>CM053622.1:751401178-751448553 GCA_028646595.1 Phalanger gymnotis
AACTAAAATACTATTTAAAAAGGAAAGAAAAGAAAAACAATGCCTGCCTTCAAGAAGTTTAAATTCTAACGGGGGAAGACAAAACACCAAAAGGAGCTGAAAGAGGAAGGTACAGGGAGGACCAAGGGACCCAGCACAGGGGAATGGTTTTGAAGTCCAGAAAGTCAGGAACAGGCCTAGAGAAGAATGAAGACAGGCCAGTCTAGGATTCTTCACAAAACAGAGTCTCCAGGAAGAACTTAGACAGAAGAAATTTGGCAGAATCTAGGGGCACTTCTGACTCTGGGTTAAGGTAGCTTAGAGAAGACCAATTTCAATTTGTGATGAAGGGGTCGACCTGGGGCCCAAACAGAATCTTATTTCCTCTGGAACCTAGAGAATAGGCATTAAAAGCTGGAATTATCAGGAATGCACGGTTCTAAAGTAGAGTTCCCTATCACCTGAGCCTTTGCATAGGCTGTCCCCTTCTCTCCCATCTTGAGCTTCCTCCAAGTTTCCAATCAGGTACCGCCTCCTAAGGGAAACCTTTCCAGATCTTCTCCATTGTTAGCTTTCTCTCCCTCCTCAAAGTCCATTTTTATCTGTTTACCTGTTGGATCCATCCAGTAGAATATTCTTCCAAAGCAAGATCTTTTTTTTTCCTTTGTCTTTTTATCTACAATGTTTTGCATATAATAAAAACTTAATAAATGTGTGTTGGCTTGACTTGACTTGGACTGAATAGGACTGGATGGGATTGGATTGGAGAATATAGATTGGGAAAGTAATTGCTAAAGTGTCTTCCAACCTGAGCTTATGTGGCTATGAGGCAGAGGGGAGTAATGGTTAGCGCACTGGCCTTGGCATCAGGAAGACCCAGGCTCAAATCCCACTTCAGACCCTTACTAGCTATGTGACCCTGAGAAAGTCATTTAAACTGTCTGTGCCTCAGTTTCCTCATCTGAATAGGAAGGATTGGGATTTGATGATCTCTGAGGTCCCTTGTAGCTCTAAATATCAGATGCTATCATCTCTTCTGTGTATATCCTCCCTTTGGTTGTTGTTGCTTAGTTGGTTCATTCCTGTCCAACTCTGGACCCCATTTGAGGTTCCTTGGCAGAGATACCGGAGTAGTTTAACGTTTCTTTCTCCAGCTCATTTCACAGATGAGGAAACTGAGGCAAGAGACCAGAGTTAAGTGACTTGCCCAGGGTCACACAGCTAGGAAGTATCTGAGGCTGGATTTGAACTCAGGTCACTGTACCACCTTGCTGCCCCAGAGCAGCTATATGACATAGCAGAAAGACCCCCTAGACCTGGGAATCAGAAACACAGAGTTTGACTGATTCAGTATATTTCTATCTTTGTATCCCCTAGCTCCTGGCACTGTGTCTGATACATAATAAGTGCTTAATAAATACTTGTTGACTTGACAGCCAGTATTGTCAAGCCAGGCAAGTCTTCCTAGCTCTAAGGCAGGCTGCTAAATACTCTGAGCTGCCTCCCTCTTAGAAACCTTAAAGTCCAGTGAATTGGGAGTCATTGTCATTATCTCTACTGTCTCACTGAAATCAGAAACCCCATCTGTGTCCTCAGCCATGGATTTTAGGATCATAGATTTAGAGCTGGAAAGGATCTTAGAGATCACAGAGTCCAAGCTCTTCATTTTCACAATTGAGCAAACTGAAGCTAAAGAAATTAAACAACTTGCCCAAGTTCATTCACACGGCTAGTCTATATTTATGACAAGATTTGAACTCAAGACTTTCTGATTCCAAGCTCTGTGTGTGTCTGTATGTCTCTCTCTCTCTCTCTCTCTCTCTCTCTCTCTCTCTCTCTCTCTCTCTCTCTGTCTGTCTTTCTCCTCTCTCTCATCTCTGTCTTTGTCTCTCTCTGTCTCTCTGCATATCTCCATCTCTGTCTCCCTCTATGTCTCTCTCTCTCATCTCTGCCTTTGTCTCTCTTTGTGTGTGTCTCTGTCTCTCTGCATGTCTCTGTCTCTGCTTCTGCCTGTCTGTCTCTCTCTGTGTCTCTGTCTCTCCTCTATGTCTGTATCTCTGTCTCTGTCTCTCTGTCTCCATCTCTCTCTCTCTCTCTCTCTCTCTCTCTCTCTCTCTCTCTCTCTCTCTCTCTCTCTCTCTCTCTCTTTCTCTCTAGCACAGGGCTGTTTACACAGCAAGGCTAGGTAAGACTTCCCTGCATCCTCACCTGATGTATTGAGGTAGGCCTGTAAGTCATTAGAACAGAATTCAAAGTCCTGGAGAAGAGAAGCCAAAAGCCTGCCATTCCCTAACCTAAGCTCTGCAGCCAATGCCTGGGGTAAGAATGTTGAGAGGAGTCAGTTGTCTTCCATTTAGCAATCTTGCCTGGAAATTCCTGGAGGTTGAGCCTCATGCTAGACATTAAGGATGGAGAAGACAGACAGGAAGGGGCACATGAGTAATAGACTAGCCCCTGCCCTGAGAAAGCCCTGGCACAATGGGGGAATTGTGGTCACCGTCCCTCAGAGATGCCCTAGTCTGAGGTGGGAGACAGGGCCATGTCCACAGACAGCTCCAGGTCTGAAAGACAGCCAGAGTCGCTGCCTTTGGGAGCCCCCAGTCTGATGGGGAGATGTGGCCCCTACACTCTGAAAACCTCTGATCTCTGAGAGAGATAAGGTTAGAGAGGTCACAGCCCTCTGGCATTCCCAGAATCTACCCCTCCCCCAACACCTCACTTGTCTCTTACTGCTCCTGGCTTATAAAGACCAACACAAAGCAGGCACTCAGCTGTCAGCTGTCATCCCTGCATACAGATATGGCATGTCCTGTCACTGCCGCCCTTACCAGGGACAGACATGGTCCCTGGGCAGCACTGAAGAAAGGACTACTAACTAGTGAGAACTGAACTGTGTTCAGGGCTTTTAAGAGGGCCATGGAGGCTCCCTGGGAAAGCATGAAGATGTGCTTGGAGCCTCCTCGACCCCTAGGCTTTCTCTCATTCCTTTCTCAAAGTCTAACCAAATGATCTCTGCTGAAAGAAGACAAGAGAACTGAGCTAGAGAGAAGGGAGGGGGTTACTCTGCGTGTGTCTGTCTTTCTGTGTGAACACATGCCTCTCGGTACACATTTTTCCACGTGCCTACATGTAAACTTATGTCTGCGTCTATACAATGAATTGTCAATTTTCTAACTATTTTTCGCTCCATTAAAAAAAATAAGTTATGTGGGTGGCCCAAAAATCTTAGTTCAGAATCTTACTTCCAAAGATCTTAAGTTTTAATGACTAAAAATGCTCTAAGATTTTTTTGAATACCATATACTTTTGTTTCTTCCATGACATAGAGCAACTGCTTTTTATGTCTTACACGACAGTCATTTCCACATATATATTCTGCATCCACCCTCTCCTGCCCCCCTCCTTCCCTCAGCATTTACTCTCCCTTGTGATAGAAGAAAAAAAAAGTTAAATGAAAACTTGTGAAAGAGTGAAGCCATCTGACATCGTATGCAGTAGGCAACATTCTGCCCATGTAGTCCCCGACTATTACCTCTTCTCTGACACCAAGATTACTCATTACAATTACTCAGATTTCTGCTTCCTTTTAGGGTTCTTTTTATTTATGTCTTGTCATTACATAAATGTGGCAGCTAGAAGTTTCAGTGAAACTGAAGTCAAGAAGATCTGAGTTCAAATCCAGCCTCACTCTTTAGCTATGTGACCTTAGACAAGTCACTTAACTTCTCTTTGCCTCCATTTCCTCATCTGCAAAGTGGGGATTATAATAACACCTATCTCCCAGAGTTGTTGTGAAGATAAAATAAGAAAATTTGTAAAGTGTTTTGCAAACCTTAAGGCACTATATAAATGCTCCCTACTTTTGCATATGTTGTTCTCCTATTTCTACTTACTCTGCTCTTTCTCAGCTCCTCCAGGATTTCCCTTGTTTCTCTGAATTCCTGATGTTCATCATTCCTTCCTGAACAATGGCATTGTCTCACATTCATACATCACCATTTGTTCAGCCATCTTCCAGTCAATGGGCATCCATTTTGTTCCCAATTCTTTGCAAACATGAGAAGTTTTTGCTTTACTTTTACTGGAAAGAGACTAAGGATAAGAAATCAGGTTGGTATGAAGGACCTTGTGCCCCTGAAAAATCTCCAGGTTGTATAGACCCTCCCTACCAGGTGGTCACAGTAAAGCTCCATGACAGGGCAGGTATGGCCAAATTTAGCAGGCTCTGGCAAACTCCAGCAGCCCATGCTCCTCTTCTCCTAGAGGTCTGAAATCAGAGGAAAGAGAATAGGAGCCCCTCAGAGCCAGAAGGGAGGGAAAAAAATGTCAACCCTTTGTTGTCCTGGATGGCTCCATGTGAACAGAATGTCTGGTGCTGTTAATGGAAACAGGTGGGATCACACCAAGGACAGTGGCCTTGAGAAGCAGTCAGACAGCCTGGGTCATAGTTGTGACAGATAGTCTTCCCAAGATCTAGGTTCGTGCCAGTTAATTTTGAACATGCCTGGTTTCATTAATGTCTTCACAGTGTTTGGTATTCATAGCATTTTAGAGCTGAAAGGGATCTGTAGAGATAATCTAACCTAAACTGATCATTTTACAGATGAGAAAACCAAGGCCCAGAAAGTGATTTACCCAAGGTCAACCATGTGAACCAGGGTTTCCCTTCTCCTAAGCAAGGGCTATTTCCATTATTCCATGCTGTCATTTTGGGTTTTTTGCTTCCAGCAATATAACTCCATGACCTCATTTTGTGTTTTTCTTTCTTTTCTACATCACCACTTCCTCTATGTGATGTGCCATCAATGCTATGGCAGAAAGAAACCACCAAGTTGGGATCTCAACTCTGTCACTATATGATTCTTCAGCAAATTATGTAAAATGAACTAAATTAACTCTAGGGTCTCTTCCAACTTTAGATCCCATGACCTCCGATCATGCCAGAGCCCAGAATATATTACTCCAGAACACTATCAGCCGTTAATGGAAACAGCAAGGACTATCTTCCATGTAAGCAAGTGGGTGTGACCTGCCTACACAAGGCCAAAACTGCCACAGATATCTGCCTTTTGCATTTCCCAAAGTCTATTTATTCATCCACATGCCAGAAAAGCTGAACTCAAAATCCATCAGAGGCCACTGGTGGCTAGCCACAGAGAGTCCAGCCCTTCCAGGGGAGAATGAATAGTCAGAGTTCTAGACCGCGTTTCCTTATTTTGGTGGGGTAACTAGACAGCATGGCCAACAAGGAAGACAACTGACTTTGGAGTGAGGAAGACTTGGTCTGATACCCACCTTTGACTATGTGACTCTGGGAAAGTCACTCAGTGTTGCAGTGTCTCCAATCAACTCTTCAAGACTATGAGTTGCAGAACAATTGTCAATCTGCTTTGACAGAAGAGATTTCATAACTAGAAATGAATAAATGGATGGATAAATAAATGCAATATTTTAAGTGCTTCTATATGCAAAGCACTATGCTAAACACTAGTGATACAGATTTAAAAAACAGTCTCTGCTTCCAAGGAGCTCACATTCTAATGGAGTCCACTACACCAATGAAATCCTAAGTCTGGACCAAAAAACCCATAAAACTAAGACATTTCAGGAGAATTCTATAGACACATAGATTGCATCATTGCACTAAGCAAAGTCTCTCATGCTATTCTTGTGGACAAAATAGAGAGATAAGGGTCAGAAGAGAGTGCAGTTAGTGGGATTTGGAACTAGATAACCAGACCCAAACAATCATCAATAACCACTCAATGTCAACTCGAAAGGATGTCTTCAGTAGAGTGCCCCAGAGACCAGTCCTTAACCTTGTTTGATGTTCAACAATTTTATCAGTGATTTAGATTAAAGCACAAAGAGTATGCTCGTCATGTCCAAAGTTGACACAAAGCTGAGACACATTGGATGATGAAGTCAGGATCCCAAAAGATCTCTACAAGCTAAAATATTAAACTGATTGAGCCTGAGAAAATATGATATAAAATTCTATAGATTCAAAAATGCTTTTTCACCTAAATGGGATGGGAGAGATATAGCCAGGCAATATAAAGATGTTCTGGGGGGACAGGGGTTCGTGAACTACATGAAGGGTTATTCTGTTCTGGCCAGAAACCCAGAGGGTCTTCCCATCCCAGGTCTATTTTTTAAGAGGCCGTTTTTGGCCTCACTTTTATTGAGCCTTAATCACTGAATGGGCACTGCCTTAGTCAAACTGAGACACACTAAAGACCTTAGCTTGAAAAGTGCAAGGTCCCCCATTGCATCCTGAGCCATCTTCAGTTGTCCTGATCCATATCTGGACACTGGACCCAGATGACTCCAAAGGATAAAGTGAGGCTGGTGACTTTGTACAGCCCTCCCTCACTTAAAGCCAATTTACTTGCATATCATGGCATTACCTCCCTCATGTTGTGGTCCTCTTCAAATCAAAGGACAGGAAGCATAAAGTATGTATGTGACACAGAGAGCAACCACAAAAGCTAATACTAGCCAACCTTAGATTTTTTTTAAAAAAATGGCATTGTGTATGGAACAAAAGAAGTGAGCATTCTCCTCTCCTTGACCCTGGTCAGGCTACATCTGGAATCTTGTGGGGAGGTCGGGGAAACATATTTTAGGAATGATACAAACAAGCTGAAACATGTTCAGAAGAGGGCAACAAAGATAGTGCAAGGAGTAGAGAACACATAATTTGGGAAGCATTGGAAGAAACTAGAGATGTTTGGCTTGGAAAAGAGAAGGTTGGGGCAGGTAGGTGGCTCAGTGGATAGAGCATTGGTCCTGGAGTCAGTAGAAGCTGAGTTCAAATCCAGCCACAGGCACTTACGAGCTGTGTAATCCTAGTCAAGTCACCAGATCGCTGTGGGGGAGGGGTTTAGGAGGAACACAATAGCTGTCTTCAAGTATCTAAAGAGCTGCCAGGTAGAACAATGGAAAGTGATCTGCTTAGCCCTAGAGAGCAGAATGAGGAACTATGAGGAGAAGTTACAAAGACACAGATTTAGGCTGAATGCAAGAATAGTACAGTTTCCAGCGTCCTTGATCATCTAGTGGCAGTTGATCGGTGTGTAACGCTGGTGATGATGATGCTTTCCTTGACTTAGTAAGTAGCAGAATCAGGATTTGAATTCAAGTCCTCTGTCTTTAAAGGCAGAGTTTTTCCAAAGTATCATTCTGCCTCCTTTGAATCAGCTCTCTGCATCCATCAAAGAAACATGAAATCCAATAATTACAACCACATTTCTCAGAGACAATTCCACAACTGATATCACCATACAAATGAATTCCAAGACAATGGAATAGATCCAATTACAGTGAATATAAAATCTAATGTATATCCCATTTTACTGTCATAAAACCTAAATCCAATCAATCACATGTTTAACAGAATTATACCTGTAAAGAATGCAAATTGATCTTGCCTTAAATGCAAAGTTCAATTATAGAAAATAGAGCAAGTGATTAATCGTTAATACTTTTGGCCATTTAACACTCCCAAGCACTTTGCAAGAATCACATGTCTGTATTTCTTACAAAGAAATCCATTATCCAAATAAAATTACAATAGAATCATAGAGCTTCCAACTAGAAGGAATCTTTGACCCCAGCCAAACCTTTTTATTGTACAAATGGAAACTAAGGCACAAAGGGGAAAGTGGCACAGCCAAGGTCACACAGCTAACAAATCCTAGAACTGGGATTAACCTCCAGCTCTTTTGAATCTCACACCCCAAACTAAATCAAGAATACCCATATAAGCCCCAACCACTCCATATGGTGCAGGAGATGGTGGTAGAAAAAAGAAAACACTATGAGAACACCATTTATCATCAAGGTGGAATGGCAAAGCACTCAGACACTCTTATACTTTCACACCATCAAAAGACAAATAGCCCCTCCTCTCCAACTGTTTTTACTGAGGACCTCCAAGGTAGGGCCATGACTCAGGCAAGAGCCAGCTATAAAACACAGATGGAAACCCTAAGCTGGTTCTCCAAACTAATCTACTCAAAATGCTGAGGGTTATTTACGGAATCAGAAGAGTTCAAGCTGAAAAATCCCTCAGAGGCCATCTAGTCTAATCCCTTCCTTTTATAAATGAGGAAACTGAGGACTAGAGAAAAGAAGTGACTTTCCCAAGACCCCACAAGAGTAAACATTCAAACCCAGATCTCTCAATACAAACCAAGTGCATTTTCTTCTATATCTCACTGCTTCCATCACACTAATCCAGTTCCAATAATTTTTTGTCATAAAACAAGACATAAACTTGTACCTTTCTTGACTTATCTCTGACTCATCCCTATGTCCTTTTCTTGTTCATCTTGCTATTCCCTGGACACTCCAGAGTCCAAGACTATGTGCTTCATTTGTGTTTATTTCTTTCCATGCATTGACTTCTGTCCATGTTGAGAAGAGGCACAAACTCTTCACATGTTGTAAAAAGTCAGGAAAGGGGGCAGCTAGATGGCACAATGAGTAGAGCACTGGCCCTGGAGTCAGGAGTACCTGAGTTCAAATCCAGCCTCAGACACTTGACGCTTTTACTAGCTGTGTGATCTTGGGCAAGTCACTTAACCCCAATTGCCCTGCCTTCCCCCTTGCAAAAAAAAACTTTAAGAAAAAGTCAGGAAAGAAAAGGGAGCCTGGCATCCCCCAGCTTTACACAGGTGTGAGTTTCTTAATCACAGTGTGGATCCATTTGTACCCTTTGTGGGATCTGAACTAAATCAGGTCTTCAAAAAGACAAAAAAGACAGACAGATGGAGTGGCATCCCTAAAAACTGCAATACAATAGACAAGAATCAACTAGGACCCAGGATACATAAATATAATAAAACTAGGAAATCAGAATTGGCCTTAATGGGTGGTTAACCCCCATGGCTCCTTTAGCCCAGAAATCTCTGTAATGGGATTCTGACAAGTGGGAGAAAATACTTCTTAATCAATTGATAAATATGTATTATGCAGAATCACAAAGAATTTGAGCCTTGGAAGAGACCTCAAGAACCACCTAAACCAGGGGTGGGGAACCTGTGGCCTCAAGGCCATATACGGCCCTCTAGGGTCCTCAAGTGCAGCCCTTTGACTGAATCCAAACTTCACAGAATAAATCCCCTTAAGGTCACAGTTCTGATGTAGCCCAACCATACACAAAAGTAATCCCCACTACAATGTACTCAAGAAAAACATTAAATAACACAGAGCTAGAGTGTCTCCCCCTAGAAACCTGGCCCAAGAGAGATAAGTGTCAACCTCTGTGACTTCAGTAGAGTATGGGTTTCTCTAGGTCTCCGATTCATTTGTGTCTGTCTCTGGGTGGTAAAACCAGTAGCTGGTCAGGTTACTAAGTACAGCGACTCTTGGAGAGAACCAAATTCAGATTAATCTGCCTAAATTTATGTGTGATGATGTTATTCTGATGCTCAATGTCATTGATAGTAAGACCTACCAAGAAACTGACAATCCCCACTAAGAGATAAGTGGACTCAGGAAGGAAGTGTAAGAGCAGACAAAATTCATTGTCTTTATGATTTTATAGAGGCCTAATCATAGCTCCCTCTTCCAAGGAAAGAATCCACAAGGAATATAGACATTAGCAAAAGCAAATGAGAAGCTTATTCTGGTGAATTGGCCTAGTGATGCTAGTTTTGTATGCATGGTACTGACCATGGTACTGAACCAAGCACCAGTCACTTGAACGACTGCAGCCACTAGCAGCTGTTGTTATACAGACCTGGTAATAGCCCCTTCTATCTTGGTAGTAACTCAAACCTACATGCGCCAAAGAGGCAGAAATACTCTGGCTAATCATCAATGCCAGCAGCTTCATCTGTGAGCTGAACGGCTTCTTCTTTGGGTGAGCTCTTAAGACTTTACTTCCAAGAATGTATGACCAGCCCTGCCCTGCCAAAAGAAACTGCCCCTGCCCCTTTCTGTGTCCAGAAGAGGTCATGGCCTCCCTAGTCCTGTGAATTTCATATGTCTTTCTGCCAATGTTCTGAGTGCCATCTCTATCCATGAAAAAAATGTTCTGTTCTCTTTATTCCCTCCTGGATCCCTGTTAATCTATGCAAGGATCCTTGAGGGTCTGGGAGAAGGCAAGCAAGGCCTTTTCCTGATTGACTATGATGGTGGCCTGGGGTAATTTACAGCTCTCAAGACTATTTTTCCCAAGTACCAATGTCTTGAGGTCTTATTCTGATTCTTTAAAGGGAATAAAAAAGAGAAGAGGTATAAGCCATCATACAGTCTCTTTGTCCTTTGGCAAAGAAAGCCCTTTCTAGCCTGCCAATTGCCCTCCAAAGGTCAGGCTGCGGTGATGTGTGCACTGGTAAGAAAGGACTCCTTCCAGTGTAAATGAGAGCAATTAAGACTTCCTTCCTTGGGCAAGAGGTTTCTCTTTAAGGATACTTGCCCCCACCTCCCTGATACCCTCACTATGATCAGGCAGGGTTGACCTGAAATGTAGGCAGAGTATGGGGTACTGTTTGTATGGTACGCCTGGAAGACTCCAACCACCCTAAAATATATCTCACTGTCAAATATTTTAAAATTCTGCTGTTAGACATTCACAGATTCATCAAATGTTTGGGGGCATTAATTTATTAAGAGATAAAAAGCCTATGCAAAAAGAACCTCAATAGGATTTTTGACAGAAATCATGGAGGAGCTGAATAAATGGAAGAATATCTCCTGCTTGTGGTTAGCATGAGCAAATATAATAAAAAATGCCAATACTTCCCAGATTTAATGCAATTTCAATAAAAATACCCATAGGTTATTTTGTAGAATTAAAGTTATAACAAAATTTATATAGAAAAATAGACAAGAATATTAAGAAGAACTATGAAAAAGAAAATTGGCAAAGGGGGAATAACACAATCGGGTTTCATAATGTATCTAAAAGAAATAATTATTTTTAACTGCTTGGCATTGGGAAAAGAATAGAGAATTAGATCGATAAAATAAAGTAGAAAACCCAGAAATATATATATATATGTATATACATATATATGTATACACACACACACACACACACACACACATATATATATATATATATAGAGAGAGAGAGAGAGAGAGAGAGAGAGAGAGAGAGAGAGAGAGAGAGAAATAATATACAATTCTCAGTGGAACATGGAGCATTGGTCAAATGATTTTAACAATTTTCAAAGGAGGAAACATAAACCATCAATAACCACATAAAAAGATTCTCAAATTCCCTAAGAATAAAATACAAATAAAGACAACTGGAGGATATCAGATTACATTCATTGAAATGGCAGGAATAAGAAAATTCAATGTCGGTAACACTGTGAAGAAACAGGACACTGCTCTCAGTTGAGCTAAGAGGGGCTATTGCAGAACAGCAAACTATGTATGAATTCCCATGTAATTATAGGTAGTATTTATACTGCATTTTAAGGTTTGCAAAATGTTTTATGAATATTTTCTCATTTTACCCTCACAACAATGCTGTGAAGTTAAGTGATGAAGTTAAGTGATCCCCTTTTACAAATGAGGAAACTGAGACTGGCAGAGATTGCCCAAGGTCACACAACTAGGAAACGTCTAAGCCCAGGTTTGAACTCAGTCTTCCTGGTTCCCAAGTCCAGTCTTCTAGCCATTGTGTCACCCAGCTACTAGAACAACTGAGACATTCATACAGCACCACCAGAATGAGAGAATCCCACTTTCGTACTGTCCAGGAACCAACTGGCCTATTGTGTGACTGTATGCATCTCCTACTAAGTCAGCCCATTCAGGATCAGCACCAGGGAAACCTTAAGTTTCCAGAACAGAGACTCTAGGGAGGAAGTGCTGCTAGTCTGTATCTGTGAAGGAACTACTCTAGGCAAGCTCAATCCTAAAAGGTGACAAATGCCACTGAAAATTGCCCCAGGCTAGTATAAATAGGCTCTTGGCTAAGAGTGTGGCTCTGATGTTCCCACTTGTTCCCTTAGCCTCCATTCTCAAAGGACAACACTGGGGGAAGAAGACAGGCTCGTACTTCTGCCAAGTAGGTGGAGAGAGAAACAGGAAGGATCATATAAGCCAATTAAACCAATTCACATTGAGATGTGATAGTACCTCTGGACGAAAGGGAGGGGGGAAAGCTGAATTATAAAAGAAGAAATTTGTTAATCCCAAATTATTCTCCACTTGGTAGAATTTCTGATGAGTCATGTGACTAAGGAAAAAAGGAGAGTTCCAGGCACACTTAGGGAGAGCTCTTTGTCCTGGAATCAAACCCACAGAGGCAGCTGCCTACTGTCTCGGCATTAGAATCCCTTCCAGCTGCTGGCTCTTTGTCCTGGAATCAAACCCACAGAGGCAGCTGCCTACTGTCTCGGCATTAGAATCCCTTCCAGCTGCTGGCTCAGGGTAACGATTTTTTGTTGTTGTTAAATTTCTGACACTGCAGAACCACCGTCACTTCTCTCTCTGTTTCCCACAAGCAGGAAGCAAACTTCTCTAACCAGGAATAAAAGCAAGGATGCGAGGAAAAACAGACTGAAGGCAAGAAGGGAATACAGAAGGGAGCAAGCATTTATTAAGTGCCTACTGTATGCAAGCACTTTATAAATATCTCGTTTGATCCTCACAATAATCCTGAGAGGTAGGTGCTGGTTTTATTCTCATTTTACAGTTGAACAAACTGAGGCTGGGTGGTTAAATGACTTTCTCAGGATCGCAGAGCTAATAAGTGTTTGAGGTCAGATTTGAGCTCAGGTCTTCCTGACTCCAGGCCCAACCCCCTACCCACTGTGCCACCTAGCTGCCCCAAGAGAGAACGAACTCTCCTGGCCTCAACTGGGATTGCTTTCTTTTTCTATACTTGACTCTGGTTTGCCACTGGCACATAACATGGGATGGATGTGATGAGAGCTGTGCTTTCCATTCATTTGAGATTTATTAAGTAACTCCTATGTGCAGAGATACAGAAACAGCATAAGGTACTCCTTGCCTTCATGAAACTTACAGTCTAAGTGAAGGAGATAGAGTATACACTGGCTTCCTCCTTGTTCTTGAACAAGACTCTCCATTTCCTGACTCTGGGTATTTTCACTGGCTGTGCCCCACACCTGAAATGCTCTCCCTCCATAGCTCTGCCTCCTGGCTTCTCTGGCTTGTTCATGTCTTGGCCCATCTTCCTCAGGAGGCCTTTCCTAGTTCCCCATAATGCTAATGCCTTCCCTTTTACTTTACCTCCCTTCTACTCCATCTATATCTTGTACAGACATAGAGGTTGACATGTTATCTCTCCCATTAGAATGAGGCCAAAGGCTGTTTTTGCCTTTCTTTTCTCCCCAGCACTTAACATAATACTAAACACAATGGTAAAAGCTTGTTGTTTTGTGTGCGTGTTTATCACTAGCTGAACACGCATTTATGTTAGTCCAACTGTGATATTCTAGCTAGCACATTTGCTCGGGGGGGGCAAGGCTTTCCCATGATAATGTAAGGAATATTTTTAATAAACTAGTCTGAGGAGGAGCAGATGGGGTCCAAGGGGGGAGAAGAGAGAGAGACTCAGACATGACAGATAGGATTCTTAGCAGGAGCTGGGGAGCTCCCTCCCACCCAGGACTCCATCCTCTGTCTGGACAGCTGTCATAAGAAGATGTGACATTATCAAGAGAATCCAGGAACCTCCAAACCTGCTCCCAACAAGCTTTCAGACCCAGACAGCTTCCCATACTGCCAGACTCCCTGGAGAGTGGCCCCAATCCCTACTCATTTGACCTAAGCCAAATTTACATGGTGAAACTTCCTCCCTCAATGTCCCCCACCCCCACCCCCACAGAATCCTCGATCCTGAGAATGCCCCCAGCTGTTCTGTCTTTCTGTTCCAGCTGTTCCAACTGGGATCCCACAGACAGTCAGTGGTACAGGCTACACTTATCAGCGAGGAGTCAGATGAATATGGTTACCCAGGGGCTGCTTTTGACAATCTGTCTCTCGGGCCCTTTAAAAATGGCCACAGAGTGGCAGTTGATATATTAAGACATTTTTTTCTCTCTGCCTCTAATTTCAGCCTATCCATCTCCCAGGTGGAGCTCTGTGACAGGCGGTGCTAGGGAAGCAAATGTAAACAGGCTGTTGGCCCAGACTGATGATTTCTGCATTGCTTGCCTCAGTCTGAGCAGATGGAGCCCTGAAGGGGTGGCACAGAGGAGATTAGAGACAGAGACACCCAGACACCATAGGACCAATGGTCTCTAGGAGTCACCCTCTCTCTCTTCATTCCCTTGGTGCCAGGGAAGTTCATCTCTCTAAAGGTTTTAGGAAAATACCAGTTTTGTTAAAATGGCCAGCAGACTTTTGCCAAAAGCCAGGGCCTGAGAGTCCATAGGCTGAGGGAATCTTTTGGGAAAAGGTACTGGGAAAGTCCCTCAGTCCCCTTGGTTGAGCCACAGATGGAATATTGTGTTTAGTTTTGGGTACCACATTTTGACAAAGACTCTGAGAAGCCTGATAATGTCCTGGAATGGGAACGAGGATGGAGATCATTCCCTATGACCATCAGGTCACCGAATCTGGTGCCTTCATTGCTCAGATGAGAAACTAAGACCTAGAGAGGTTTATATCAAAGGTCATTGAGTCCAACCCCCTAATTTTATAGATGAGGAAAACTGAGGCCCAGGAGAGTTAAATGAGTTGCCAGGGGTCATACAGATAGGATCAGAGGTATGATTTGAATCCATATTCTCTGACTTCAAACCCAGCACTCTTTGCATTACATGGGAAGGAACTGGGAATCAGATTAGAAGTGAGAACACTTCTTAAAAGTTTCAGTTTTATTGGTGTTACCAACTCCTTGTATGTAAACTCTCTTCACCAATATCTTCAATTGATCTGTTCCTCTGTCTTAGAGAACAGCCCCAGGCACTGAGATGTTAAGAGGCTTGCCCATGGGCAACATAACCAGCATGCATCAGAGCCTAGGTCTGTCTGACTCCAAGGCTCATCCTATATCCAGAGACAGCATGATTTAGTAGAAAGAAGACCTATGTTTAAAATTTCTCCTCTGACACTACCTGTGTGACCTTGGACAAAGCACTTAATCTCTCTGGGACTCAGTTTTCTCATCTGTAAAATGAAAGGAGTAGATTAGAAGGTGTCTGAGGTTCCTTCCAGCTGTATATATTGATTATCCTATGACCCCAGCTACGACTTAGTAGATAACTCCTGGCAGATAACTACTTGAAGCTCAGAGACTTCTGAGTGTCACACTGTCACTTCTGTAAGTGTCACACATGGTCACACAGCTAGGAAGTTTCTGATGCAATATTTGAGCTTGTGTCTCCCTGACCCCAAGCCCCCGAATTCTATTCACTCCAGATCTCACCTCTTTATACATTCATATAGACTCAAAAATAAGGTAGATCTATAATTTCTTCAGCAGACCACTCACCTGTGACTTGGTTTTCCTAGGAAGGGCCTGAGGTACCTAGAGTTTAAACAGCGCATCCAGGGACTTCCAGCTAGTAAGGTCAATCCCCTCAGTTTATAGATGGGGTAGTTGAGGCCTAGACAGAATAAAGAATTTGCTCCAAGGTCATACAAGGGGCAACAGCAAGGTAATTCCACATCTACATCACTATGTCACTATGCTCCTGTAAGTAGCCTAAGCTGGACATGGACTGGATCCAAGCTAGCAGTCTACCAAGCCACCATATCTATTTGTAACCAGCAGCTGGAAGAGGGCAGGAAGGCCAGATAAGGTGATAGCTAGGATTGCGTGTGGAGAATGGAAAGCATTCTCCCTTATGGTGACAGACTCTCAGAATATGGGGCAAGCCTGGAAGCCCAGACTCCTGGGTTCAATTTCCAACAACACTCTAAGGTAGGCACTATTATTATTATACCAGTTTTACAGCTAATGAAATGGAGGCTGAGAGAAATTAAATGACTTGCCTCAGTCTGACAGGTTGTACATGTATAAGGCAGGGTTTGAACTCAGTTCTTCCTAACTCTAAATCCAACATTCTATACCACCTGATTTTCTTCCTAACTTCAGAGCACGCATTACACTATGAACCAAATGATAAGCCCTGTCCTTCAAGAAGTTTAAAACACATGTGACCTTGGGTAAATTGCTTAATTTCCGTGAGCCTTAGGGTCCTCATCTGTAAAATGGGAGTGTAATATAGCAAAACTTTGACACTCTACCTGCATACAGTTATGGTGAGGATCGAAGAAGATATTGAGTATAAAGGGCTTTGTAAGCCTTTAAGCACCATATAAGTGTCAGCTAGTATAATTTAAATGTTCCTAAGGCCCTTGGCAGACCCTAACCTACTGTGCGCCATGATAAAAAATTTCCAAGAAGCTCAGAAGCTTGACATAGAAGTAAGCAAAGGAAGGAGACACAAATATCCCTATTTTTCAGATCAAGAAAGTGAGGCAGCAGAGAAGCTGAGAAATCTATGGTAAGTCCAATATGTGATGACTTAAAAAAATATTCGCCAAGAACTACTGGTACATTTCAGGAGTCGTACAAGGTCATATATGTAGTGACTGACATTTGCCCAAGCCAACAGAGCTACAAGGTGATTCCTTACATCTTCAAGGAATTCAGGACCTTTTAAACAAGATGGGAGAGATGAGTAAAGCTTCCGGTTCTTTCAGAAAGAGCAAGGTATACTTTTCTGGTGGTTTCCATTGACATAGATAGAACTGAGAAGCTGCCCATCAACTAGTATTTTACCAGCTGATCAATTTTGTGTAATTCTCACTGAATTAAATCAAATCGAAATTTAATTCCCTTCCAGGAACAAATCCCATGAAAGGATTCAGAGAAGTGTTTGACTTCCTGCAGGCACCTGAAGGATGAAGTCTGCTGAAAGGCTAGAACACGATGTGTCTGTCACCCATGATGTCTGCCTCTAGGAAGGCACAAGATGGGTATCAGTTTTTGATGCAACCTTCTCGTAATTCGTCCTCTCATTATAATTCAAACCCTTCAATCCACTGAGAATTCAGCCACCATCTTCACTGAAATCTGAACACTGTGTCTCTTTTAGTAACATAAGATGTATTTGTCACCCCTGGAAACTTGGGCTAATATCCAGGAAAAGTATTGTTAAGTACAATCATCTCTGTGTTTACACTGCAGTCTGCTGAGATGGTTCTTCTCAATATTTCTTAGCCCCCAGGACATTATGCTCTTCACCTTCTGGGTTTGAGAAAGGCCTAGCAGGGGATCAGGTATTTCACATGGCAAGTTAGTCAATAAACATTTATTAAGTGGCTACTGTGTATCAGGCACTGAGTTAGGGTTATAAAGAAAGACAAAAATAGTCCCTGCTCTCAAGGAACTCACAGTCTGATGGGAGGAGATAACATGCAAACAGCTATGCACAAACAAGCTCTATGTAGCATAAATTGGGGATAAGCAACTGGTAATAAGGGGGATCAGGAAAGGCTTCTGGTAGAAAGTGGGATTATAGCCAGGTCATGGCGTGAAACTGGGCACCCAGGTCAGGAAAAGAAACTGACAGTCCTTCTGCAGACCCACAAAAGGGACCTTGATTGATGAATCAACTCACTAATCGATTGACTAGATAAATAGTCAAGCTTCTTGATACCCTCACCCACCTCCCCTCAAAAAAAGTCTCCATTGAGAGCTAACAAACAGTCCTAACCTTTCAAGTTTCCCTTCCTTCTCCTTCTCCATGTCCTCTTCTCCTTCTCCTTCTCCTCCTCCTCCTCCTTTTCCTCCTCCTCCCCTCCTTTTCCTTCTCCTCCTCTTTCTCCTCCTCCTCCTTCTCCTTCTCCTTCTCCTCCTTCTCCTTCACCCAGAATTAGTCAGAATTAGTCCCCAGTGGGACTGAGGTTGTGTCAAATTCAAGGTCATAAAAACAGTAAATGTCAAAGGGAAGACATGAATCCAGGTCCTCTGACTATAGTACCCTTACCAGTGGACCACACTGCCAATGTGGAGAACACAAAGAAAGGCCCCAAACTTGGCTAGATTAATGGAAAGACCATAGACTTAGAGATGGAACAGCCTTTAGAAGCTATGAAGTCCACCCCCCTCATTCCATAGATGAAGAAACTGAAGTATAGAGGGTCACATAGCTAATCAGTGCCTGAGGCAGGATTTGAACTCATATCTTCCTGCCTCCCAGTCTAGCACTCTACTTACTATGTTGTCTATCAGTAGGTAACAGCATCACACAACGCCATGACTGGGAGTTGTCCAGGATGGGCAAGACTGTATGGGTTGCAACTCACTTCAGTACAGGGAAGTACTCTCCACACCCACTTAGACCACTGGCATTTACAAGAGTCACTAGAGACAAACTGAAGCTCAAGATAATTATGAATCGTAGATTCAGGACTAGAAGAAATCCTAGAGATCATTTAATTTCATTCTCTCATTTTACAGATGAGAAAGCTGAGGCCCAAAGAGATGAAGGGATTTTTCCAAGGACACATAGAGCTCCCCCTATCCAAGCCAAGGCCTATTGATTTCTCCTTTGAAACATCTCTCGAATACACCCCACTCCCTTCCTCCAACACTGTCCTTGCTCTAGTGCAGGCCCTCATCACCTCATGCCTCCATGACTAAAAGAGCTTGCTGCTAGGTCTGCTTCCTCAAATCTCTACTCCAATCCATCCTCCATTCAGCCGATGAAGTGATTTTCCTAAAACATAGATCTGATCATGTCGCCACCCCTTCTCAATAAACTCCAGTGGCTCCCTATTGCCTCCAGGGGCAAATACAAAATGTTTCTACCCTTCCAGGCTTCTTACACTTTATTTCTCAACACATCATTCATCCAATGACACTGGCCTCCTACCAAACATTCCATCTCTTGGCTCCAGTAATTTTCTCTAGCTGCCCCCATGCCTGGAATGACTTCCCTCCTCCCCTCTGACTGCTGACCTTCCTGGCTTCCTTTAAGTCTCAACTAAAATGCCACTTTCTTTAGAAAGCCATCTCTAACACCTCTTAATTTCAGTGTTTTCCCTCTTTTAATTATTTCCTATTTATCCTGTATATCCTGTACATACACACACATATACATATATATACACATACATACATATCCTATGTATGTATGTGTATATATATGTGTATATGTATATGTATACACACACACACACACACATATATCCTGCTTGCTCTGTGTGCATTTATTCTGTGTTATCTCCCTCATTAGATTATGATGCCCTCCTTGAGGGCAGGGACTGCCTTTTACCTTTTTTTGTATCCCTAGCACTTAGTACAGTGCTATGGCACTTAATAAATGTTTATTAATTGTTTTGAAGATAGATCACCAAACAAAGAGCAAGACATAAGCAAATCCAAGGAAAACTTTGAGCACAGATCTTAGGTTACAAAGTACATGTTTTGGAGGCTCACAATCACAAGGAATTTTTTTCCCCTGGTTAGACCTGAACTCTCTCTCCCATCTTTGTCTTCCCATCTCTCTTTCCCTCATACTTTGAACAGATCACTTCTCCCTCCCCACTCCCCATCTCCTCCAGCTGCAAGATCTTTGGCCACTGAGTGGCCTCCAAACCAGAAACACTGGTCTTCTTGCTGTTAGTTGAACGTTGAACATAACCCTCTACCTCCCTGCCTTTACTTTGGCTGTGCCCCCTACTTGGAATGCCCTCCCTCCTCACCTCTACCTCTTAGCTTTCCTGATTTCCTTAAGACTCAATTCAAACCTCACATTCTTCAGGAGGCCCCTGCTTTCCCATTCCTACTCCCCCACCATCCCCATAATAGTGCCTTCCCTTGGAGATTATTTCCGATTTGCCCTGTATATATCTTGTACCTACATACCATGTTTGCACATGGCTTTCTCTCCACACTGTTAAAATGTGAGCCTTTTAGGTGGGGGCCTGTTTTTGCCTTTCTTTGTATCCCCAGCATTTAGCACAGAGTCTGGCATAGAGTACTGAGTCATTTTTCTGTCATGTTTGCCTCTTGGTGACCCCATGTGGGGTTTTCTTGGCAAAGATACAGGAGTGGTTTGCCATTTCCTTCCCCAGCTCATTTTAGAGATGAGGAAATTGAGGCAAACAGGGTTAAGTGACTTGCCCCGGGTCACACATCTAGTAAGAGTCTGAGGCCGAATTTGAATTTAGAAAGATGAGTCTTCCTAACTCCAGGCCCCACTGAGCCACCTAGCTGCCCAGCATATAGTAAGCCCTTGGCTGACTGGTTTTAGTCCTAAGTATTCTCTGACCTCCCAGACACCAAGGCAGGGACAGCCAAACTCCAGACCATGTGGGATAGAATCTTTGTGTCTGAGCCCAACTTAATTCATTTATCTATTCTGGGGGCAAGTAGGTGGCACCATGGAGAGAGCATCAGGCCTGGAGTCAGTAGAACCTGACTTCAGATTCAGCCTCAGACACTTACTAGTTGTGTGACCCTGGGCAAGTCACTTAACCCTGTTTGCCTCAGTTTCCTCATCTGTCAAATGATCTGGAGAAGGAAATGGCAAACCACTCCAGTATCTTTGCCTAGAAAATCCCAAATGAGGTCACAGAGTCAGACACAACTTATCAACTAAACAACTATTCATTCTGCAAACAATAATTTAGTGGTCACAGTACATAGAGCACTGGATATGTTGCTACACCTGCTTCTGATCCAGGCCCTGCCCCAAAGCCCAAACATCATTTGTCAGTGCCTGACATGGGACTTTACACACAGCAGGCACTTAATAACAGCTTCTGATACAAAGGAGTGAGATGGCCCAGACATGGGAGGAGCAGAGAGCATGTGGGATGAATGTTCCTGTGTGAAAGAAGCTTCTCCCTCTCTTCTTCCCCACCCTCCCCCATCCCCCATCCCCAAGGCATCCCAGGAAGCCAACAGGAAGGGACATTTTTATTTCTTAAGGCCACCAGCCAAGCAGGGGAGATGCCAAGTCTTTCTCTCTCCATAGCAACAAGGCTCCACTAAAACTCTGGAACCTTTCTCCTCCATCTCCCCCTGGGAGGTCTGTGACCCACTCCTTCGAAGTTCTTCACTCTGAGGTCTCGGTTTCAAACACACCTTTCCTCTACTTCCTCCCCAGCATTCACAATTAGCATCTATAAAGGACTTTAAGGTCTACGAAGTGCTTAACTCGAGTTTTCTCAACTCCAAATCTAGAACTCCATCCATTACAGGAACCAGCTGCCTCTGACATTAGCAGGAGCAAAGAATACCCTGGGTTGTTTTAGGGAGGAAGTCGGGGGCAGGGGGCATCCAACAAACATATAGATTGGTTCCCCCACCACTACCTTAAAAAAAATTGAAGTCACTTAGCTTCTGGGAGTTGAGTTCCTCAGTAGGATGAAATGAGTCATAGGCCTTGCCCCTGCCTTTCTGTGATGGTGCAACCAGCCATTGTATAGCAAAGTCTACTGGGTGTCCAGTTTGGAGTGAGACAAAGGAGAAATAGACCCAAGGCCTGTCCTCAACAAGCTCACACTTGGGGCAAACATAGGAGGATGTGAGTCATACACAAGATCATGAGAGTGTTGAAGTGGGATGGAGCTGGGTAGAGGTGATTGTACCATTCAGCACAGAGAAGGAACAAATCCAAGTCCTGTCTTCAGAGGGCTCACACTCTGGATGGCTGAATGCACCAGGCCAGACCTGTTTGGAAGAGATAGAGGTGGGGAAAGAGGATGACAGAAAAAAGAGTAGATTCAGACCCTGCCCTCATGGAGCTCAGTCCAGGAAGGACATGGGCTTGCCCTCAGTTAAGGACTCAATTTACCATATTTTTATTAAGCAAAATTCTGTGCTAGGCACTGGAATTGAACAATAAAGGTGACAGTTTTTAAAGGTGAATACATTTTCAACATTTTTGAGTGTAGAGACTCATTTTTCACAGGTCTCCTAGATGACAGTGAGGAATGTTTGGAAAGGAGTAGGGGAAAGGGATGTGAAGGGGGAAAGGGACCAGGACAGGGATGGGGAAGGAGATGGGGGTGGGATGGGAATAGAAATGGGGGTGGGTATGCAGATGTGGATGGGGATAGGGTAGAGAGGAAGATGGGGATAGGAATGAAGATGGGGGTGGAGATGAGAATTGGGGGTAGGGATAGGGATGAGGATGGAATGGGGATGGGGATGGAAATAGGGGTGGTGATGTGGATGGGACTGGGGATGAGATTGGGGATGGACATTGATATGGGGTGGGGATGGGAATGGGGAGTGAGTGTTGGAAAAGGAAGGGAGGGAGTACAAGATGGGAAATGAGAAGTCCTTCTGACAAGACAAAAAATCCAGTTTCATGAGTTTGGCTCAGCAGACTGGCTGCAAAAGTTGGGCAAGGTAGAGCAGGACAGTAGGATCTGCATAACATTGCAGTTCTCTCTCTTTTCCCCTTGGTTATGTTTTATCTCCTGACCACAAATTCCACAAGGAGCCCAAGCCTCCTCTTCCTCTTTCTCCCCAAGATTGTGAGCTCCCTGAGAGGGGCCTGGGTCTGCTCTTCTGTTTTCCCCAAACTGTGAATTCCCTAAGAACAGAGCCTGGACCTATTTCCCCTTCCCACCTCTCCCCAACCAAACTGTAAGGTCCCTGAAGGAACAGCTCGAGGATTTCTCCTCCCCTGGTCTCCCTGCCCATTGTATGGCACAGAGCTGGAGGGGAAGGGAGGAGGAGGAGGAACCAGAGGTCTCTAACCATGTGTTGCTTGGTTGCTGCACTGTCCAGGGCAAACAGACCTTGCCACTCTCTTCCCAGCTGGCTCCCTGGACTCCAAGGACCCTTGGAGACATTACCTCCGGTTCCCTTCTCTAACAGCAAGCTCTTGTCAGCCTAGAAGGGAATCTCCAGTCAAGAGCCCCAGCGTTTTGTCCTTAGACTTGTCCTGTTAAACAGTTTTATCAAAAGGCTTGGATGAAATAGATGACAGACTAATCAAGGGGTTGGATAACACAAGGCTTAGGAGAATAGCTAACATGTTGGATAACAGAGATCAATATTCAAAACTATCACAATGTGTAGGTTCTAACAAGAAGAAATTCAATAGGGATGAGTGTGAGGTTCTGTATTTAGGTTCAAAAAATCAATGACCAGATGAGAAAAGTATAGAGGAAAAAAACCTGAGAGCTTTGGTGGACTGCAAACTCAATACATGCCAACAGTGCGGCATGGCTGCCAAAAGGCTCACGTAATTTTAGACTGAATTAATCAAAAAATAGCTCCCAGAATCAGAAAAGTGAGTCCCTTTGTCCTCCTCTGCCCCTATCAGGCCACATCATGTGCTCAGTCCTGGGAGCCTCCTTGTAAGGAATAAATCAACTTGTCTAGAGCTGGTCCAGAGGAGAGGGCAAATGTGACAGTGAGGCATTTGGCCCTGAAGATCAGTGGAAGGAACTAGCAGGAGGAGGACTGGCTCCAGAGGCAGAGAACTGGGTTCAAATCCTACCTCTACCATTTACTACCTGTGCGATCTTGGACAAATCACTTAACCTCCTTGTCCCTCAGTTTCCTCATCTGTAAAATGGAAGGGACTGAACTAAATGTCTTCCGATCCAGCTCTAGATCTAAGATCCTATGGTTCTGGAGAAAAGAAAACATGGCGGTTATGATAGCTGTCTTTGTACATCTAACTATATGTACCCTAATTGAAAATGTGCTCCACTGCTCTGTCCCTGACCTTCTCCTTTTCTCTTTCTCTCTTTCTATTTCTATATCTCTGTTTCTGTCTCTCCCTATTTCTGTCTGTCTCTTCCTCTGTCTCTCTCTCTCTCTCTCTCTCTCTCTCTCTCTCTCTCTCTCTCCCTCTCTCTTTGTCTCTCTCTCTCTCTCTGTCTCTCCCTCCCTCTCTCTCTCTCTCTCCATCAGTTCCCATGGATTCAATTACCATCCTATTCCCACCATTTCAATGAAGATGACTCTCAGATTATATCCTGGCCTTTCCTCCCTACGCTATTTCAGGGGCCCATCAGTCCTCACCTGGACTATTTCAATGGCCTCTTGTTTAGACTTCTTGCCTCTTAGGTCTCTCCTCACTCCAGCATATCCATCATACAACTACCAAAGTGATCGTCCTAAAAGCCCAGTTCTGACCATGTTACTCTCTTGTTCAGTAAACTCCAGTGGTTCCCAATGACCTCTAGAGCTAAGTACAAACTCCTCTGTTTGGCATTTAAAGATTTTCACAACATGGCTATCCTCCTTTGCTGATTTATTCCATAGTATTTTCCTTCACACACTCTACAATCCAGCCAAACTGAACTTCTTGCTGTCTCTCATGCACAGTGTCCCACATTGTTCTCATGCCTGGAATGTACTCCCTCATCACCTCTGCCTCCTAGAATCCTCAGATTTCCTTGAAGATCAACTCAAATGTCTCTTCTACATGAGGCTTTCTCTGATCCCTCAGCTACAAGTGCCACCCCTCCCCAAATTACTTTGCATTTAATTTGTACATATCACTTATGCATTTATTGTTTTCCAATGGATTGTAAGCTCTTTGAGGGCAGAAACTAATTCCTTTTGGTCTATGTATCCCCATCTCCTCATACAATGCCTGGCATATGATAGGAATCAAACACTCAATCAACAAATATTTATTAAGCACTTACTATGTTCCTGACCCTATTCCAGGACCACAATGAGAATACAAAGAAAAGTTAAGACATGATTCTTGCCCTCAGACAGCTGATGCTTCTTAAGGAATTGATTGATGGATGAACATCTAAAGGATTGTCAAATGAAGCAAGGAATAGATTTTATGTGGCTCCAAAGGGTAAAACAAAGGAGAGTTACAAGAAAACACATTTGGATTCCATTAATGATTTAATTCAGTGAGCATTTATTAAGCACATACTGTTTACTCAGCCCTGTGCTGGCCTTTAGAAACACTCCCCCCCCCCAAAAAAATGCGTTCTTTACCCCTACATGCCTATAAATTAACATGTTAGTTGGCTGATTATATTCTAGATAAAGAAGACATCTAATAATTAGGATTATATGAAGACAGAACAGGCTGCCTGGTAAGGTAATAAGTTCACTATGGCTGGAATAGTTCCAGAACAGGATAAATGACCCCTTGTTAAAATGTTGTAGTGAAGGCTCCTGTGCTGAGTGAGAGGTGTATGTAAATGACCTCTAAGATCCCTTCCAACTCAGAAATAACAGGCTTCAAGTGCCCCCTTTTCTAATTTAAAGGGAGTCATTATGTCCTCTTGAAGGAGGGAACTTCTCCTCTGTCCTCAGACTGAGATCACCCACTACCTAATATTTACTGATTAATTTAAAGATAATGGTCTCCTTAGTAACCATCATTCTCAGAATAAAATACCTCTGCCCTATGATATAGACTGGATTATCTGCCAGCCTGAAGTTATACAATCTAAGCTTACAATGACCTAATTTAGTAAACACATTAGTCAAAATATTCAGAAATTTCTCTGCTTCCCATGGACAGGCCAAAGGAGGTCTAGGCCCTTGTTTTTCCATATCAAGGTCGAATGAATTAATGAATGGGTGAAAAAGCATTTATTAAGCTTTACTATGTGCTGGGTACTATGCTAAGCATTGAAGATTCAAGTATTTTAAAAAGAGACACTTCCTACCCTCAAGGAGCTTCCATTCTAACAGGGGAAGACAATACAGGAGAGTGATAACAGGGAAGAGTACTTTTGGGGGGAGGTAAAAAATTGGAGGGTAGTAAGTGGAGGCCACCGGCCATGGTAGGCCAATGGCAACATGGCCAGGGTAGATGATTACTCTCTTGTTCAGTAAACAGGGTAGATGATTGGATGGAATATGAAATTGAAGCATAGTCTAGTATCTAGGCCCAGCCAATGCATATAGCAGGCTAAGTGGGTTAGTTGGCACATACTCAGTCACCAGTCAACTGGGTTAGGCCCTAAGGATGGAGCTATTAAAATGAGTGGATTAACATCTCCAAGGTAGGGAAGCCTAGGATTGGGCATACCAGGGCTGAGAAGCTGAAAGACTGGTTGACTTGCATTGTATATTGTATTGTATTGTATAAGAAAAAAATTATGTGGTCATAGGAGCTTGAGCTGTAAGAACCTTCAAGGTCACATAAAAATAAATATAATAATAATGCTTATTCACTGAAATAAATCCTGAAGGAATTGTCCTGAGTAGAGTGCTACAGAAGCAGTTAAAGTGCTTTAGAAATGGAGTTAAATGTCAGTCCCAAGTCTTCATTTTACAGTTTGTAAAATCATAGAATTAGAGCTGGAAGGGACCTCTAAGGACATCTAGGCCAATCCCATCATTTTACAGATGGGAAAACTGAGGCCCAGAGAGGCTAAGTCTTGTGCCCAAGATCCCGCAGGTGAAGCATCAAAGGCAGGCATCAAATCCAGATCCCTACTGACTCTAAGCCTCAAGCTCTTTCCATTTTCCCCCCAGTACTTCTACAAGCACATAATCATGGCACTCTAAAATGGAAAGAAACTAAAAGCTATCCAGTCTAACTCCTTCATTTCACAGATGGGTGAATGGAGGCTGGGAGAGGTAAGTAAGGTCATCTGTCCAAGATCAAACAAATCATATCAGGATCAGCACATCTGATCATGCTTGAACTGAAGGGTTGGTTTGGTCTTGAGGCAGCTTGGCATAAGAGATGGAATCCTGAACTTGGAGTCAGAAAGAACTGGGTTCAAAACCTACTCCAATAGTGTTTGGGAGATTTTGTTAAAAGTCAAGCAAGTCATTTAATTTCTCTGACGCTCATTTTCCTCATAGATAAAATAGGAAAAATAATATCTATAGGACCTACCTCACAAAATATCTGGGAGGCTCAAATGTAAAGCATTTTGAAAACTTTGAAATGCTATATGAATTAAATGTCAATTATCATTATTATCTATTGAAAGTGAGTTTCCTAGAAATCTTGTCCAAGTTTAAGACAAGGAAGAGTAATTAAGTAGATTACCCCCTCCACAAATCTTGTATGTTGCCCATTCTGAGCACCCTTGCTGACCAAGCGCCCTCCATATGTCTGCTCCAATATGCCCAATAATCCAAGGACCTCCAGGGTGTCCCATCATGGCTATCATCCACATGGTCAACCAACCAGGGCCTTGGCCTACTTTACTAATGAAACTCTCCAATCAACCCCATCTTTTTCACTTCTAATATCATTATTGCCCGTGTCTTCATTACCTTCATCGTTCCATTTCTCTACTCAAAATCCTTCTATGGGTGGTGGAGTGGGAAGGAAATAGTATTTATTAAGCATCTACTATGTCCAGAAACTATGTTAAGTGCTTTTTACAAATATTATCTCATTTTATCTTCACAACTCTAGGAGCTAGGTGCTATTATTATCCCCACTTTACAGCTGACAAAACCGAAGTAGACAAAGATGAAGTGATTTGCCCAGGGTTATGCAGTTTACTAGATGTGTATCTGAGACTGGAGTTGAACTCCTGAAATTCCTGACTCCAGGCCTATCATATTGACTGTAATACCTAGTTCCATACAGTGCTGAGAAATATGTATATTCTTTTGCATTCCCATTTAGAAGATACTATAAGTTATTTAGTTCTAGTTTCTCCAGCAATTCATTCAGTTCTCTATTTTCCCTTTTATTTATCTTTCTGTTAGAATTATCCAAAACTCAGAGGATATTGAAATCTCCTGTTACTATTGTGTCACTGTCTATGTATTCTTGTAGCTCAGTTCATGTTTCCTTTGTGAATTTAGATGCTAATGCATTTGGAGCATACAGGGTTAATACTGATATGATTCCTTTCAGCATAATATGGTTTCTTTCTTTATCCCCTTTTGTGTTTTGAATATTTTTTTTGCTTTGTCTAATAGCATAATTACAATTCCTGCCTCCTTCACCTAAACAACAAAGTACAAAATCTAGAACAAACTGGCATTCAAGGCCCCTGTCAGTGTAGCCCCAACCTATCTCTCCAGCTTCAACATCCCTTGCTACTTCCCTACATGTGCCCTATACTCTAGCTAAGCTAGACATCTTGCCAAGTGATGAGACAGCTTGCCAAGCTCGTACTCAATCCAGGGCTGTGGACAAGGCTCAGTCTGGGGCCATATTTGGTACTTAAAGGATTGGGACTGTGTCTCTTAATTGCTTCAAACTTAAGAATTTCTTAATTCACAGATGTTCACAGAACATAAAACCTGGAAGGTATCTTAGAGATCATTTAATAACAGAATCATATATTTAGAGCTGGAAAGAACCTTATCAGTGAGCTAGTTCAAATTCCTCATTTGACAAACAAGAAAACTGAAGGCCAGGAAGGTGGGGACTCTCCCAAGATCACATGGGTGACAAGTGGCAAAGATGGAATTGAACACAGTTCCTCTGACTCCAATCCAACAATCATTCCACCATATCTAGTCAACCCCTCACATTCTGAAGACAAAGAAACTGAGACCCAGAGAGAAAGACATGACTCACCCAAGGTCATTAAGCCCTGTGCCCAACTCAGTGTCACCTGGAGCTTGATACTCAATTTCATTTTGTTGTTCGTGTGTCCTGGTATTATGATTCCATCATATATGGAATTCCTTGTGTGGAAACTCCCTCCAATGATGCAAGTTAGAAACTCCTCTGTCTTAAAGAGCTGTCTAGGGACACTGAGAGGTTAAGTGATTGGCCCACGATCATACTAACAGTACGTGTCAGAGGTAAGCCTTGAAACCAGGTGGTACAGTGGGTAGAATACCAGGCTTGTAGAAAGGAAGACCTGAGTTCAATCCAGCCTCAGATACGTACTAGCTCTGTGACCCTGGGCAAGTCACTTGACCTGTTTGTTTCATCATTTGTAAGATAGAGATAATAAAAGTAATTACCTCTCAGGATTGTTATAAGGATCAATTGAAATAATAACTGTAAAGTACTTAGCACAGGGCCTGGCACATAGTAAATGTTATAAAAATGTTAGCTATTACTGTTACACAATACTCATTCTGACATTCAATTACGGTATTCTATTGATAGCTATGATGGTGATAATTGTGCTTAAGTCTGTTCCAGTAACAGAAAACTTGGCGGACTCCAACTAGGACATTCTCATTTCTATTTTTTCCCTGATCGCTCTTAGGATCACTCCTAAGACCACAAATTTATAGAGAGAAAGGGCCTCACCAATCATCTGATACAATCCTCTCATTTTATAGAGAAAGAGACTGAGGCCTAGGGTGGTTAAGTGACTTGACCAAAGTCACACAGATCCTAAGTTGAACCCAATGTCCATATTCAGCAGCCAACCCACTGCACCAAACTGATAACCTTGAATGTGTGTACTCATTATTTTTTGCAAGGACAAAGCGTAAGAAACCACACACACACGTACACATACACACACACATACATGCATGCCTGCACATGCATGCCTTTGTGTGTACCCAGGAACATCATTCTCCCCACTCAATGCTGCCATTTTTCTCAGGCCCTGACAAGTGATCCTCCAGCCCTCAGACAGGGAGCACGCTCTGTTAGGTTTCTAATTGATAATATCCCACCACTGATATGCGCCTGTCAGCACCTCATGCAACTGTATGAGAACAGGTTTCACACTCCTTGTCTGAAACAATTTTTTACAGATAAGCCCAGATTAAGCAGAAATGGCAACAGAATTCAGAATGTACAGGGCCCAGACAATCCAAAGCCATTGCAAGCTAGGTAGGGTAAAACCTGGCCCGGGACTGGAGTCATAACTAGGAATTTGGATGTCCAAGGCAAATGCAGCTGGGGGTAGGCAGACCTAGGGAGATTCCCAGTAACACTGAACCATAAAGAGGAAACTAAGGGTCCAGGACATTTTTCTCCCACCCACATACACACCCCTAGCATAGAAAAACTAACCTGCAGTATGGGAAGACCTTATGATATCGCTTTTGCCAACTCTCCGTGACACTTCCTGAGGCTGCTTATCCAAAGTACCCCCCATGAAAGGTGTAGTTGGGTTATCCAAGCCAAGTGGCATGATTTTGGGGTATATAAATGTTATTTAGGTAACATAGAGGTAAATGACCCAGTGACATCTGCTTAGGCTCTGCTCAAGCTTGCCAAATGGCTTCCAAGAACTACTTCCAAGTCGACTTCTGTTGGGTACAGCAGTTCCAAGAGAAAAGGCAGGCAAGACCTGGTAGAATGGCTTGAATCCCCAAACTCTGGAGAAAGATGTTAGTGGAGGGATTCATAAGGATAGAGGAAGGTGAACCTCAGAAGAGGGGCACCACAGTGATGAGACTCTGGAATAAGGAATCAAAGGTGATTATAATGGACAGTGCAAAACTAGCATAGCATTATGAGGTTCATGGCCAATAGGCTAAAAGACCACCGCAAGAAAGTGAGTCCTAGAAGAGGGATACTATAGTGATGGGACCTTGGGGTAGGAAAAGAGAGATGAGCACAATGAACATGGAAAAACTAGCATAGGGCCAATGAATTCATGACCATCAGACCAAAGGACCACTCCAAGGAGGAAATATGTCCACCAAAAACAAGCCTCATTTCTATTTTTGCCCTGATCACTCTGTTATATCTGTGCCTAGGACTATAAGAAGCCTTGGGCGCTTTAGCAGTGAGGGTCAGGGTGATCCCCTAGCTCTGACCATTTGGGTTGAAAGTCCACAAACTCTCCATCAGTGAGCATAGGTTCACACAGAAGGTGAGCTGGACACTCAAGCACACCATGACCATCCTCGACACAGATCTATGTTAGTGAATGAGGACCATGTACCTAATGCAGGGTTTGCTCTGAGAGAGACAACAGAGCATTGGTAACAAGAGTCAATGTTTCTTTTATATAGTACTTTGAGGTTTACAAAGCAATTTACATACATTATTTCATTTGGTCCTCAAAACCCTGTGATATAATTTTGAGCCTAGACCTATAATTTCATTGGAATAGCAATCTCCCAGTGAGGAAACTCCTACCAATGCAGAGAAGCACCTGCTCTGTATTTTATGATCTTCATGCGTTGTCTGGAGCATTGAGAGGCTGAGTAACATGCCCAGGATCACATGCCAGGATGTGTCAGAGGCAGAATTTGAACCCAGGCCTCCCTGACTCCCCAGTAGGTTTTCTGTCCTTTACCTTTCACTGTTCTTCTCTGCTTCTTGAAGGCAGCAACACAAGCAGCAGCATCTACATTTTAATGATGCTAAAACTAGGTCACTGTGAGAGATGGTCATACAGCTAGATATTGTCGGAGCTGGGACTTGAAATCGGTCCTGCTTTCCCCTCCAGCCCGGTGTATTCTCCATTACACCAGGATGCTGGGATGACATCTAAAGAGGCTCAGTTTCCATGGGGCGACAAAACTCGTTTCCAGGAGTAGGGCACAGTTTGGGAGGAGTGTGGTGCTGAATACAATATCCAACAAACGTTATTAAATGCCTAATGCCTCTATGGTTCTGTGTTGGGGCTAAGGAAGGGGAAGAGAAGAAGCATTACTATAGTATCTGTTAGGTGCCAGTAGCTGTGTTAAGTGCTTAGCGATTCAAAGGTGGAGGTGGAGAAGACCTCAAGTATCTTCTAGTGGCCTGAACTGAATAAATGGAGAAACATTTCTATGTGCAAAACACTATCCTAAATGTGATGGATCCAAATAAAAAAGTTGTTATTGAGTCATTTCCAACCCTTCATGACCCCATTTGGGTGAAGATACTGAAGTGGTTTGCCATTTCCTTCTCCATATGAGGAAACTGAGGCAAACAGGGTTAAGTGACTTACCCAGGATCACATAGCTAGTGTCTGAGGACAGATTTGAACTGGGGGAGATGAGTCTTCCCTGACTCCAGGCCCAGCGCTCTATCCACTGTTAGAAAAGTAAGACAGGCCTTTCTCTCCAGGAACACACATCCTAAATAGAGGGAGACAACACATATAGGGACGCTTTAGGGGCAAGGCAGTAGAAAAAGTCCAGTGGTCCTTAAGGTGCAGATGCAAAGACTTTTGGTAATGTGTCTTCCGTCATGTCATTTCCATTGATAAAGCCATACCTATTTCTGATGTGGAACCATTGACGGTGTCAAGTGCTTGGGTAGTAAGCTTTCTTTTCCAGATCTTCAGTAGCTGTGGCTGACAAAAAGGCAGGAGTCACCAGGTTTCATTGCCATAAGGATGCTTCCCTTGATGATGGCCGAGGTCCCCAGGCTGAGAGCAGGGCCAGTGGTCTGGAGAGTGCTGCTACTCCCAGGTCCTTGGGCTAACTTGCCCATCAGTGGCAACTGGTCACCATTAGATGTTGGTGGTGGCACAGAGGGTGGGCCCCTTCTCCACGAGGGATGCTCACCTCTGTGATTAGCTGTGGGAACCAGGGAGGAAGCATGGCACCATTATCCTAAGGGCTCTTGGGTTCAAGGTCTTGAGCTATCTAGACTGGGTTTAAGGGGAGGTGATAGCAGTGATTTCATCCAGCTGGGGCCCTTACTGAAGTGCTTACAGTGACATATTTTAAATTAAATTTCTACCCAGGCAACAAGCATTTATTTTCTCTCTCTCTCATCTTCCTCCCAACTGAAACAAGACAAAACTCTTGTAACAGATATTCATCAATCTCACATCCTTCCCTCTGAGTGTCCTAGGGAATCACTTTGCCCTCAGACCCTCTATAGATGACCTACAGCAGAGCCCCTAGTGATCAGCTTCTAAAAGTTAAGCTGCTGTCACATGTTGAAAGACAGGTTGGGGGCAGGAAAGATCACTGCTTCCTTTTTGAGCAAAGACCACAATTTAATTGAGAAAGACCTAGAATACTCATGGGATCCTAGGAATGCAGACTTAGACCTGAAAAGGATCTCAGAAGTCAACTAGCCCAACCTACTCATTTTAAAGAAGAAGATGAGGCCAAGAGAGAGGAAGATACTAGCCCACAGTCAAGTGGGTAATTTAAGGTTATGTCCAAGACCAGACTACCAATTGACATTTAGAGTTCGCAAAACAATTTCTGACTATTATCTCATCTGAGCCTTGCAGCATCCCTAGGATCTAGCAATATCATCACGCCTCTTTTACAGATGTGGAAACTGAGACTCAGACAGGTCAAGTGGCTTGCCCGTGGTCAGTATCAGCAGTGAGATATGAACCCAGGTCTTCAGGACTCCAAGGAGAAGACTCCATACCCTTTATCACATTGCCACTCATAAGTCTCAGAAGACTCAGAGATTCCTAAGCTGGAATGACTCAAAGATTCATTAGATCCCCAATTTAGATATGGACAGTACCTCACAGGCCATCTAAGCCAACCTCCTCCCCTGCAGATAAGCAAACTTAGAGCTGAAAGAATCTTAAGAGCCTTATCTCCACATTACAGACAAGACAACAAAGGGCCAGGAAGGTTGTCAGAGGGCATCTGGCCCATCTTATAACTATACAAAAGGTCCCTCTATACTATCCCTGATAGGTGGACCCCCCAGCTCAAGCTGTATATTATTTTTTGGCTCTGCTTTCTTCAGTCTTCATGTACATTTCCCAATTGTCTTTGAACTCTGTATATTCTTTGTTCCTTTATGCACAACAATATTCTGTTGCATTCATATATCACAATTTGTTTAGCTATTCCCCAGTTGTTGAGCGAATAGCTTGCTTCCAATTTTTTCCCTATTACAAATGGTGCTGCTATGCATATTTTCCTACAGATAGGTCTTTTCTTCCTGTCAATCACCTCCTCTGAGCACAAACCTCAAATCGCTCTCAATGCATAATTTTTATTTTGTAATTACTGATTGTTTTCAAAGGTGGAGCACTCCACATTTCTCCCAGCAGTGAGTTGGCACTCCTGTTTTCACATAGTCCACTATGGGCATTTTCAGACACAAGTCTGGCCATGACTAGCACAGTCTACCCTCACTAGACCCCACCTGTTCCACCTAGCTCTGCCAGGCCTGGATCACCTTGTCCCTATCACAGAATGTCTGAGAAAAACTGTGACCAGCTATGTAGTGGCCTCTCTCTGGAGCTTACTGACTCACAGGGTTTCAGTGTAGTCTCCTGGAATCTTCTGAGATTCTCTGGTAGTATTCAGTCATATTCTAACACAAGGCCCTGAATATATTAGATACTAATAAATACTTGGGCTTTTTCTTCTGTCCAGATACCAAGAAGAAGAGATTTGGGAAAGTTCCAAGATGTACCACCACCTCTCCAATGAAAACCAAGGTCTTCTATTCAAGTTTCTTTTTCCCCACTTTCCAATTCCATTTTCCAATCCCTGGGAAGCAAATTTGATCTCCCCACCCTCCAGCTGTCCCTGGCTCTGCACCCTCACCTCTTCATTCATTAAGTAGCCCGCAGGGTCCTTTTTGCCCAGGACAACCTGGTGGTTGTCTAAGTTGTGACTGAGGAAAGCTCTCCCCTCTCTGAGAAAATGCTAAGCTGGGGCCCAGAGGGGCCTTCCTGTCATCAGAACATCCTCACTCAGCTTAGATTCCTCTCCCATCTGTTTCATTGCATCAAAGATCTCAAGCATGAAGGAACTTCAGCGATCAACTAGGCCAGCCCCCATTTACAGATGAGGAGACTGAGGCCTAGAAAGATTATATGACTGGCTCTAGAGCACATGGGAAGCATCAGAAGCAGATCTGAACCCTCATCCTCTGACTCCAGAGGCAATGCTCTTTCCACTGGACCACACTGCCTTGCCCTCCTTCTACTCACCAGAATGTTCTACTACTTGCGGAAGTGCCTGAGGTACAATGAGAAGACCACTGGATTTGGAGGTAGAGGACCTAGGTTTGAGTGTAGCCCTACTCCGCACTATCCAGGTAACCCTGGGCAAGTGTCTCTGGGCCTCAACTGTCTCATCTTTAAAAGAGGTTATAAGAAATGAAGAAGGGGGTGGTTTCAGAGAAACATGGGAAGACTTATATAAACTGATGCAGAGTGAAGTGAGCAGAACGAGGAGAACAGTTTATGCAATTACAGCAATATTGTAAAGATAGACAACTTTGAAAGATTTAGAAATTCTGATCAACACCAAGACCAACCACGATTCCAGAAGACTCATGATGAAACATGGTGCCCACCTCCTGATAGAGAGTTGATGGACTCAGTACATGCAGAATGAGGCATGCTTTTTGGACTTCACTAATGCAGAAATTGGTTTTGCTTGATTATATGAGTTTGGAATAGGAGTTTTCTTGTTCATGCTTTCTCAATGGGAGGGGCGAGTGAAAGATAAAAGGATTTTCATGAAAATAGCTGTATTTCAATATAATTAGTTTCCTTTGTAATCTTATATATTTTGTGCATCTAAAAGCATGATTCCCAAGAAGGGAATCCATGGCTTCACCAGGCTACCAAAGGGGTCCATGACCCAAAAGAGGTGGAGAACCCCAGGACTAGAGAACCTCTAAGATCCTTTCCAGCTGTAAATCCTATGAACCTGGAACATCTCTGCCCCAGAGGAGTGTGTGGGGTCTGACCTCTGTTCACTTGGCAGTTTAGGCTTGCAACCCCTTCTCATTTCTATTGGACTCAGGTGGATACTAATGGGGATTATTTCCAGAAGCTATGCTGGCAGCAACCTGGCCCAGAAGACAGCTGGGAACCATCGTGGCATTGACTACTGGCCAAGGATTAATCCACAAAATGGACCCTCTCCTTACCCAGATAATCAAGAGCTTTCTCCCTATATAAGCCTAAAGGAGACAGATGCCAACATGCACAATTCCAGAGGCTCCAAGAATACCCTTTGCCCCCAAGCTAACTATGGGGTCAGGAATTCTTAGGGAGCTGGTAAGGTTGGATGATAAAGGAAACAGATCATTGGGCTTAAACCTGAAGAAGACCCTAGGATCAACTAGTCCAACCCTTTCTTTCTATGGATGATTAATCTGAGACCCAGAGAGGGAAAATAATTTGTCCAAGGTCACACAAGTAGTAGGTGGCAGAACCAGGATCCAAACCTGAGTTCAAATCTGACCCCAGTTCAGCATTCTTGAATCTACACTAAATTGTTTCCTCTCCTTTTCTCCTCCCCACCTCAGGCTCCCCAGGCCTCCTGTGAAGTAGGTTAGTAGGATGAACCCAACCCTCACTCTGGGAACACAGTCATATGGGTCAGTAGCTTGTAATCTCCAGGAAGGAGAGATGGGAAATGAGCAGAGGGTATCCTGGCTAGCTATGGTCCCTCCCCATCCCAATCTCTGTATCCTTCTTCAACCTCCTCCTAAGTCTCAGTCTCTGGAAGGCAGGGATCTCCAGAGTGGGAGTTTCTTTAATCCAAAGGTTTCATTCATCTCCCCCACTGGGCATCCATATGTTTTTCTACCTTGTGGATTTCCTGAATATGCAGAGATGGAGGAGAGTAGGGTAAGAACTGGAAACTAGGACTTCATGCTCCAGCTACCTCCACCCCACCACCTCAATACCAAGCCCTGCCCCGTTGGGGACTATCAAAGCTGGCACTGCCAGCCCAGGGCCTCTGCCTCCCAGAGAAGTTAGAAGAAAGATGGGGAAGAGGGACGTCAGTCTGTGATCGATCTAAAGAAAGGGGCAAGAGATTTAACTCCAGGCCTCCTGACCTGACAGGGCCAGAAGGAAAATAAGTTTTCCCTTTTACTTAAAGTCTCTGAAAGGCCCAACACAATCCATCAATCGCAAGCCCCGCACCCTTCCTCGACCTTTTGTTCAAAGAGAATGAAGTTTCTCGCTCCAGTTTTCTTGGATTTGGCCGTGGCTGGAATGCAGAAACAGAGAGAGCCAGAGCCCACCCCTGCAGGGGCCTCAGGCAGACTCCACACCTGGAGGAGGGAAGGGGCTAATGCAGCATCTTCTGGAGCTTACACAGGTGAGAGATCAGAGAAAGCTAAGGAGAGGAAGGAGGCAGTAAATGGGATTTGGTCCAAAAAGCATTGGATTGTGGAGTCCAGATGGATGAAGGGAAATGAAAATCCTGATCAAAACACATCTGGGCTGTTCCATCCAGTCCTGGGCACCACATTTTAGGAAGGACATTGACACTGACTCTGGCAATTCACATTGATAATGGCTCTGAGTCAAAGATCCTGGCTTCCAATCTCACCCCTGTCACTGATTACTTGTATGACCTTGGACAAGTCAATTAAACTTAAGGGCAGGGACTGTCTTATGCCTGTTTTTGTATCCCCAGCACTTAGCCCAGTGCCTGGCACGTAGTAGGCACTTAATGAATATTGGTCAATTGAGTAATGGACTTAATCTCCCTGGGCCTGTTTACTCAAATGCAAAATGAGGGGGTTGGGTCAGGTGACCACTGGATCCATCATCCAAAAGGGGGTGGCATAGGACAATAAGAAGGCGAGAGAGCAATGTTGTCAAGGCTTGGTTAAGTAATTATAGTAGTAATAATTATAATAAACATTTCTAGAGTATTTGAAAGTTTGCAAAGCACTTTATGAACATCTCATTTGATCCTCATGACAACCCAGGGAGGTAGCTGCTATTATTATCCCCATTTTACAGATGAAGAAACTAAGGCAGACAGAAGTGAAATGACTTGCCCAGTGTAACACACCTAGTAAGTGTCTGAGGCTGGATTTGAGCTCAAGTCTTTCAGACTCCAGTCCCAGCACTCTATCCACTGTACCCACCTGTGCATGTTTAGCTCAGAGAAGAGTTAACATGGAAGGAACAAGATATCCATTTGTGGCATAGTAGAAAGAGTGACAGATTGGGAGGATCTGGCTTCAAATCCTGCTTCTGCCACTTACAACCTGTGTGACTTGGGCAAATTACTTTCCCTCTCTGAGCCTCCATCAAGAGAAGGCATTTGCCTAAGGTCCCTTACAGTTCTATATCCATGATCCCATGATCTGTTTTCAAGCAGTGGCAGCATTAAGCATTAAGAAGCCTCATTGTCGGGGCAGCTAGGTGGCGCAGTGAGTAGAACCCCTGGCCCTGGAGTCAGGAGGACCTGAGTTCAAATGTGACCTCAGACACTTGACATACTTACTAGCTGTGTGACCTTAGGCAAGTCACTTAACCCCAATTGCCCTGCCAAAAAAAAAAACAGCCTCATTGTTACCAGCCCTCTGTGAGACTGGTCATTACCATAATTTAACAGAGCTTTGGATCAGGAAACTTCCTTTGCAACAGTAGATGAGGGAGACTTCAGAGGACTCCAAGATTCCAGAGTGCCGCTATTGGTGTCCTCCTCGGGGCTAATACAGCACCTTTGCAGGGTCTCGGCAGCTATTAACCTATTTACCATCCGTGCCAAGGGAGTCACTGTCATGTCCAAAGGCATCTACTAGTAAGATACAGAGAAAAAGAGCTTAAGCGAAGACAGTTTTATGGTACTTTGTAGTCAATTCTGCAAAATCCTTTGGTTTTAATTTGTGAAGGATTGTCACAAAGAAGAAAGATTAAACTTATTCTTCTTGGCCCCAGAGGGCAGGACTGGAATCAGCGAGTTGATGGGTTGATGTTCAGGGAAGCAGATTATGGCTCTATTAAAATAAATATTTCCTAACAGTCAAGAGATATCAATAGAATAAGCTGCCTCCAAATGTAAGAGCTCCCTGCCACTTCCAGTGTTCCAGACTGGCTCACCTGCTGGCCCACCTTGTAAACATCTTATCTTCCTCCTCCATGCCTTTGTCCAGGCTGTTGTCCAGGGGGACATAGAGTGCTACCCAAAGCCTCCCTGAACCTATTCCCTCTGCTGCCCCCAATAGCTATTCAGGCTCTCCTGGCAACAACAAAAATGAAAACAAAAACAAAAAATGATTACTTTGTACTTCATTTTGTATCAACTTAGCCGGGTCTGTATTGTTTCAGTAGAATATAAGTTCTTTGAGGGCAGGAATTGTTTCTTTTTTTTTTCTTTTTGGTCTTCATAGGCACCAGCACATCACAAAGAGAGTACTTCACAACTGCTGCTTGAATAAAGGAAGCTGAACGAATGATCACTTGCCTTGGATATTTTAGGGAGGATTCATGTTTCAGAGAGGGCTTGGATTTGGCGTCTCCTGAAGCCCTTTGCCACCTAGCCCCCTCCTGCCTTTCTGCTCTTCTTAACCTTGACTTTCCTCCACATACTGAATGACCCAGCAACACTGGTCTTCTTGCCGTTTCTTGAACACGACACTTCATCCTCAGACTCTGGGCTTTTTCCTTTTTTATTAAATCACTTTTAAGTGATGTCTTCTGTCTTTTATAAAAACCATCGTTTTCCCTGGTATCCCTCTTTTGCCTCCTAGAGAGCCATCCTATATAACAAATGAAGACACCCTTTTAACAAATAAAGAAATTCTGTATAACAAATAAAGACATCCTATATAGTAAAGATGTCCTATTTAACGAAGACAAATAAGAAAAAGAATTTAAAAATCAGCAGAATGTATCAATACATTGGAAAAGTCCAAAAGTATGTGTGTGCAATGTGCAAAACCTGCAGACCTCCCAGCTCCACAAAGGGGTGGGTCGGGGGCGTCCTCTCATATCTCTTCATTCCAGTCGTGCTTGATCCTTATAATTTTTTAACATCCCCTCTTGGTTTGTTTTTGTACGTGTAGTTGTTCTTTCCATCTACATTGTTGTAGTCATTGTATATGTTCTTTTCTAGGCTCTGCTTCCTTCACTCTGCATCAGTTCATGTAAACCTTTCCATGCTTCTCTATATTCATCACACACTTCATTCCTTACAGCACAGTAGTATTCCATTACATTCATGCACCACAATTTGTTTAGCCATTCCAATCAATGTGCGGCTAGATGGTGCAGCAGGCTTGGAATCAGGAAGACTCATCTTCCTGAGTTCAAATCCAGCCTCAGACAATTACTGGCTGTGTGATTCTGGGCAAGTCACTTAATCCTATTTGCCTCAGTTTCCTCATCTGTCCAATGAACTGAAGAATGAAATAGCAAACCACTCCAGTATCTCTGCCAAGAAAACCCCAAATAGGTCTCAGAGAGTCGAATACAACTGAAAACAGTTGAATGACGGTAAAATCGATGTGCATCTACTTTATTTCCAATTCTTTGCTATCACAAAAAGTACCATTATAAACATGTTGGTGGATATGTGGGGATTTTCTTTTTATCAATGGCTTCCTCAGGGTAATGAGACTCTATGTCTTTCCACTGGCTGCCCCCATGTCTAGAATGCTCTCCCTCCTTGTCTCTGCTTCCTGCCATCCCAAATCTCGATTCAAATCCCAGCTTCTGCAAAAGGTTTTTTCCCAGGATACCCCAATCCTAGTACCACCCATCTGAGATCACCTCCATTTCATTCTGTATGTATCTTTTCTGTATATAGGCACTTGCTTGTTATCTCTCCCATTAAAATGTAAGCTGCTCAGGGACAAGGGATCCTGTTGTTTGTTTTTTCCTTTCTTTGCATCTCCAGTGCTTAGCACAGTGCATGGCATATAGTAGGTGCTTAATAAATGCTTGTTGACTGACTGACTCTGAGGTCCCTTCCAGTTCTGATATCCAGTGATGATCAAATACTTGTCTATATGACATGACACAATTATTTTGATTCCATTTTTAATGAAATCCCCTGAGCTAGCCAAATGTTTGGGTGTCATCCAGATAATAAGCATTGAGAGACCAACAGAAACATGGATCCTGAAAGAGAGAGCAAAACAAATAAAGACAGAGACAGATGCAGAAACAGAGAGGCAGAGGCAAAGAAGAGACACAGAGCCAGCAGGAGACAGAGAAGATACATGGAGGCTGACATGGATCAAGACACTGAGATAAAAAGAGAGGAAGATAGAGATAAAGGGAGAGACTAAGAATGGCTGCTATGGAGAGAGACACCCACACACAAAAATTCTGGGGAAGGCCAAGTTGGGGGATAAAGCCTGGAGAACAGGGCTGGGAAGGAGGGTAAGTGAATGGAGGGAGAAGGAGGGAGGGACAAACTGGGCTGAAAGCAAGGTCTGATTAGCCAGGGTCCTGCTCCCAGCCAGTGCCCAACACAACATGCAAAAATCCCTGTTTCCTTGGAAACCAGTTCTGGGGCCTGCCCGGCAGGCCAAGGAGAGCTGGTGTAATCAGACCCCCAAGGCGAGGGGAATAAGCTGTCCTGGGGTTCCCAGCCAAATTGCCTGCCTGCCTGCCTTCTTGTTTAAATTGGTAATTTCCCACCTCCTCCTTCCCTTCCTGAAATTTGCTGCCCAGAAGTATCCTTGCCCATGACTGCTCTCCTATTTGGAAGCATCAGACACCAAGTCCAAGTCTGATCTGTCTTCCCATCCCCCACCCCAGGCCTGAGAGTGTCCGGTGGCTTGGGACACTGTGGGAAAGGAAAGCCCTTCTGCTCTTTTTTTTCCTTCCCTCCCCCATTTTTTCCCTGGGGTTGGGGGAATATTACAGGTGTCTGCTAGAAATAAGGATGGAGATCATACAAAAAAATGTCAGCCTATCCAGAGGATTTGGGTGAGCAAGGGCTTCAGCTCACTCCCTGGGCACAACTCACACTGGATTTATGCATTTTCACTGATGGTCCCCATGCCTAGACTGTCTCCTCACCTCTACCTCCTGGCTTCCTTCTATCAAAGCTAAAACCCCACCTTGTGCAAGAAGCCTTACCTAATCCCACTTTGTGCTCTTACCCTCTGAGATTCTCTGCTTGTATACATCTTGTTTGTACATATATTTAGACTGTGAGTTCCTTGAGGGCAGGGCCTGCCTTCTTAGCATTGTTACAGCTTAACCCAGTGCCTGGCATATAGTAGTTGCTTAATAAATGCTTGTCAACTTGGAAGAGAATAAGCATTTATTAAGTGTCTGCTAGTTCCAGGCACTGCATTAACACCTCACAATAGAGAAGAATTGTCAAGAACTGAGCTCATGCAGATGATAGGGAAAAGCCTCAATCATAGGTTTTTATAACTGGAAGGGTCTTAGAAGTCATTTTATCCAACTCCCTCCTTTATAGATGAGAAAACTGAGGCCCATAAAGGTGAAGGGGCTTGCCCTCCATCCTAATAATGCTTGTCTGCCTCAAAGACGGGATTTGAACCTCTGACCCAAGAGCCTTGGCTCTTCCCACTTGCTTACACAGTGGTGGATAATCCATCGAGTGGGTAGTTAAGTTTCCTGACTCTGCTGGCTAGGTAGACTCTCTCTGGGCAGGTTGGGCAAGGAGGGAGGCTGCCATTAGAGAAAGCAATGATGCCCCTCTCCAGTTGACCAAGAGGGAGGCCACAGTTAGAGAAGGCAATGATGCCCCCCTCCAGCTGATTCTGATGTCTCTTCAGCCCCCCTATTCCTCCACCTCCTCATTTCACAATCAGTCCTTGCCTCCAACCATCTGAGAAAGACAACCCTTGCCCAGAGTGACTGCTTCCTGCCCAGCCAGGGCCAGCCTCTTTCTTAGGGAAGCATACACCCACAAGCATCCACGCAGCAGGATGCTCACACCAGCAGACTTCAGTGTACACCTACACAACCGGTCACAGCCAGGGTGTTTGGCAGGAGAGTGATTTCCCTCAGCATCAAGTTCCAGACTTTTCCATAGCTCACTTCATGACTTTTGTCAAGGCCCTTCCCTACTCTAGGCCTCAGTTTCACCATCTATTTAATAAGGTTGTCAGTCTCCAAAGTCTTAAAGTGTAACAAAGATTTGGAGTCAGGGGCTCCAGCTATGAACTCCAGCTCTGCTTGTATACCAGCTCTGTGATCCTGAGCAAACGTCTCCTTCTCTCTCAGGGTCTCAATTTCCTCACAGATAAAATAACAGAAATGGACTAAGCTTCTTTCTGGCTCTAAATTTATAATCCTGTCACTATGAGCTTTATGAGGCCAGGGACCACATCTGACCACTGCTACAATCTCTCTAGTATCGCCATCAGCCTACATGAACCCGAAATACTCTCTTTGTTTTCACTTGGCTCACCCAAAACAGGTAGTGGGGGGTGGGGTTAATGGTTTTGTTTGCAATCAAGGAAAAAGGAAACAAGCATTTATTAAGCACCTACAATGTGTCAAGCAGTGAGCTAAGTGCTTTTTGCAAATATAGCATTTGATCCTCACAATAACCCTGAGAACAAGTTATAATCACCCCATTTTATAGCTAAGGAAACTAAGGCAGATAGAGGTTAAGTAACTTGCCCAAGGTCACACAGCTATTAAGGGTCTGAGGCCAGATTTTAATTCAGGTCTTCTTGATTCCCTTCCACTGAGACACCCAGTCACCAAGGGAAAGAAGATGAAATAAATACAAGCTGTCAGAACCCGGATGTAATGCAACATAGGGTAGTAAGGGGAGTATTGGATTTATTGCTTTAAGACTTAAGACTCAGTTTCCTCCTCTATAAAATGACTTAATTTGAACTTGATGGACCCAAGGTCCTCTCCAGCTCTAGAGCTAGGATTCTTCAACCCTAGGATAGGACAAGGGATCTCATGTCAGAAAATGTGGGTTCGAAACTCAGCTCTTCCACTTCATAGCTGTGTGACCTTGGACAAATCCCTTGACTTCTCTGTAAAATGGGGGAGGTAGACTAAATAATCTGGCTAATCCCTTTAAGTTCTAGGTCTATGATACTATGACACCTTGAATTAACAAGCTATCAAGGCCTGCAGTGCTTGGGGAAGAATACTTCAGAGTCTGTAGGGAATTGAGGCAAAAACCTGACCTTGGGGCAAGGCTCTCTGAGTCTCATTTTCTTCATCTGTAAAATTAGGCAGTTTAACTAAATGATCTCTAAGGTCTCTTCCAGCCCTAGATCTTATATTGCTAATCCAGATATAAATAAGAAAGGAATGGATCAAAACCAGCAACAGCTTTAGTCTCATTAATGTGGCACCATGAAGCAGAGAAAAAGATTCAGGGTGAACTAAGCCCAGCAAAGGTTTGAAGGCAAGGGACTCCCCACTGGACTCAGGGCCAGGAACAATGAACTTGCCTTGTGTTTTGGCAGGAGCTCCTCACCAGAGCTCCAATTCCCTGCCCTCCCAAGCCTTTGTCTGTACAGGTTCACAGAGCACCCAGAAGATGCTGATATCTCACTATTGTGTCAGCTAGGCCAACATACTCCAAGGACAACTCCTCTTTCCTCAGACACTAGTCAGTGGAACCCAGCTGGTGGCCAGAAGGGGCAGAGGAAGACTTTTCATGGTTTCTCCTGAAGGCATTTCCACAGGCTTTAGGCTTTTCCCTCAAAATATAAAACCACCCAAGAAAGGCAAATATTTCAGATAACAACTCTATGGGACAACCATACATGAAGAGCATCCAGAGAGGAAGAATAACTCTGACCCCTTACTCAATTCCCCCTACCTATTTTGAGAGTCTGAACAGGTAGGTGCTAGAGTCACCTCTCCCTCCTCGAAGAGATGTGACCATTGCTATTTGCTGGTTGAATGGAAGTTGAATCATCTCCTGCTGTATCAGGACCCTGGACAGCAGCCCAACCCCATTCACCATGTGTTGCTCCATTTTAAGAGAGCTCTACATAGTGGAAACAAAGCCCAAGACTCCTAGATCCCTAGTGCTGTCCCTCTGGAGTTTGTTGGTAAGAGACACCTCGTTGTGATGGGTTCAGGAAAAGATGAACTATGAACTCTTGACACATGATCTGCTCTGAAAAAAGAGAGGTGCTTAACAAAAGATTCTGAGGGAGGTAGCAGCAGAGCTAGGGTTAAAATTCACATATCTTGTCAATCAGTTCTCAGTGTCTGTGCCTAATGGGTAATGTTGACTCTATTCTACTTCTCTTCCACCCCACCCTAACCCCAGTTCCAATCCTAGGCAAGCAGCAAGGGAGACAGATCTTGGAGGTGTCAAAAGCACTAAAAGTTTAGGGGTGGGAATAAGGGGAAGGTCCCAGTCTAGAGGGGTTCTGGAGGGGACTCTCCTAGTCTAGGAGAGTCATTCATTCAATCTACTACTAAATAAGCACCTACTATGGTATAAGTCCCAGGTACTAGAGGAGATACAGGGATGAGTATGACACAATCCCTTTCTTCCTCTTGGGTCTCGCAGTCTAGCAGGGGGTATGATATAGATACAAATATGCCATACACAATAACCATAATGCATAAAATAAGAACTCTGCAACATAACACCTGGCCGTGGCAGCCCTTAGCTGTTATCTATTGTTTTTCCTCTTCATTTTCTTTCTGTTAGATGCCAAGGAAGAACACAACTGGGAAAAAGGAAAGTGATCTGATAATGCAAAAAAAGCAAATGGAGGGCCACAGAAAGTCACAAACTCCAGGAATTTAGAAGAGAAGGCCAGCTTTGTATGTGTGTCTTTCTTGCTCTACCAAGTGGACACTTTGACTCTCAGATGGCCATAATTTGGAGCTGGCAGAGTGCAAGCTACTGCTGTGGCCCTGGCAGCTCAGTAGAAAGAGATGCCAGAGAAACATGTAGGGATGAGTAGGAGAAGATGCCAAGGCAGCACCTGACCAAGAGCCCCTCCGACAACCAGGCTATGTGATATCCAACAGGGCTTTGTTCAACTGCCAAATAGAAGAGCATTGATGAACCCACAAAGGAGTTCAAATGGTAGTCCCTACAGATTCAATCCCGTGGTAGGAGATGATGGAGACTCAAGACAGGGATCACTCCCACCATTACGGTCGAGACCAAAATGCTTGAGGGGTGATCTCCTACTGATACGGTCTTTGAGGACACCTTTCCAAATGCAGAACATTGGGTGGGGACAGGAAAATAGGACGTTAGACCTTGCTAGGATCCTCGGGGGAGGTTTAGGGCAGACCTTATTTGCTTCTTTTTTCCTGTAGTAAAGAGTCCAGAAAAGAAGAGGAGGAGGAGGAGGAGGAGGAGGAGGAGGAGGAAGAGGAAGAGAAAGAGAGGGAGAAGTGCATCTTGGAGAGAGGATAATGAATTCTATTTTGGACATTTCAGACACCAATGGGACATATGTGTGAAAATGTTCTGTGGTAGTTGGTGATACAAGTACTAGTGTTCAGGAGAAAGACTAGAACTGGATTTTGGATTCATCTGCATAGAAACAATCATTGGAGCCATAGAAGAAGAGATACCCCAGGAGTGAGAGGATAAAGAGAGAAAAGGGCCCAGGACAGATCATTGAGGGAATACCCACAATTAGATAATAATTGTTGCTCTTGTTCGGTCATTTCAGATGAGTCCAATTCTTTGTGACCCAGTTTGGGCTTCTCTTGGCAGAGGTACTGGAGCAGTTTACCATCTCCTTCTCAAGCTCATTTGACAGATGAAGAAACAGGCAAACAGGGTTAAGTGACTTGTCCAGGGTCACACAGCTAGTAAGTATCTGAGGCTGGATTGAAATTCAGAAAGATGAGTCTCCCTGAGTCCAGGAACCAGAATTCTATCCACTGTGCTGCATAGCTAGCATTTATGTAGCACTTTAAGGTTTGAAAAGCATTTTCTAAATATTATCTCATTTTATCCTCAGTACAATTCTTGGACATAGGTGCTATTTTTATCCCCATTTTACAAACAAGGCAAAGAGAGGTTCAGTGACTTGCCTGTGATCACACAGCTAGTAAATGTCTGCATTCACATTCAGATCTCTCTGACTCCAGGCCCAGAACTCTATACACTGCACCATACTGCTTCTAGATGTCAAGAGAGATGATGATTCAGCAAAGGAGCTATCAAGCATGTAGGAGGAAAGGCAAGAGAGGAAGAGAGGGAGAGAGAAAGAGAGGGAGGGAGAGAGAGAAGGGAGAGGGGGGGGAGAGGGAGAGGGAAAGAAGTAAGGGAAGAGAAAGTGTCCAATAGAAGGGGGTGGTTGACAGTGTCAGACGGTGTAGAGAGGTCAAAGTAATATGAAAACTAAGGAAAGGCCTTCAAATTTAGTGTGTAAAAGACAATTGGTTCTCTTGGAGAGAACAGTTTCAGGTAAGTGATGGGCTCAGAAGCCAGGTTTCAAGAAGTGAGAAAGCAGAAGGCCTTTTCTAGGAACTTGGCCATGAAAGAAAAGGAGAAAGAAAGTACTATGATAGCTTGAGGTGACAATAGGCAAAATGAAGATAATGGTTAGGTTTTTTTTAAGGATGGGGGAGTTTGGGGCATGTTTGAAGGCAGGAAGAAAGAAGTCAGTGGATTAGGAGAGGTTTAAAATTTGGAAGTACAAGTAAAATGGTTGGCATTGGCAAAGAGAAGGGCTAGTTCTATAATGGAGCAAAAGAAGAAAGAATGGGGGGATGAGGTTGAGGTGACTTTAAATGTAGAATTGAGGAAGAGAGAGCTGGCAACCAAGGGCCTCGATGTTTTCGAGAGAGGAGAGAGGGGAAGGGAGGGAAGGGAAGGAGAGGGAAGGGAAGGGAAGGGAAGGAGAGGGAAGGCAAGGCAAGGCAAGGCAAGGCAAGGGAAGGCAAGGGAAGGCAAGGCAAGGCAAGGGAAGGCAAGGGAAGGCAAGGCAAGGGAAGGGAAGGGAAGGGAAGGGAAGGGAAGGGAAGGGAAGGGAAGGGAAGGGAAGGGAAGGGAAGGCAAGGGAAGGGAAGGGAAGGGAAGGGAAGGGAAGGGAAGGGAA
>CM053622.1:751449053-751549471 GCA_028646595.1 Phalanger gymnotis
GGGGGGGAAGTTTTCCCATTTGTAAAATGGGGACAACAATAGCACCTACCTCCCAAGACTGTGCTAAGGATAAAATGCAATATGTGTAAAATGCTTTGCACACCTTAAAAGTACTATATAAATACTAGCTGTTATTATTAAAAGTATTAAAATTTTGAAGAGAAGAAAATCAGCCAGAGTTGGTGTACCTGGAAGAACAAAGAGAAATGGAGTGACTAGAGGTTGTGGTGAGAATTCAGAATAAATTTAGGTGGGGTGAGGTACAAGGTGAAATGGAAGGACTGGTGGTTATGGTTAAATAGAGAAATTTCAGAGTTATGGATTGCAAAGATGGAACATGTTTGTGATAAAAATTTAGCACCCCATTGGGGACTACTGCCCCAACTTACACTCATAATCAAGGGTTAAATCCCCAGAGGAGAAGTTGCTACTTAGGTTCTAAGGTGACCCTATAGGTCTGCCCTTCTAGCAACATAGCTCATAAGCCCTCATCGATGTGTTTCCCATGAACAATTATCCTGTATACTCAATCCACTGATAACAGAAGTATTTACTTACATATCATGGCAAGAATAAGGGATACAAAACATCCTTCCCCATAAACTTGAGGCACACTTTCCCATAGATACATGCAGAGAAAGAATGGGCTCAAACTTGAGAGTACAATAGTAGTGAAACACATGTAGATCCCACACATATGACAAAAGCAACTTACAAATCCTTGTACCAACAGAGCCCAGAAGTACTTCCTCTCTTTGGAGAATCTTCACACAGCTCCCTTTGGGTAAATCATCTTTGCTGGTTGGATTGCTCAGCTAGGTTCCAGGGTCCCCTCCTCTCCATAGCATACTCTTCTCTGCTTCCAGTAGTCATGCTGTTTGAAGCTGCTTCTTCCCTCAGGTGACTGTATGTCTGTATTTGTGTCTGGAGTGTGTGTCTCTGCTCTCCATTGGATTTAATGATTAAGAGGGCCAGTAGGTGGCAAAATGGACAGAGCGCTGGGCCTGGAGCCAGGAAGATTCATCTCTTTCTGAATTTAGATCTGGCCTCAGACACTTACTAGCTGTGTGACCCTAGGCAAGTCACTTAACCTTGTTTGCCTCAGTTTCCTCATCTGTAAAATGAGCCGGAGAAGGAAATGGCAAACCACTCCAGTGTCTCTGCCAAGAAAACTCCAAATGGGGACACAAAAAGTTAGAAATGACTGAACAACAACAACAACACTGATCATGTAGGACTGATGAAAGGACCGGCAAGTTCCTTTCAAAAATAAATGGCCAGGGAAGAAAGAGAAAAGAAAAATCCCTCACTCCCCTCCCCTTGGGTATCTTACTGCACTTAGAGTCAGGAAGGCTTGGGGCTCAAATACAGCCTCAGACACTTATTAGCTATATGACCCTGAATAAGTCACTTAACCCCTGTCTGCCTCAGTTTCCTCATCTGTAAAATGGACATAATAATGACACCTACTTCCCAAGGTTGTTGTAAGGATAAAATGAGATAATATTTGTAAAACACCTTGCAAACTTTAAAGTACTATGTAAATGCTAGCTATTGTTAATATCACTACTGCTGCTGCTATTACTACTACTGCTACTTCTACTGTTACTACTACTACTACTACTACTACCATCACCCCCACCATTACTCCCAATCCCACTCCACCATTGCCGCTGCTGCCAGGGATGCAGTACCTTCTGAGGAAAGCCAGATTCCTATGATTTCAAGGAGATGGAAGGAGTCTGTTAAACACACGCACACACACACACACACACACACACACACAGGCATGCATGGGCATGCAATGAAAGGAGAAGTTAGAGTCGGAGGCCTGGGAAGGGATAGGGCTGACAAGAATGAGTACAAGACAGCAGGGAATGGTGGCGAGGAAGAAAGGAAGCTTTGACCCAAGCAGCCTCTGCCTCAGAATCACAAAAATTCTACAAGGAGCCACAGAGCCATAGGTTGTCACACTCTTCCTGGCAGCAACCTCAATATTGATTTGATCATTATTCCCTGAACAAGAGGTGGTTATACAAAAAAGTAAACATGCAGAAAGGAAAAAATGCAAAACGTCAGTGCATACAGAGCGACACACAAAAACAGACATGAAAATAGAAAGATTTAGAAAATAGAATGTACAGACCCATGGACTCTGGAGCATGGTTTTCTATGTCTCTGTGTTCTTAGTTGTACGTGTCTTAGTGAATGTACGGCTTTTTTCCATGTCCGTGACATGTTTCTGTATGTCTATGTCTGTATCACTTCTGTATCATAGATAATTCACCAAAACACAAACATAAAATCATATAAAAATGTACGGAGATGCACAAATGCCACAAATACAGAAACGTGCACATACAAGAACACATAACCTTGTTCCAGAGTCAAAGGTTTATTCCCATGGTTCAATATCTTCATGGCTACTCGCTGTCAAAAAATCTCCAGTCTGGCATTCAAGGCCCTGAACCATCTAGTCCTAGTTTTATTTCCAATTTTTCCTGTTGTGTTCTAGCCAATTTAATTTGAAATGTTCACATGTTCCTACTGCCATACCTTTGCTTATGCTGTGTTACCCCTCTCTTCTCTGCCAATCTAAATCCTTCCTATGTCTTACTTTCTCTAGGAAGTCCCCCCACCATCTCATTCCATAACAACCTCTTCAAATAGCACCTATATTCATTCTCTCCTCACCCCCACCCCCAGCTGGGCCTTGATACTAGTAGTCATATTTTCACATAGTCCTACCTCATCTGCCCAAATAGACCAAGAGCCCCATGAGGGCAAAGCTGGGTCTTACTCATCATTATCTCCCAGACAGAGTAAAGCACAATACTACAGACACATGTATACACACACACACACACACACACACACACACACACACACACACACACGGACACACGCGAGAGAGAGAGAGAGAGAAAGAGAGAGAGAGAGAGAGAGAGAGAGAGAGAGAGAGAGAGAGAACAGGAGAGCAGTCAGGACAGATTGACCCAGGCCTCTGAAAAGAAGATATTAAAACCTAGATGATAAAAAATAGATTTGTACGATCAAAAAAGCTTTGTTATCTTAGTCTAGTCCTTCCCCCTCTTTGAGCATCAGCTTCACCATCATTAAAGTGAGGTAGTGGAACTAGATATTCTATAAGGTCCTTTGAGCTCCAAATCAATTATCCTATTACTGTGTGACCTTAGGAAGGCCCCATCTCTGGGTCTCAGTTTCCTCATCTTTAAAATTAGAAGATGGAACTCAATGACATCTAACTACACACTTACCACTCAGCTTTGAATTTACAAGGAGGAGTAGATTCAATGGGGGATATTTGGATGACAAGCACAACTCATATGGAATAAAACCCCACCCTAGCTCAGCTGAGGTCATCTAAATTCACGTTGCACTCTGCTATCATACCAGCTCAGGAGAAAATATTTTTAAAATAAAATATTTAATCTGTATTAAAACAATTAGTAAAGGAACAGTGAAACAGTCTAAGCACAGATGCTGTGAGTGGGTGGATATAGGAAAAACCCTCTCCTCCATGGCGCATACTCTAGTGTGGGAAGGGTATGGCAAATGTCTCTTGCATGACTAAACCAATGGCCTAGAAGATCAACTCAAGAGGTGTCTGAATCTCTGCTCACAATGTCTGGCACTTTCCACCATCTTAGTCATAATGAGAGGTCCCCTTTCTTAGTCTCAGAATCATCCAGTTGGTGTCAAAGGCTGCCTCCCAAGATGCTGTGCTTTTGCCACTTTCCCTGTATCAGGCTCTGCTATGACCACCAGCCACATGCCCCTTCTCCTCCTTCTTCAAAGTCTTCATTGTCCTAATACAATCATCCTTTAATGATATCCTGGGCACTTCAATTAGGCCGATCCTTGAGGCCTGGAGTTTAATGGGAAATATAATCCTTTCGGGCAGGTACCACTTCCATTTTAATATGCAAGTTTTTTTTTGTTTATTGCAAAGTTGATTATGTGTGTGTGCATATGTGTTTAATTTCACTTGTCCCATTTGGCAGGGATCTGGAGTGAAGACTTAAGACATGAATGGTACCAAAGAGAAAAAAACACACTGGACAGGGCACATACCTGTTCCTCATCATGCCTAATGGCTCAGCAGGCAAGAGTGAAGTACTAATGACACCCAAGTTCAAGAGCTGCCATGACCTTGTTACTGAGAGAAAAAAAAGCAGCTCTTGGGTCCTAGACTGAACCCCAATCTCACCCACCTATCTTGCTAGCATCTGCCCATGCCTACAGAGTGAGGACAATTCTGTGAGGTCTTTCCCCGCTGTGAAAGCCACAGTTCTATGTAGGGGAGACATTAAATACCTATGAATTCCTTGTTGAGTGAGGGCCCTATCTAGAGGCAGGGGGTGGACTATATGCCTTCTACAGCATCTCACAATGATAAAAATGTGTGATTCTTATTATAAGCCTTGATGTTTGTCTTCTCTCCTTCAGTCAAGCAACACCATTACTCTTCCAGGGGTGCCCTGACCTCCAGGTAAGTCTTCAATCTCATTAAAGTTCACATTTTTCCCCTTTGTCTAATTATTCCTAATTGGAGGAAAAATTGTTCATCAAAGCATATGTCAGCTCCTTAGCTCTGGTGTCCTAGCAACCCAGCCATGGGACCAAGGGGAGCCACCCCTGCAGTTTCAGCATTCCAGTGAAATGGTGGGGATAGCAAGGAACCCTTATACCCTGGCATCCCCCCTTCCCTTTCACCCCTGCCCAGCTCTATGGTCTCCTCTCACCCAGCCAGTCCAGTCAAAATGCTGGCTCTGCCACCATAGACTTTGTCTGAAAAATAAGCCCAGCCTTTCTGGGAATCGCAAGGTGTCTCAGAAATAGATTTCCAATTTTCCAGCCACCTGCTTGGCTGAAAGATATTCCTCAGTTTGTAATTACTTTTCAGGCACTTAACTAGAGTCGAGTTTCTAGGGCAACTTGATGCATCTTGTAATGGGCTTATTGGTAAATCTCTCCTTCCTGCTCAGGTCTCCAGTCTGGAGCAGGCCAGATGAGTGAGTCTTCAGGGGCAGCCTGGCCCAAGCTTGCCTAGGCCAGAACATCTCCCTAGCAGGGCTAGCCCTGGGAAAGATGCCAGGAGAATCAGGTTGAAGTCCCTCAGCTCAGTCTTACTGTCAATTATGCAACCCTGGGCTTGAATCACTCAGTTTCTTTGCCTCTCTGTTTCTCTGTTTAAATAATGAGAATCATAGGAGCTAAAAATTATAAGCATTGACCATTCTAAAGAGCACTTTAGAACTATGCCCAAAGGGCAATCAAACTGTGCATACACTTTGTTCCAGCAATACCATTGCTAGGTCTATATCCCAAAGAGATCATCAAAAGGGGTGGGGGAAGGACCTACATGTACAAAAAATATTTATAGCAGCTCTTTTTTGTGGTGGCAAAGAATTGGAAATTGAGAGTATGCCAATCAATTGGAGAATGGTTGAACAAGTTGGGATATAGAACTGTAGTGGAATACTATTGTGCTATAAGAAATGATGAGTGGGTATATTTCAGAAAAACCTGGAAAGACTTACATGAACTAATGCTGAGTGAAGTAAGCAGAACCAGGAGAACATTGTGTACAGTAACAGCAACATTGTGCAATGGTCAACTATGACAGACTTAGCTCTTCTTAGCAATGCAATGATCCAAAAAGATTCCAAAAGATTCATGTTGGAAAATGCTATCCACATCCAGAGGAAGAACTGTGGAGTCTGAATGCAGATTGAAGCAGACCATTTTCACTTTTTTTGGTTGTTTTTTTTTGTGGTTTTCCCCTTTTGTTCTGATTCTTCTTTCCCAACATAACTAATGTGGAAATATGTTTAACATGATCGCACATGTATAACCTATGTCAGATTGCTTGCCATTTTGGAGAGGAGGAAAGGGAGGGAAAGAGGGAGAAATTTTTGGAACTCAAAATCTTATGAAAAATTAATGTTGATGACTAATGTGAAAATATGTTTAATACGATTGTACATGTATAGCCAATATCAGATTGCATGCCATCTTGGGGAGAGGAGAGTGGGGGGGCGGGGAATTTAGAACTCATAATCTTAAATAAGTGAATGTTGAAAACTAAAAGCAAATAAATAAAAACAAAAAAGCAGTAATTATCAAAAATGAAGGTTGAAAACTATATTTACATATAATTGGAAAAAATAAAATACTACTTGCCCAAAAAAAGAATTATAAGGATTTTCAAAGATTATTTCATCTAACTCCCTACTAATGACTCCAAATGTATCACCCTACCCAATGGCCATCCAGTCATGCTTCTAGCAACAGGGAACTTACAACTATCTTGTAAGGCAACCCTGCAATCAAAGATCTAATTAGCTTTTGTGACTGCCACGTCATCTGGTCAGCTCATATTGAGTTTGCACCACTCGAACCTCTGGGATTTTAATCACATGAACTATTGTCTAGCCAGGTCTCCCCTACCTACAATTTAGCTCAAGAAATATTTATTGAGGACATTTTATGTGACCAGCCCTGAGAGAAAATACAAACAAGTACAAACTACAGTCCCTTTCTTCAAAGGTTTGATCTCCATGAAACATGACATATTCATCGGATTGTTGAATGTCAGAAATGGAAGTCAGCTTAGAGACCATCAAGTCTAACTCCTCTTTGGAAGAATTGGAAAACTAGAGTCCAGAAAGGGGATGGAATTTGTCCAAGATCACATAGGAAACAACTAGAGAACAATTGAAAACAAGACAAGCTCAAGTGTTTAAATTAGTGGAAGTAGCAATAAATGCTATGAGAGGTCAGAGGAGAGGGGGAGAGAGAGGGGGGAGGGAGGGAGAGAGAGAATGAGAGAGAGAGAGAATGAGGGAGGTAGAGAGAGAGGGAGGGAGGGAGAGAGAGAGACAGAGAGAGAGAGAGAGAGAGAGAGAGAGACAGAGACAGAGACAGAGAGACAGAGACAGAGAGAGACAGAGACAGAGAGAGAGACAGAGAGAGAGAGAGAAAGAGAGAGAGAGAGAGAGAGAGAGAGAGAGAGAGAGAGGAAATACCTCCAGCCATCCTCTTCAGAAATGGCCTCTTTCTCTCCTGCCTCCCAACCCACAGAATGAAGAAGAGGAATTGACACAGTCATTGCTCTTTACTTCTACTTCCAGATGTTGCCTTTTCCACCATTACTCAGCTGCTTCTCCCCCTCTGAAGTTCGCACAATTCAAATGTATCACCCTACTCAAATCCACATAACTACAATAGCCAACCTCCCTCTTTTCTTAATGAGTTCAGCTCTTGACACACAACCTTCCAACACAACACCCCATCCTTGGTAACTTCAGTGTTCATGTTGATGACTCTCTTGATGTCTTCCCAGTTCATCAACCTCAGTTCTCTTGATTTTGATCTCTGCTGTGCCTCAGCCACCCACAGGAGTGGTCACATCCTTGGACATCATTATCACCCCAAATCGTTCCATATCTGTGATCCAAAACTCTTTCATGACTCTTGTCTCAAGTAATGTTATCACATTGAGTAATGTCTCGTCATAATTTCCTGTTGCTATATTGCTTCCCCTACTGCCTCATTCCTCCTAAACTTTCTCCTTATTCTCACTATGACCTCCATCACTCTCAATTCATCATCCTTTCTGGCTTCATTTCCTTCACATTCTTTATGAAACGATGTACTGTCTTTGCAGAGATGGGGAACTATGGGTGTAGAACATTGCATATCCCATCAGACTCAGTTGATACGTTAGTTTTGCTGAGTTGCTTTTTTTTCTTTTTTATTCTTTGCAAGAAGAGTTGATTCATTGAATATAATATATATGTATGGAAATAAAGATGATGTAAAAGCAAGGGTGTCAATAAGAATTTTGAAAACAAATAATCTCTGAAAGTAGCTCAAATGTCACTTCCTCTTTGAAATTTTCCCTGATTTCTCCAACTAGGAGTGTTCTTTCTCTCTTCAGAACTCCCTAAACCATTTTTCCTCACTCTCCCCTTTGCTCCTATCACTCCATACCTTGTATTATGCTGTTCTCGTAAGAACTCCTTAAGTATAGAGACCACTTCATTTTTTATTAATCCTTCCCCAGTGCCTTGTATGTGGGAGGTACCCAATACATGGTCATTGAATTGAATTCAGTGAGTTGAATTGGATCTTCAAGAAAGTATGGGTGACCATTTGTCAATTATGTTGTAGTTGGAATTCTCTTTCAGACACAGATTGGACTAAGTGGTTTCAACTCCAGAATTCCCCAGTTCTGTGACTCTATGTGAGCTGACACGGTCGGAGAAGGCTTTAGGTAAGGGGGACTGGAGCAAAAAAGGAATGATAGAAGAGGGTCTTGTGGTTGACTGGGCAGGCAGGTCTTCAGGACCCAGTTGAGAGGAGAGAGGTGATCACTCCAGTCAAGCATCCCCCAAAGGGTCATTCTTTTTGCTGCCAGTTCTGTTTCTTCCCAAAAGGCTAGAGAAGGGTCCTGGGGGGGGGAATGGTTCTGCCCAATGCTGAACAAACAATTCTCTTTCTATTGAGGAAGAGCCTGTCTGGCATTCCCTGGAAGGTGAGCTGGGGGAAACCGGGGGCTGTGTCCATGAGCAATGCCTAATCAGCAGAGAACACACAGGTGGGAGCTCCCAGTGCAAGGGGCTCTTGATCATGCCCCTGCTCAGCCTCTGCAGAGGGGGCAGAGACCATCTCTGCCCTGGCCTCTTTATTTATCACCTGGAGCTCCTCCTTCTCCCTGCCAACTCTGCCAGGAACATTTTGGCTACCGCCAGACAGCCCCTTCCTCTTCCTTATAAAAAGTGGAATTTATTAACTTTAGCCAGACTACTGTGATCCAAGAATCACCAGGTCATATCCGTGAAGGACACACAACTAACCTTTTCTCAATGCTACAGACTCAACCATCTCTTTGGCTTGAATTTCTACCCTTGTCTCCCCAGTTGTCCTTTTCTATCTCTGTCTCTGACTGAATCTGCTTCCTTATCCTTCCTGTCTCCTTTTCTCTTTGGGTCTATTCCTTTCTACCCATCTCTACCATTCTGTTTCTTGAAACTCTTTTTTTGCCTTGCTGACCCATCATTCTGAAAGACCCAACTAACTGTGGAAAGAAGGAAAAGATGGAAGGAAGGAAGGAAAAGGTGGAAGGAAGTAAGGAAGGAAGGAAAAAACAGAAGGAGGGAAGGAGGGAGGAAGGCAGGGAAGTAGGGAGGTAGGGAGGGAAGGAGGGAAGGAGGGAAGGAAGGAAGGAAGGAAGGAAGGAAGGAAGGAAGGAAGGAAGGAAGGAAGGAAGGAAGGGAAGGAAGGAAAGATTAAGCATCCTCCTTTCTTGATTACCCCCTAGTAGTTAATGCTCCTTCTCTACTCAAATTACCTCTATATCTGCCTGGCACACGATAAATGCTTAATAAATGCTTGCTCACTGACTGACTTGCTGACTGTCAATCAAGTTTTAAATGCCTATCTCTTCATATGTTGTATATTCCCAGTAGAAAATAAATTTTCAAAGGCAGTGACTCTTTGTTTTGTCTCTATGCCCCCAGCTCCTAGCACAGCACCCTGCCTGTACAGGGCCTGTGTGTGATGCTTTAAAAGTGGATTGGACTGGATTGGATGAAGGCAGACTTATCAGGATTGATGAGCTCAGTACAAGGCTGCAGTGTGATGAAGCAGCCAAAAAAAAGTCTAATTCTATACTAAACTGTATTCAGAGAGGCATGGTGCCCAGAACTGGGAAGATGCCTATCTCGTTGCCCTCTGCTCTAGTCATACTACACCTAGAGCATTGTGTTCAGTTCTAGGCATTAGACAATGATGAGATAGAGAGCACCTGGAAGAGGGCCACCAGGATGCTGAGAAACCATGATATATGAGAAAACCTAGACTGGAATTCAGCACTTCCATTCTTTAGCTCTGTGGCCCTGGGAAAGTCACTGAAACTCTTGATGCCTCAGTTTACTTAGCTGAAAAATGGAGGTAAGAATACTTGTGCTGCCTTACAAGGTTATTTCTAGGATAGCATTTAGTAAACCTTAAAGCATTATGTAAGTGAGTTGTTGGTATTATTATTTGAAGATTGACTGAAGAAACAGGGGTGAGAATGGGGTTTTTCACCAGAAGAGTCTTAGACACCCAGGAGGCTGCCAAGTGGGAGAGGCATAAGGCTCTGGAGGCTAGAATCAGGACCACTGCAGGGGATCTTATAGGGAGGCAGATTTCAGCACAAGATAAGGAAAAGCTTCCTAGCAATCAGAGCCATCCAAAAGCAACATGGGCTTATCACAGAAGGTCTTCAAAAAGTGGCTGAATGAATGACCATCTGTCAGGAAAACTGGGGAGGGGCTTCCTCGTCATCATTGCTATCATCACAAGACTTCAGAGTGAAATCTTAGAGATTCTTTTGCTGGGAGGAAACTTGTGCTCACTAGTGGCTAACACCTGTTCTAGACCTGAGGGGCCATGCTCTGTGAATTCCCCTGTGCATTCAAAAGTCTCACTCATTCCAGTCTATGTCTACTTCATCTATGTCCACACTTACTGACGCTTGCATCCTGAGGTGGAGGTAGCCACTTTTAAGGAGATAAAAAGGAAAAGGGGGACCTGCCTTGGAAGGTCTCACAGTCTCCATATGGAGAGGCCATGTCTGTAGGACTTGAGACTGCAGCAGAGTATTGGAAAGAACCTGGGTTCAAACCCTAACTTCCATGCCAACTTTCTGAATGACCTTGGGCAAGTCACAGCTTCTCTGGGCCTCAGTAAAAGGTGGAGGTTCAATAAGATGATTTCTAAGGTCCCTTCCTAGTTCTGATCTGCAGGAATTCTACGGAGAGAGTAGAGCCGTGGAGGGCAGGAGTGTTCCTCTTTTCCTAAAAAAATAATGATCTCTATAGTAAATGGAGAGAGGGTGGGGGTCAGCCTCCTAGTAGCATGCCACAGGGCTCTGTCCTTAACCATGTTCTGCTCAGCATTCCTAACAACGACTTCTTGTTGTTTTTCAGTCATGTCCAACTCTTCATTTGGGGTTTTCTTGGCAAAGATACTGGAGTGGTTTGCTATTTCCTTCTCCAGCTTTTTGCAGACGAGGAAACTGAGGTAAACAGGGTTAAGTGACTTGCCCAGGGTTATACAGCTAGTAAATGTCTGAGGCCAGATTTGAACGAGAGTCTTCCTGACTCTAGGCCCTGGCTCTATCCACTGTGCCACCTAGCTGCCCATCTTGGCTCCTGTCCATAACAGCATTCCTATCAAAGACTAGATGAGCACTGTCTTGCACCTTAACACTAGACAGAGAGAACTCACACATATATACACACACACAGACTCACATAGTGAGACACAGACATAGTTACAAGGTGAGCTCCATACTCACATGCAGCCTCACAGTGGAATGTACACACACACACACACACACACACACACACACACACACACACACAGAGTGAGTCTCACAAACACAGTGAAATGAACACTGATACACAGTCACACAGTCCTAGACACACACTGACAGATGGCGAGAAATACCCAGATACATACATACACACACAAACACATAGTTAGATGTACACACAGAGAGACACATGGAGAGAGAGCCCCAGAAGGCACAGAGAAGGAGCCCATACAGGCACACAGTGAGCCACGCACACAGGTATGCAGTCATAGCTCCCAGGATTACCTGACCAGAACAATGATGGATCAGGGGACAGGACATTCTGAAGCCTGCGCCATCCCTGCACCAATCATCTTCTCTGGTGGCCCCCAGTTAGTCCAAAGGGCTCCAGTGTGGGCCAAAGTCCACAGAGGCAAAATAAATCAACCACTGTACTTGGAGTCAGAAGAACTAGGTTCAAATCCTGCCTCAGACCCTTAGAGTAGCTATGCACAGTGGCCAGCAGGATAAGTCATTTAACCTGTCTAAACTTCAAGTTCTTTCTTCCATCAAATGAGGATAAAAATAACAGCATCCTTAGGGGGTTTCATAAGGACTTAGAAAGTGTTTTGCAAACCTTTAAGCCCTATATTAGGGGCATCTATTATTATTATTACTAATATTACTACTACTACCATTACTAGTACTACTACTACTACTGCTACTGCTACTGCTTCTACTGTTTCAAGAGGAGGTATGGTATATTATGCAGTGAGCTGGCCTCAAAGCCATGAAAACTTCAGTTCAAGTTACTGTATCTCGACTGTGTAATACAACAAGCCCTAACCTCCCAGTACTCTGGACAGCTCCCTAAGTCTAGAGGTTGCAGAGAAGGTGTTGGCCTGCACTGGTAGAGGAACATTCCTCACCTGGGAGCTCCCTGCGCCAATGTCATCAGAGATCCTATCCCTCTCCCTGTCCTACTGCCTTACCTGGGCCCTGCCCTTCCTCTCCCTCACCCTGCCCTGTCCATCCCTAGACCATCCCTTTGCCCTAGCTCTTCCCAACAGAATCTGTTCCAGCAGGATTGCTTCATTTCCCACCTCCTGTTCTTCTTGGGACTGGGTTCCTTCATGCCGTGTGGAACCTCTTCACCAAACTCATCATCCCATGAGAATGCATTAGCCTCAGCACTCACGCTTCCTCAGTAGCCTCTGGACCCTCTGGTGGCCCCTCTGATGGAAAGACTGGTTGTAGAGGGAGCAAAGAACTCTTCCCAAATCCTCCATTTAAAGAGGGCTCCTAGGCACTCTTCAGTTCCCACTGCCTCATCTCCTTTAGACCCAGCTCCATCACTCTCTCAGTAAGGGTCCCTTTCCCCCATCTCTCTCCCCTCACCCCCACCACCACTTCTTTTGTATATTGTCTACCCCATTAGATTATAAACTCTTTGAGGGGAAGGAGTGTCCTTTTTTTCTATTTCTATCATTAGCATTTGGAAGGGAGGATAGAGTGCTGGACTTGGAATCAGAAAGACATCTTCCTGAGTTCAAATCTGGCCTCAGACACTTATTAGCTGTATGACCCTAGGCAAGTCACTTCACCCTGTTTTCCTCAGGCAAAGCACTCCACTGCAGCCAAAGGAAGAATCAGTTTAGGTCATAGAGTCGGAAATCAGTCCCTATCCCTACATAGATAGCTATCCCTCCAGCTTCTGTGGTGATGTAAGCCCTGGGATTTCATTTACTTGGAAACAAGGGACAAAACTGAGATGTGAATACAGGTATGTCAGATTTACAGGTCTCCCACCCCTTCCTCCTCCACATTTGGATTCAATGGTTGATTTTTGGAAAAGGACCAACATTTCCAATCATCTTCCACTGGGGGTTGGGAGAGAAAAGGTCCAGGAATCCCCAGGTATGGTTCATTTCCCAACAAGCTGAGATCTCCATCCAAGAGTCTGACTGGAGCTGAGTGCCCAGGGCACATGGGCAGGTTCCCTACAGACATACATCAGAACAAGTGATCACTGTCCTTGGGGAAAATTCCAAGCAACTTCCTTGTTCCACCAGCCTCTCCTCATCACCCAGTCCCCAACCTCAAGGGCCCTACTGAGTTCTCTGCAAGGACCTACTGAATCATCTCTATTCTGCCTTTTCAGAATCAATTAGAAGGCCAGGGGATGGGCAGGAGAGGAGAGGAGTCCCAGGCAGACATTCATTTATGAGCTAACGGAGATGCGCACAGATCTCATTACAAGGACTTTGTCGGCATTTGGACAGCCCTTTAGCTGCATTCTATGAGTTTTTCCTCCCCCTTCCCACACATGGCCTCCTCATCTCTCCTTCCCCTCCCACCCCAGGCCTTGGACTGGGTTTCCCGTTAGCCCTGCAGTGGAAATTGCTTCAATCCTCTCATCTCAGTCCTGCTCTCTCTCAGGCTTCCCTAATGGAGCCCATTTGTAGAAATGCCTTTAGCTCTCCACAGGACCAAGCTGAGAAAGAGCTCACTACAGGCAATTGATTCTCTCTTCCCTTTCCTTATCACCACCCCCCTCCCAGGCTGCGATGAAGAACCACTGTCCCCTACACACACTTTGTCACAATAATTACAGCTCAATTTTCTAGAGCAATTTAAGATTTGCAAAGCACTTGTCTCAAAAAACAGCATGAGAGGGAAGTCAGGCAAATATTATTATTCCCATTTTATAGATGAGGAAACTGAGGCTTAGAAAGGGGAAGCAATTTTCCTGAAGTCAAACAGCTGATAAGTGTCCAAGGTTAGTCGACAAAGTGGTCTTCAAACCCAAGTTCACTAACTCTAAAATCCAAGAGTCCTTTTGTTTGAGAGAGACCTAACATAGGTAGAGGAGGATTGGGACATGGGGTCCCTGAAATTTCCAAAATCAGAGGTCAAAGCTAGAAGAGCATCCAGGACCAGGGAGCAGAAGGTCACACAGAAAGGAGAAGATCAGAACTAGGAGGAAAACACATGTTTCTTACCTCCCAGCCTCCCTTACTCCAGGGGGAACAGTCACACAGGAGTTTACATATGAGAAACATCTGGGAATTTTGGTGAGATCCAGAACCATAAGGAGGGAGGGTGACAGAGCTTTGCCCCAGAGAACCAACCCCTAGGGGACAAAGAGGAAGCCCTCCTACCTACCCCTGTCCCAGTGCTTTACAGTTCTCAACAGGCCTTGCCCCCTTCAGGCACTATGAGGGTCCTGCCTCCTCCAGACTCCACCCTCTCTGTGTCCTGGGAAGTGGAGGATTGCCCAGTGGACTGCACTGCCACAGGATAAACTCTTCTGCAACCTACCATTCCTCCATCCTCTTCTTCCTGGTGATTGCCCAGTGCAACTGCAGAAGCAATTAATCAGTCCTAGCAAGCAGATAGCAAGCATCTACTGTCCTAGGTGCTAAGGAGATACAAAGACATTTTGGAAGCCCTTAGAGGAGCCTGTTACTTGTTCTACTGAGGAAACCACAGATACATAAATGTGTGTGCGTGCGTGTGTGTGTGTGTGTGTGTGTGTGTGTGTGTGTGTGTGTGTGTGTGTGTGAAAATCACTCAGAGCACTGAAGGGCTGAAGGATGGGACCTGGGAAAGTCTTCCTCTTGAGCTCCAGTCCCTAATCACCATCCTTGCCTTTCGGGTATCTCAAACTGGAAGTCTTGTAGGCACTCAAACTCAATATGTCTGAAACAACATTACGTTTCTCTAAAAACCCTCTGTTCTTCCTAACTTCCCTATTACAATCCAGAGCACCATCATCCTTCCAGTCACCCAGTCCCAAAACCTCCTTGATCTCACTCATCCCATATCACCAACCTGTAGACAAGTGTTGTTTCTCTCTTCACAGCCTATCTTCTTTTGGGCAAATCAATTAATCTTGCTGTGCTCTAGGCATATCACTAATTTGTATTAAAAGTATCAACTTGAATTGGCAGAAGAAATTTTCCCTACCAATTAAATCATAGATTCAGTCCCTATTCCTATTCTCCACTCAGTCACTATCCGCATTCACATCCTCCTTACCTTTTACCTGAACCACTGGAAGAGCCTTCTAACTTGTCCCACTGCTTCAAATATCTCCCTTCTCCAATCCACCTTCCACTCAACTACCAAAGTGATTTCTCCTAAAACATGGTTCTGATCATGCTATTTTGCTACTCAAAATCCTTCAGTGGCTCCATTTTACCTCCAAGATCAAATTGAAAGCATTAAAGCTCTTTACAACCAAACTTCTTCTCACCAGTCCAGTCCTCTTACAATTTACTCCTCTCATAAGAAATGATGAGCAGGTGGATTTCAGAAAAACCTGGAAAGACTTACATGAACTGATACTGAGTGAAGTAAGCAGAACCAGGAGAACATTGTACACACTAAAAGTAACACCGTGCAATGACCAACTTTGATAGACTTAGCTCTTCTCAGCAATGCAAGGTTCTAAGACCATTCCAAAAGACTTGTGATGGAAAATGCTAACCACATTCAGAGAAAGAACTATGAAGTCTGAATGCAGATTGAAGCATACTATTTTCATTTTTTTTGTTTTTTGTTTTTTCTTTCTCATGGTTTTTCCCTTTTGTTCTGATTCTTTTTTTACAACATGACTAATGTGGAAATATGTTTGACATGATCATACATGTATAACCTATATCATATTGTCTTCTGTCTTGGGGAGGAAGAAAGGGACGAAGGAGGAAGAAAAATTCGGAACGCAAAAATCTTACAAAAATGAATGTTGAAAACTATCTTTACACGTAATTAGGAAAAAATAAAATACTATTAAGCTAAAAAAAAATTTACTCTCCTCCCCACACTGAACAATCTAGCCCTACTGGCTTACTCTCACAGACAGCCCTATCTCCCATCTGCCTGTGTTTGTACTAGATGGCCCCCTGCCTGGGATGTCCTTCCTCCTCACCTCTGCCTCTTCTCTTTTCTGGCTTCCTTCAAGACTCATCTCAAATCCTATCTTCTACATGAGGTCTTTCTTAGTCCTCTTAGCTTCTAGTGCTTTCTTCTCTAAGATTACCTCCTATCTTGTCTGTACATTTGGTATGTGTCTAGTTATTTACATGTCTCCCCCATTACAATGAAAGCTCCTTGAGGTAATATGTTGTTTTGTTCATTTTTGGTTTTATCCTTTTTTGTGTGTAGGGAAAGATTCCCAAGTGTAGAAAGGCCCTACTATGTTGAGGACTGTCCTAGACATCTCTAGTTTCTTTCTTCCCTGCTTTCTTTTCCAGGGGAGATTTTAATTCCTGCCAAGAGGGGAAGTGGGAAGTTTGGGCTGGAGGCCACTCTGTTTCCTCAGAAAAGGGGTACTGGGCTAGAATAGTATCTATCTGCTCCCTTCAATATTATTAGCCTAGGGGATATGATTATGTTCAATCTAACTTCTGATCGCTTTCTCATTTGGACACCTCAAGTTCTATACCCAAGGTTTGACCCCTTTCCCACCAAATACCAGTTTTACCATGAGCATACATAGGGAATAGCAAAGAAACCCATAAGTCCAAATCATAGCAAAATATGAATCAGAACAGGTATATAAATGGGAGAGACAGTCAGACAGACAGACAATATACAGGGAAGGCGTTCTCCCATTGGGAGCAAGCAAACTCAGCTCCACCAAGAAGAAGTATATCCTGAATTTTACCCAAGCGAAAGTCCCTGAAGTAGCATAGAATGTGATGAAGTCTGCCAGCTCTTCTAACGTCTTCCCAGAGTCTTTTCCTTCAGCAACCTGAAGTGGAGTTGGCCTCTTCCATCTTCTCTCTCAAAGCTGGAAGCCAGAAGTGACTTGATGCTTCAAAAGTCACCAAAAAGACTCGAAGCTTGAAGAGTCTTGATGAAGGCTGACCCTTGAAGAGTCCAAAGGTGACTGGAAGCTCAGAGTCCCAAAGGGGACTGGCTGAGACCTGAAGCTCCTACCCCTCACACAGGGAGGACAGAGCCTTCATCTCTGCCAATAAGGAAAGAGTCCCACACCAAGTTGTAACACCAGTGCTTAGCTTAGTAACTACATCTTAGTTAGCATCACTTAATACCTGCTTGTTCCCTGACTGACCAGCAGCAGGCAGGATCAGGAAAGGCTTCATATGGAATGAAGAGCTTGAAAGGTCCAAGGTGGAGATCAGGAGGACATATATTCCAAGCAAGATGGAATGTGGTATTTGAGCAACAGCAAGATGGCCACTTTGGCTGAACTGTAGAGTGGGGGAGGGGCAGTAATGAAGAAGGTGGTGGGGAGTGGTTGAGTTATTTCAGTCGTGTCTGACTCTTCATGACTCCTGTTGGGGTTTTCTTGGCAGAGACACCAGAGAGGTTTACCATTTCCTTCTCCAGCTCATTTTACAGATGAAAAAACTGAGGCAAACAGGGTTGAGTGACTTGCCCAGGGTCACACAGCTAGTAAGCATCTGAGGCTAGATTTGAACACATGAAGATGAATCTTCCTGATTCCAATCCCAGTGCTCTATCTACTTTGCCAAGAAGGTTAAAAGAGGGAACTTTGCTCTATGCCCCTCTTTTTCTCCTTTATCTCTTTCCAGGGGCTGCCCATTGCAGTAGGACTGCTCCCAACTAGGTAGGTGGACCATTTTCTGAGGACCCAAGAGCTCTCATCTCCCGCTGAGCTCTCACCCCCACCACACTGCTGCCCTGTTGCTCAAAGTATGAAATCTAATTACAGCTCTGTAACCACGCAAAACACCACCGTCTTCAATATACGCTTCAGTCCCTGGTGTTCCCAGGCCTGTCTTCCCCCATCTCCAAGGGCCTCTTCTTCCCCTCCCCGAGGCCCATCCTTCAAACCCCTATTCAGAATTCACTGCCTCTCCTGCAGAATTCTCTGGCCTAAGGGACAAAAAAAGGAGCAGGAGACAAAGGGGAGCCCTGAGCTGTCGGCTGGATATCTGCAGAAGGTGAGGCTACAGCAGAACTTCTGCCCTGAGAGATGAGCATTTACCTCTGCCCCTTCTTGGGTCTAGACTGCTATGGCTCTGGCCCCGCTAGCTCTCTAGTCCTCCCCAAATTCACCTCCTTGCAGAGCCCCACCTTCCATGGGTGCTCTGGCCTCCAGCCTTCCTCCTCTCCAGTTGCATGAGGCGCTGCAGTTCCCTATCTAGGCCCTCAGTGAAATCTGTTTACTGCACAGTGTTCACAATTTACATTTTGCTCTTTTTACCTTCTCTAGGGAGCCCTTGGGCTCTGTTCTGGCCTTTATTTTCCAGCCTGCCCAGTAGGGCTTACATTAATCTGTAGTGGATGCCCTGTAATTGCTCTTCAGCCTTTCCCTTTGGCAAGAACACTTCCAATAAACCAGGAACTCCCTGAGGGCAGAGTTATGTCTCTCCTACCCCAGAGAAGAGCCTTCCCACATCTTCATGTGCCCTAGGTATACCTTGGGGATGGAGGGAGGTGGAACAGAGTTTGACTCTGACCAGATCCTGGATCTGGCCTCCTGAGGCCCACGATGAGCAAGGAAAGAGAAGGCAGGGAGCAGAAAGATGATGCATTGCTGGACTGAGGCGGAAGGAGCTAGATCAACTCTGGAACAAATTTATTTGCCATCTTAGAAAAAGTCATAAAATCAATACTGTCTGGCAGGTACTTTTCCTTTGGAAATTTCATCAACAGGGACCCCATTCTAGGCTTCCTTCCTGCCATCTCTCTCCCTCCCACTCTCCCTCCAGCTTCTTCCCCAATCCCATAGCCCCCATACTCCATATCTGCAGGGGAGACCCTGAGCCTTCCATTACCAATGAGAGAGGAGTTTAGAGGATAGGGGAAGACGGAAGAGGAGGTTGAATGAGTAGAGAGGGGTAGGGTCAGGGGAATTCAGTAGAGATTAGAGATTGGAGATATGGGTGTGGAGGGGAAGGGGGATTAGAAAAATGCCACGGGTGGTGGGATAGGAGGTGGGGAGTAGGTGAACTACTCAGGTGTCTAGGCCTGGGAAGCATCTGGTCTAGAAGATTGAGGAAGGAAGGAGGAGTGGCTTCCTGCTCTAGACTGAGATGAGAGTCACCTGGCACTAAGAGGTGGTGGGTTTGTTTGGTTTTTTCCCCAACACTTCCACACACACTCATACACATGTAAACCAGAGATCAACAAGCATTTATTAAGCACCTACTATGTGCCAGGCACTATGCTAGGCACTGGGGATATAAACTCAAAGAATGGAACAATCATTATCATATGTATGCAACCTCATGATGATGTGTGCAGGGACACATGTAGTCACACCCCAGGGGAAACATGCCATCAGCCCCACTTCCTTCAGTCCCATGGTCTCTCTCCACTTCCCTGACTAAAGTCTGACTTTCTCAGCCCGATATTCAAGGCCCTGTATAACCTGGTTCCACCCAGCCTTCTCCAACATTGTCTCCCATTCTGCTCCTTGCTTCTCTGCTCTCAACAAATCGCTCTTCCCCCCACCCCAGTTTTCTCCTGTACACCCCCACCTCACTCCTCATCCTCTCCTCCTCTCTGCCCCTGTGAGCAGGAAGGGAATTGGCTGGCCTGAAAGGCTCAGGGCTGAGAGCAGAAACCGCAGCTGTCGATCTATACAATTGATTAGGCCATGATCTGGGCAGCAAACAGAAGTGATGATAAGGCCACTGAAGGCCTCCCTTCCGGGACAGCCTCTGGGGAATTGCTGTTGTTCTTGGCGCCTCCTTCTCCCAAGGCATTCTGCAATCACTGCCTGAGGCCTGGGGCCCCAAGTCATAAGGAGACCTCCAGTTTCTAGTCCAAGACTGAACTAACCAAGCCAGGCCCTCTTATTTCCAAAGGTTCATCTATCCTGGGCCCCCAGCTTCACTGAATGAATTCCTCCTACTAATATTCTATTGCCTTCCTCCCACACTTTAAGATTTATAAAGCACTTCCTTAAGCCTAGATTCTGGCCTTATTCATTTATTCATTCAATAAACATTTATTAAGTGACCTCTGCCCACAGAATATTATGCTAGGTACTGGAGAAGATAGGAAATTCAGATAAGACACAGTCCCTGACCTCATGAATAAATGAAAAAGCATTTATTAAGGGCTCACTATGTGCCAAGCACTGTGCTAAGCCCTGTGGGATACAAATAGAAAAGATTAAACAGTCTATGCTCTAAGGAGCTCATTCTCTAATCAGAAGAGACAGCTTTCAAAAGAAAGCTCAGCTTCAGGGAGCTTGGAAAAGTCCAAGAGGTCTAAAGGCACGGCAGAGGGGTAGATGACAAGTCTCAGAGGTCAATGGGCCCAATGATGACACCAAATCTACAGGGAATGGGGGCAGATGCCAAAGCCTGGGGGATGCTAGGAGGCAATGCCAGGGAGATGGTAACTGGAAAGAGCAGAAATAATGACTCCCATTAGATCCAAACCTCAATTCAATACAATTCGGCAAACATTTGTTAAGTGTCTACTGTGTGCCAGGCACTGTGCTAAACACTGAGGACACAAACACACAAAATAGTAAAAGTCCCTGTCCTCATGGAGTTTATAATCTAATGGGGAAAGCAATATGCAAACAAATATATACAAAGTGAGCTATATACAGGATAAATTTTGTTGTCCAGTCGCGTCTGACTCTTCATGACCCCAGGGATCATGGCACACCAGGCCCTTCTATCCTCCACTAATCTCCCAAAGTCTGTCCAAGTTCACGTTTGTTGTTTCCATGACACTATCTAAATTATCCTCTGACGTCCCCTTTTCCTTTTGCCTTCAATTTTTCCCAATATCAGGCTCTTTTCCAATGAGTTCAGTCTTCTTATTATGTGGCCAAAGCATTTAAGTGTCAGCTTCGGTATTTGACCTCCCAGTGAATAGCCTGAATTAATTTCTTTAAGTATTGACTAATTCGACCTCCTTGCTGTCCAAAAAGGAAATAATTAACAGAGGCAAGGCACTGGAATTAAGAGGGATTGGGGAAAACTTCCTACAGAGAGGTGGGATTTTAATTGGGACTTAAAGGAAGCCAGAGAGGACAGTAGTGGCAGTAGAGGAGAGAGCATTCTAGGCATGGAGGACAGCCAAAGAGAATGTCTAGAGCTGAGAGATGGAGTGTCTTGTTCAAGGAATAGGCAGGATGCCGGTGTAACTGGATCAAAGAGTCCTATGTGCCATAGGATGAGGTGGGAAAAGACTGGAAAGGTAGGAGGAGGCTAAGTTATGAAGGACTTTGAATGCCAAAGGGAGGGTTTTATATTTGGTTTTGGAGGTAAGAGGAAGCCCCTGGAGGTCATTGAGTGGGGGTAGGGAAGGGAGGGGAGGTGACATGGTCAGACCTGTGCTTTAGGAAAATCGCTTTAGTAGCTGAATGGAAGATAAATTGGAATGGGAAGAGACTTGAGGCAGACAGACTCACCAGCAGGTTATTGCAATAGTCCAGGTGTGAGGGGATGAGGACCTGAGCTAGAATGGGGGCAGTGTCAGAGGAGAGAAGGGGGCATATTTGAGAGATGTTGCAAAGGTAAAATTGACAGACCTTGGCAACGGCTTGGATGCAGGGGGAGAGGGGAGAGAGAGTGAGGAATCCAGGGTGACACCTGAGGGACTGGGAGGGAAGAGAGGAGTGAGGGAAGACTTAGAGGGAAAGATAATAAGTTATGCTTTGGATATGTTGAGTTTTAAGATGTCACTTGGATATCTAGCTCAAGATATCTGAAATGCAATTGAAAATGCGAGATTGGAGGTCAGCAGAGAGTTTGGGGAAGTAAAGGTAGAGTTGAGAATCATAGGCATAGTGATGATGATAATTCAATCCATGGGATCTGATGAGATCACCAAGTGAAATAATATATAGGGAGAAGAAAGGATAACCCACAATAGAACCCTGGGACATCCATAGTTGGAGGGTATGATCCAAGGGAGGGTCCAGCAAAGAAGACAGAGAAGGAGTGGTCAGATATGTAGGAGGAGTGTTGTCCTGAAAACCTAGAGAGAAGAGAATATTAAGAGAGAGAGAGATCAACAGCGTCAGAGTCTTCAGAGTCAGGGAGAATGAGGTTTGAGAAAAGGCCATTAAATTTGGCCACTAAGAAATTATTAGTAACTTTGGAGAGAGCAGTTTTTTTTGAAATGATGAGGTTGGAAGCCAGATCATAAGGTATTAAGAAGGCACAGCAGATAAAGTGCTAACCCAGGAAGACCTAAGTTCAAATCCAGCTTTAGACACTTACTGAGGTAAGAAGACCTCGGACTGACATGCCACCACCTTCTGTGATTGGCATGATACCCACACCTTTAGAACTGGGAACACGGCCCCTGTTCCACAAAAAAAAGGGACACATGTGGTCACATGGGCCTATTAATGGACAGGGAAGATCTTATATTCCATTAGCCCTACACCCCAGTCCACACCCTCTACCACCTGATTCTTCATTCCCATCCTCCTCAACCCTCCTGCCACAAAGCTTCATCTTAATTCCACCCAGCACTTGCACTGTGCCCTGTGGAATGCCTATTCCATAGGCAACAAGCTTGCTTTCATCTTAAATCATTTCCTCTCCCACTCATTCCATCTCCTAGATCTTACTGAAACCTGGCTTCCTACCTGGAAGCCTCCTTGACCATCCTTTTCAGTACTGGCTACATTTTTATTTATTCTTCTCAGCTCACTGGTAGAAAGAGGGGCATTGGAGTACTCCTTGCTTCCTATTGCCACTTTCCGATCCTCTCCTTCTTCTATCACTCAAGAACCTCTCTTCTTTCGACATGCTATTCATATCTACCACACAATCCAAATCCTGGTAGCTGTTGTCTACAGACCCCCAAGTCACTCCCCTTCCTTCCTCAATGAGCTCAGTACTTGGTTCACAATTTTTCTCACCTCCCCAACTCCTGCCCTCATACTAGGGGACTTTAACATTCAACACTGATTCTCCCTCAAATACCTCAAACACTCAGTTCCTCAACCTATTCACTTCCCATGAGCTACTCCTCTGCCTCACCTCAGCTTCACACAAAAAAGTTTACCCTTACTCTTACCATCACCCACAAATGTACCACCTATATGTTCAAGAATCCTGAAATCACCTAACCCAATCATAATCTATTGGCTTTTCTCCTCTCTCTCTGCCTTCCCCTACAAAACCCTACTCTTTCTCTGCATTGTTAATTCCAATCCCTTGAAACCTCAAACCTCTCCCAAGCCATCTCCTCTGAGCTAACCTCTCTCTGCTCTTCTCCCTACCTTGACCTCTTGGTGAACCAATTCAACTCTGTACTATCTTCCTCTCTTGAACTCCTATCTCCCTTATCACTAATTATGCCCAGCCAAACCTCAGCCTTGTATCACTCCCATCATTTATTGCATTCAGTCCCATACATATTAAGCTGAATGAAGGCAGAGAAAATCATACAACCATTCTGACTGGGTCCACTACAAATTTATGTCCACAACTTCATCTGGGCCCTCACTACTGCTAGGCAATCCTGCTAGACCTCCCTTATCAGCTCAGTTCACAGAGGCCCTTCCAAACCTTTTCATCCCTCCTCAAACTCTCATGGCTTCCCCTCCCCCCCCCTCTCAACTGAGAACCTTGCCTCATATTTTAGAGGGGGAAAAAATGGAGGCCATTCACCGTGAACTCCCTCTTTTCCTCTCTTCCTCTTCTCCTTTCACTCAGATGACTGCCACTCTCTCTTCCTTCACCCCTGTCTCACATGATGAAGTAACCCTCCTCCTTACTAAGGCTAACCCAGCTTTACTTGTTCAAGCAATCCCATTCCAACCTATTGTAACAACAGTGTTGCTAGCAGCTGTTGTGGGGGTGAAAGACCAACAACAAAAGCACACAGGAGAGCTGCTAGCACAGATTCTTTTGATCTGCTTTTCTAAGGAAAACAACTTTAAGGGGTAAACAATCTCACTTTAATCAAACATACGTATATCATTCACTTAGTTCAGGAGGAAAAGCCAGCACCATGAACTTCAGAGAAAAAACAAACAGAAAGTACAAATATATATTATATAAACAGAGCAAATAATACAAACAAGTCTATCCATAGCAATACATAGTTACCAGAGAAGCACCAACATCTGGGTTTCTTCAAAGCCAGGGAGCTCCTTAACAATGACTACTCAGAGTCTCCTCTGGTCAAATCACACAACACTCTTCCAGTGAGTGAGAGCCCCAAACAAAATGGTAACCTCTGAGTTTATATACCCTTCTTAGGGCCCCAAAGGCTTCACACCTGATCAGCAAAAGAGTGTGGGCTTGGGACTTTGGACGTAGAAAAACTTAATCAAAGGCACTTGATTGTTTTAGCATTCTAAAAGAGAAAACAAAAAAAAGTCCCACCCTGATTACCATTACACCTATCTCTTCCAATAGATTTCCTCCTCTGTCATTCCCACTTTTTCTTAATTTTCAATTTCTCCCCATTTACTGGCTCATTTCCTATTGCCTACAAGTGTGCCCATGTGTCCCCATGCTGGGGGGGAAATCCTTCCCATGAGCCCTCCACCCCCACTATCATCCTATATCTCTCCTGCCATCTAAAACAGGTGCCTCCACTTTCTCTCCTCTCACTCTCTTCTTAAGCCCTTATGATCTGGCTTCTGACCTCATCATTCCAACAAAAGTTCTCTTTCCAAAGTTACTAATGATCTCTTAGAGGCCAAATCCAGTGGCCTTTTCTCAATCTTCAGTCTCCTTGGCCTCTCTGTATCCTTTAACATTGTTGATGACTCTCTTCCTTGATACTCTCTTTTCTCTAGGTTTTCAGGACACCTCTCTCCTGGTTCTCCTTCTACATATCTGAGCATGTCTTCTCTGTCTCCTTTGCTGGTTCCTCCCCTGGAACCCACCCTCTAGCCACGGGTGTCCCTCAGGGTTCTTTCTGTTCTGGCCCTCTTCTCTTCTCTCTCTATATTACTTCACTCGGTGATCTCATCAGCTCCCATGGACTTAATCATCATCAGCACCCTGCTGATGATTCTCTACTCTCCCTTTGCTGCCCCAAACTCTACTGACCTCCAATCTTGCTTTTCCAACCACCTTTCAGACATCTCAAATTAAGTGTCCAGTAGACATCTTAAGATCAGTATCAACAAGCTCAAAATTCATTATTTTTTCCCCTGAATTCTCCCCCTCTCCTACCTTCCTTCTTGCTGTAGAGGACAACACCATCCTCTCTGTCCCTCAGGCCTCCAACCTGTAAGTCATCCTGGATTCCTCACTATCTCTCACCTCCCCCCATATCTAAGCTGTCGCCAAAGGCTGTCAACTTCCCCTTTGCAACATCTGTCAAATATACCCCCTTCTTTCCTCACTCCAGTATAGACGCTCATCACCCTCATCATCGCAGCCGAACTATTATAAGAGCCTGCTGGTGGGTGTGCCTGCCTCAAGCCTCTCTCCATTCCAATTCAGTCTCCATTCAGCCATGTCTTATAATGTCACCCTCCTCCACTCCATTAACTCCAAAGGCTTCCTCTTACTCCAAGACTAATTAGAAAATTGTCTGTTGTTCAAAGCCCTTCATAACCTAGCCCCCTCCTACCTTTCCAGGCACCTTACATTCACTCCTCAACCTATACTCTTCTGTCCAGTGATACTGGCCTCCTGGGTCTTCCATGAATGAGACCAGGAGTGGGGAACCTGCAGCCCCAAGGCCACATGTGGCCTTCTAGGTCCTCAAGTGCAGCCCTTTGACTCAATCCAAATTTCACAGAACAAATCCACTTAATAAAAAGATTTGTTCTCTAAAATTTGAACTCAGTCAAAAGGCCGAATCCAAGGCCATAGGAGGTCACATGTGGCCTTGAGGCCACAGGTTCCCCACCCCTGAACAAGACCCTCCATCTCTTAGCTCCAGCTGCCTCCCCATGCGTAGAATGTTCTCTGCCCTACCTCTGCTTCCACTACTGACTTCCCTGAATTCAAGTCCCAACTAAAATCTGACCTTCTGCAGGAAGCCTTCCACAGTCCCTCTTAATTTCATGCCTTCCTTCTGTTAATTATCTGCTATTTATCCTGCATATAATTTGTTTTGTATATTTTTTTGCATATTGTACCCGCATTAGATTGCAAGCTCCTTGAGGGCAATGACCATCTTTTGCCTCTTTATATTCTCAGAGTTTAGCGTAGTGACTTGCACATAGTAGCTGCTTAATAAATGTTAATTGATTGATTGATTACTGGCTGTGTAACACTGAGCAAGTCACTTAACCTCAGTCTGCTTCAATTTATTCCATTATAAAATGGGGATCATAGCACCTGCAAATGATCAACACAGTGTCTGGCACATGGTATACACTTAAAAAATGTTTGCTCCCTTCCCTTCTCCCATCCCACTGTGATCAATTAAATGTCTAGGATGGGTTGTGTTATGGACCATGGTCAGGAGGGAAAGACAAAGAGGAAAGAGTGTTCCAGGTAGAGGGAAAATGGCAGGCAGGGGAAGAGGGTAGAAGAAAGCAAAGTCTAATGTCTAGTAAACACAGATAATTATAATATATCTTACAGCATTGGCCTATTAGTGAATGCTCTAGCTGAATAGTGTTGCTTATGACTTCAATTCATAGAACATGACAGTCTCAAAGCATTGAAAAAGAAAAATAGAGAGACACAAAGAGTTACTTATGAGGATTGGCTAGAGTCAGTGATGCAATCAAAGAAATGTATAAGGAAGACAGTCTGGTCACATGGCAAGAGCCAAGGATAACCATTGGACAGCCCATGTACTCCAGTGGATGTCAAGAGAGAGCAAAGAAGTCCAGCACATTGGGTGGAATGTCTAAGGGCAAACCTAAAGGAGTCAAAAATAAGATTCACCCAGGATGGACAGACATGGATGGGTTGCTGTCTCAATTATAGGGGGTACACATCTTTGAGATCATAGGCCCATTTGAGTGACCAATTAAAGATAAACAAAACAAAGATCTATATGAGGTCTGAGGAGAAAATCAGTATCAACTAGAGGGTCAGAGAAGGCTTCCCTGAAGAAAGGAGCATTTAGGCAGCATTTTAAAGGATAGGCAATAATTCAATAGTAAAAGAAACGGAGAGGAGGCATCTCAGGGAACATTGTGAGCAAAAGCATAGAGAAAGGAGACTTTGTGGTGCATTAGGGAACAGAAAAGGAGCATGTGATAAAAGCCTTGAAAAATAGGATGGTGGCAGACTATCTGGGCCTTGAATGTCAAGCAAAGTAGCTAAAGATAGGTCAAAAGGGAGCAAAACCCCCTATACTTTTTAGTTTGTGGTTCTCAGGACCTTGCTAATCCTGTGTTTCTGAAGTACCTGGAACCATGAGTCTGCCTGATGGCAGAACTCTGAGGAATGTCACTGGAATGGAAAAACAGGCCACCAATGGGCACTCTGGGAGATTTCAGGACCAAAATCGTCCAGAGGGGCCTCCCCTAGAACTAGAGAAGGAGGATACCTGACAAAGACATATCTACTTCAGCACATGTCTTCATCTTTACAGGAGGAATTGGAGATTCCCCAGGAAATTGAGGAAAGGAGACATACCCATGGAAACATAAGGACCCAAGAAGACCAGGAAATAATAATAAAGGTCTTAACTGAGTATAGGCAAGTATTGAACTGTGTCTTTGGACATGGGTGCCGCGGAAGGAGTTAACTAAAAGGAGACAAAGAGAAATAATAGCAATGATAATAACAGCTCCAACTGGCATCGCACTTTACAGTTTACCAAAAAAAAAAAGCATTTGACCCAGCAAAGTCAAGTACAATTTTAAAGGCTGTCCTACAATGAGGTGTCTCTCTTTTGCACATTAAGATCACACAAGAATCTTTTACGGTTATAACCACTTTGATCAATGATCCTTCTACCTTCCATTAGAATGTAAATTCATTGTAAGTAGGGTTCATTTCATTCTTTGCATTTGTATCCTCAGCACATAGCATTGTACCTGGCACATAGTAGGTGCTTAGTAAAATATTAGATTGGTTGATTGAATTAATGAATGACTAGCAAGCAAAGTATGAAACAGAGATGTATGCTTACTGTGGATATGTGTTCAACAATGTCATGAAGGATATCCCACACAAAATCCAAATGAAAGAAAAATTCCAAGTAGATCATGAGGCTCTTTGGAGGGTCCTCTTTGTGGAATATATGATTATAGCATTGCACTCTTCAATAAAAGGAATTAGCCTAACAATCCACACAAGAGAAACAAAGTGGATGGAAAATGCTTATTGTTCAAGCTGGAGTATTTGGCAGCACATTGAGTTGGACCATCAGTACCTATATCCCGGACAGACACTGCAGATGAATGACATGTAAGGTCCAGCACAGAACAAGATGAGAACAGGCTACATTCCATTTGAGCAATTGGATAGTTCCACCAAAGCCCAGTTTTGTTTTGTTTTGTTTTGTTTTGTTTTTAACAACAATCTTCTCTTAATGATGCTCTTTGGCTGTGAATTATGGAATGCCATGAACTCTGGAGAATAGATATCAGAGGTGACTCAAAGAACAGCAACAGCAACAAAAATATGATGAGTGCAAAAGTATCACCGTCCTATAATTCTAATGATTTGCATATGACGAGTGGTATAAAAGACATCCCCAGTGATCCATATAACTGGAAAATAGTCTTGAGTCATGGATTTGAGATGGAAAGGACCTCAAGGTTCATCCAGTCCAACCTCCAACCATCAAGTTTCCTCAAGGAAAATGAGACCCAGACAAGTTAGGTGACTTGTTCGAGGTTATACAAATAGGAGATGGGCCAGTCCTGGATTGAATTCCAGGAACAGCAGATAGACAGCATAGATACTACTAAACTGGTATTCACTAAATATTTTAAAGCCTAGCAAAAGGCCTTCAGCACTTTCAATGATCTTCTGTGGACGATTTATGGAAAGTAATAGATGAGAATCACACAGAACAAAGAGGTGACAATCTACCAATCTAGGAAATGCCTACCCAGAAGGGTCCAGGGTGGTCTTCCTTCTGTTCCTGATCTTGTTCCTGGTTCCTGGTCTTCCAAACCACGCTCTCTCATTCTGGAACTTCCCTCAATGCCTGGGGGTCTTTAAACCCTAGAACATCCAATTACTACTCCTGGGGCCTTCTCAATCTGAAACCTCCCTCTATGAGGCCCTCCTCTTTCTCCCACTTCTCTGATTTTGTGGAAGATCTCCAGCCCACTTTAATTCTCCTCCCAGCTGTATTTGGGCAACTGGACTTCCAAACCATGCTTCCCACCTGGTACCTTACACACACACACACACACACACACACACACACACACACACACACACTCCTTTCCTTTTCAATTCCCTTTTGTGTATTGTCTTCCCCATTAGAATGTAAGCTCCTTGAGGGCAAGAATTGTCTTTCTTTTTGCTTTTATTTACATTCCCAGGACTTAGCACAGGGTCTAGCACATAGTAAATACTATTAATAAATGCTTTTTTCCTTCCTTCCTTGAACAGAAGAGGGCACCAGTCTGTGAAACCACAGACATTTACAGATTTTTACTCCCATCTATTTACCCATCTATTTACTCCAATTGATCTCTCCAATAACTTTACAAGGCAAGGGTTACTATCACCACCACCTCCACTTCACAGATGCAAAAACTGAGGTACAGGAGAGGGAAGTTACTTAATCAAGGCCGCCCAGTTAGTAAGTAGCAAAGCCAGGCTTGGAATGAAAGTCTTCCAACTCCCAAAATCTTCAGTCCTAGAAACACTGCCCAGCAGCCAGCCCATGGCCAAACCCAGGCACTCTCCCTAATCTCCTCCCACTTCTTCCTACCGATTTGGGAGACTCTTGGATGTTCTAGGTTGGAGAAAATGCAGGACTTACCTGAAGAGACCCCACCTGCTCTTCCTCTGATTCTTGCCTCACTGCCACATCCTCCACTATCCCCTCTTCACCCCTCTCATCCAGACCCAGCTTCTTACATAATCTAACTAAACACAGAATAGAAAAGCAGCTCCGGGACAAACCCAAGATGGGCCCCTGGAGGACAAAGGGCTCTAGGGGAAGCTAGACCTGGGCAGAGCTGGGCCCAGGCTAGGGCTGGAGAGGGATGCTTGCCACAGGGTCTGTTGACTTTAGGGATGGGGGACAGTCAAAATCCACCATAGCCTGAGCCTCTGAACTGTCACCAGCTTTGGGGCCTAGGGCTGGCCAATTTGGGGATATTGAGTATCACCTTACAGAGAGGTATCTGCATTTCGCCTCCTCCCCAAGGAAATAAGCAAGGGGTTGTCACCATCCCTAAACTCTCATTTCTGCCTAGTTTTAGCTATTATCCAAGCCCTACCCAGTGAGGAGCCCGCCTCCCTACACACCTCTGATGCCACCTAGTGTCTCTTTATGAGCCAGCTTTCCCATGTGAACTTCCAGTTACAAAACATCACCTTTGTTGACAGGGCTTTGGTGATTGGGACAGTGGTGGAAGAGAAAAGGGACCTGGGTTTTAGTCCTGTCTCTGCCAATGACAAATACCTTCTTTTTCCTCTGGGACTGGTTGGCCCCATCTGTTAAGTGAGAGGGCTAAGCGATATTAATGGTCTCTAAGAACTCTTCCATCTCAGATATTCTAATCAGACACTCCTGCTGAAGATATGGTGCCCTGAGTCCTGTTTGAGACTTGTCTTAGAAAGGATGGAGATGTCATTTAGCAGACAGAGAAGGTCCCATGGCTTGCTGATGTCAGTCACTTACCCTTTGACCAAAGTATTCCTGGTGGCAGAGCCCTGGTCATAGCAGCTGGGGGGAGGGGGCGGGAATATAAAGAAAGGAAAAAGGCTTCAGCCTAAATAGGGGGGATAAGACTGAGTCTTCATCTTGGGAAGCCCCCATTCTGGGGCACAGGACAGGCCACATTCCTTGGACAGAAGCAGATGGAGAAATAAGGACAAATAATAATATTAGTTCTAATTTGTAAAGCAATTTATGTACATTATCTCATTGGATCAACTGAATTCTGTGCCCTAAGGAAATGAGGGTGGAGAGAGCATGAGCCAGACCAGATGGTGAGATCTTAGCCCATCTCTCTCTGTGGCTTTGTGTCTGTTGCTGTCTCTAGACCTCAATGCATCTTTCTCTGTCTCCAAGTGTGTCTCTCTGTTTATGTCCTTCAATGTCTCTCTCTGTGTCTCCCTGTCTTTGTCCATCAGTGGGGGGTCTCTATCAGTGTGAATTCTGTCCCCTCAATATATGTTTCTGTCTCCACCACTTAATATTTGCCCCTGAATCTGTCCTTCACTGTAGGTCTCTCTGTCTCTCTCTGTGAGTATGTCTCTGTCCCTCAGTGGGGATCTCTGTCTCTGACTCTCCACTCCTGCTTTGGTCTCTCTCAGACACAGTCCATTAAATTCCCTGCCCTGGTGACCTATCAGAAAGGGGGCTCTGGAGTTAATGACTAAGATGAGAAGCTTTAATGAGAAATCCTCCCAGGAGCATCCCAGCAGTTTCAGCCTCTATAGGCCATTGACCTGTGGCACCACCGCTGCCTTCCCAGGGAGGAGGGAAACCTGCTCCTCCAGAAGTCACCCAATCTATCCTGCAGCTCCCAGGCAGGCATTGTCTCCGCTTGTCTCAGGGCGTCTCTGGTGAACAGAATAGAGCCATCGACTTGGGATCCAAAAGACCTGTGTTTTAGGTCTACCTCTGACACCTACCACTTCAGGCCAGTCACACACTTCCCTAAACCTGAATTTATTCCTCTGTAGAATGAGAGGCTTGGACTAGATGGCCTCTGAGGGATTTTCCAGTACTAATTCCATGATCCTATGAGGCTGATTGTATCCCTAGAGTTTGTTATCTCATCTGTAAAATGGTACCTGTAGTACCCACTTTATGGGGTTGTTAGGAGGTTCAAGGTGCTTTGTCAACCTTAAAGTACTACATTAATACAAATTGTTATTATTATTATTATCAAAGGTCACTTGGAAAAGAGATTCCACAATTCCTCTGGCTACCCTTCATGACCTAAGCACCTAGGGTCTAACCTAAATCTTGCTTGAAGCTAAGTGGCCCAGCGGATAGAGTACTGGTCCTAGAGTCTGGAAGACCAAGTTCAATCCTAGCCTTAGGTACTTACTAGCTGTGTGACCCTGAGCAAGTCACTTGCATTCTGTTTGCCTCAGTTTCCTCAACTGAAAAATAGGGATATTAATAGCACCTACCTGCCAGGGTTGTTGTGACGATCAAATAAAATGCCATTTGTGAAAAGCACTTAGTACAGCAGCTGGCACATGGTAAACACTACATAAACATTGTTTTTCAGTCACATCCAACTCTTCATGACCCCATTGGGAATTTTCTTGGCAAAGATGCTAGAGTGGCTTGCTATTTCTTTCTCCAGCTTGTTTTACAGATGAGGAAACTGAGGCAAAGAGGGTGAAGTGACTTGCCTGGGACCACACAACTAGTAAGTGTCTGAGGTCAGATTCGAACAAAGGAAAATGAATGTTCCAGATTCCAAGCCTGGTGCTCTATGCACTGCGCCACCTAGCTATCTCTATTATTGTCAACTTCTTCCTACCCGTATATTGACCCTGTCTAGTCTGGCATGTCATTTTATAATGAAAGAGAGATGAATAACAATTGCCTGAATGGTCTCTTAGACCCCAGCCTCCCCTCTCTGATCCATCTGACACAGGCTACCAGAGCTGTCTTCTAAAGGGGCAGGTCTGACTGTGGTAACTCCCCTGCTCAAAGACCTCCACTGGCTCCCTATTTCCTAAATGATAAAATACGAACTCCTTAGCCTGGCTTTTGTGGCCCTCCACAATACATCACAACCTCACATTTCCAGCCGTCCCAGTCTTTTCCATACTCTCTACACACTATCCAAACTAGGTTTTTCTCTCTCGGATTCCTTGGAAAGTAATATATAAATAATATAGCAGAGATACTGCCGACCTTGGAGTCAAAAGGACCTTACTTTTATTTCTGACAGTAACTACTGGTGTGAGTTTGAGCAAGTCATTTTCCTCTGCCTGAGTTTCCCCATCTATAAAGAAGGGATAATTATACTCATACCACCTACATCATCAGTAAGGAAACAGATTGTTGTGTAGAATAAAACAGGAATGTTAACCTGGTGCTCAAGGTCCTCCACAATCCGGCATTAGCTTTCCTTTTTGGTTTTATTTCACATTAGACCCTTCCACATACAACTTTCTAGACAAGCTGTTCCCTGAACTCAACATTCCATACTCAGGCTCCTTATCTTCCTTCAAAGTCTGACTCAAGTACCACCGCCTCTATGAAGACTTCCCAGATCTTCTTCAACCTAAGTACTTATAAAGTAGGCTTCCTTGGGAAATGATGGATGCTGGAGTTCTGAGCTATCACTTGGGTGAGGGCAATAAGGAGAGAAGTGGGGTATCCCCAAAGAGGACCCTGATCTATCTTTCAGGAGGCACTCTCTGATGTAAGGGCTACATTTATGTACAAGTTAAAGCCACTCCCTTCACCCCTCAGTAGAACATAACTCATTTGTCTCTTTCCTCTTTCTATCCCCAGTGCCCAGCACAGTGCCTTGTACCTCATAACCCCAGTTGTTGCATTGAATTGAGAAGGCTGTTATTGCTATCCCCATAAGTGGCCTGGGATGTCCTTTCTTCCCCTTGAAATCCTCCCCATTGGTGGGAAAAGCAGATAGTTTTCCTGGTACCCCCAGAAAGACTAGAAAACTCTACCTTTCAAAAGGGAAAAGAAGGAAGGACAATACCACAACCAGGGAGGGTTGTGCTGTTATATAACAGTCAACAGATGGGGCCATGGCTTCCTGAAAAGGGACAAGAAGAATTATTCATAGAGTCATAGATATTGGAAATATAAGGGGAGGGAGAGAATAAGCATTTCTATAGTGCCTACTCACAGGTCGTGTTTGTCCTTCATTCTCAAAGAGGACCGTGACGTCAGGGAAATGATGACATGATTTGCAGTTGACTTTGATTTGAGTGGACGAGGGCTGTGCAAGGTCACCAGCCCCACTTTCTCCTCCGGAGCCATCTGGGTCCAGTGGCCTGATATTCACCAGGACTTCTGGAGATGACCCAGGATGCATTGGGAGATACTGGCTCTGTCTCTCTCTCTCTCTCTCCCTCCTCTCCGTTCTCCATTTCAATGGCTGAAGGCTGCCTCCTTAACTTCAGGTTTACTGGCTAGATTTCTTTCTCAAAAACCAAGTCTTAAACCCAATTTACTCTGGAGCTCATAAATCGGACAATAGGTCCTTGCCCTCCTAGCACAGAGTGAGTGCAAATAACAAATAGTGACTATTTCTCTTTTGGCCAGGAACCCTGAGGGTCTTCCCCTCCCAGTTTTATTATTTTTTTTTTTTGAGTTTTGATTAAAGGGACCATCCCTTGATTAACTTTTAAAAGAGGCCTATTCACTGAATGGGCATTACCTCACTCAAAGTGAGAACCTGAAAAGACCTTAGCCTGAAAGGGCCAGGGTCTGCTAATGCATCCTGGGCCATCTCCAGTCTTCCTGGTGAATATCAGGCCATTGGACCTAGATGGCTCTGGAAGAAAAAGTGAGGCTGGTGACCTTGCACAGCCCTCCCTCACTCAAATCGAAACCAACTGCAATTCATGTCAGTGCCAACTATGTGCCAGGCACTATGCTAAGCTCTTTTTACAAATATTACCTCATTTGATCTTCAAAATAATCCAAGGAGGTAGGTGCTATTCTTATTCCCATTTTGGGGTAAACAAAGGTTAAGTGGCATCACCTAAGTGTCTGAGACCAGATTCGAACCAAGATCTTCAAGACTCCAGGCCTAATACATGATCCACTGTGCTACCTAGCTGCCTCAAACAAAGGAACTCAGAGAGCATCTAGCTAAATCTTCTCATAAGGAAACAGGCCCAGAGAAGGAAAGGGACTTACCTAAGGTCACACAGCTAGAAAGCATCAGAACTAGCAGATCTTCTGAGCCCAAGTCCAGGATTCTTTCCACTAGGTAAGCCTAACATTATGAACCAAGGACCTGAGGCACCCTTCTCCACTAAGGACCCCAATCAACTCTGGGCCCAGGCACATGGTCTAATCCAAGTCCATTCTCAGGGTAGTCCAGCCTCTAACAAACAGGAGACTTGGCTCTCTTTTCTCAGATTCTTTGGTTCATTAGATCCCTACACGAGTATCCCTCTCCCAGGGACAGATTATTTAAGGCTTAGATTTGGGCTCATGTCTGGGGTCTCCCTAAAGGTCTGACACTTGGGCATTTTTCACTTTATCTTGGTTCTGATCTGGTCCAAGTCTTCTGGTAAAAAAAAAAAAGTCAGTCCTCTTGTGAGTGGCTATCTTCCCCAAGACGGGTGGAGCAATTGCTGGGGTCTCACGTGCTTTCTGCTAGTTGGCTCTGGCTTGATGGGACCCAAGATTCTCAGACTCACAAGGTTTCCTCCAAGCCTGAACACATCTACTTTAAAAATGATGCTTTATTACCTGCTCAGGAAAGGAAACACAATACAGAAAAGGCAGCCTGGGACCCAGAATTGAGTCCATGTTGTACATGGGAGCAGAATGGGATGGAAGGAAAGAATACAGTCCCTCCCTCCAGCTCCCTTACAAGGGGAAGGGAGAGGGGGAGGAAGGGAACAAGCTTTCATTAAAGGCTACCATGTTCCAGGAATTGTGCAACACGCTTCGCAAATACTATTTCATTTGCTCCTCATAACAATCCTGGGAGGTAGGTGCTATTACTATACCCATTTTCTAGATGAAGAAACTGAAGTATACAGCAGTTAAGTGACACAGTTAGTAAATGTCAGAAGCTGAATTTAAACTTGGATCTTTCTGACTCCAGGTCCAGTGCTCTATCTATCCACTATCGGCTGCCCCAAAAGATCTTCAACCAGAATATACTATTTGCCATAGCAGAGAGAGCAAAAACAAAATTCAGATGTTGTCTCACCTTCTAAAAGATCTACTGAGTCTGCCTCTCATACCTTTTAGCACTGAACCACCATGAGGCTGGAAGCAGCCAGGGCATTTGTCCTCTCCAGCTCATCCAAAGGTAGTCACCAAGTCCCTGGAATCCTGGAGAGTTTCCAAAGGAGCTCTGGCTATGCACCCTGGGATGTCCTCTGTAGGCCAATCTAATCTCTTCTATATTAGCAGGAATATGCTGGAGCCAGCTTATACCCACCCACCCACCCCCAGCCAAGCCCCCCAATTGTCGAATTTTCAGTATGACCATCTGAACCACTTGAACCTCAGAAATTGGCAAACATTAGAAATTAGGGCTTGATTTATTGTTTTGTTGATTGCCTAGATTTCAGATAGTGATAGATGAAAAAGGTTACTAAAGATTAAGCTTAAAAGTGTGTCTTGCTTTTCAGGGAGCTGGCTGTTGAACATTTACCAGCACACCTCAGTTTGTCTCCTTCTGTGGAGAGGGAGCCAGGAGCTCCACTGACCTGGGGTCAATGAGTCAAGATTCAATTCCAAGATGCATCAGAAAAACAGGGCTCCCTAGACACACCTTATCAAAATGTTCATGGAGTGAGTGTCTCTAACCATAGTACCAGCTGATCAGAGAAGAGCAAAGATGGAGCCCCGTCAAGCTTATGGACGGGACACCAAACCTTTGGCTCTAGACCTGGCTGAGCCCAGGTCACCTAACCTGTCTGGACCCATAGAAAAGAGTCAGACTGCCATCTACTGTCCGTGAGGATAGAGACAGTCTCCCGGCTACCTGCATTTAGGCTCTGCTTCCTGCTTTCAATCCCTGATCCTAGTTCTTAACCCCTTATTACCAGCTCCCAGGTCCTCTTTCCCTGCTTCCAGCTCCATGCCCCCTATTCCTAACCCCCCTGCTCCCATCATCCCATCTCCAAATCCTTTCTCCCCACTCCCAAATACATGCTTCCTCTTCTCTGCTCCCAGCAGCCCCTAGTGCCGGAGAAAGTGCGGCCATGTGGAGATTTGGTGTGAGAAAAGGAAGAACCAATCCTCCTTGGGCATGAAGCCAGTCTTTTCATTGCCCAATTGGTGGGCATAAAGCCAATATTGTCTTCTAGAATTTCGCCAGAAATCAAAGTCAGGCTCCTAAGCTTGAGGTTTGGAGACTCCGCATTCATCATCACATCAGAAAAAAAAAAAAAAGAAAAGAAAGAAATCCTGACAATGGGCCTCACCCAGTCCCGCCACACCTTTCTCGCTCTCCTCAATCCTTCAAAGATGAGTGACAATCTCAGAGCTCCCATCTGCCAGGTCCTCCAGCCAAATGCAGTTCTCTGAGTCTGATGACTTAAACTCTTGCTATTTCTAAGTAATTTCAGATTTCAACTCCGCGGCTATCATTTTGTTCAATCCATCCCAGCCCGAAAAATCATGATCATTAGAAGATAAAATAGAAGGAAAAATAAGACCTAAGTCTTATGGAAAGAATACTCACTTCTAGGAAATGGGCCCAAATCCTGCCTCTGGTGATTACTTACTCCCTGCCTACTTTTCCTCATCTGTAAAATGAGAGAGCTGAATTGCATGATCTCTGAGGTTTCTTCCAGCTCAGAATCCATGATCCTGTGACAACTGTCATCCTTCTAGCCATGCTGCCAGTGGTCCTAGCTCCTGTCCCTCATCTTTCTCTTTTCTCCCAACAGAGATAGAAGGGGGTAAAATGTCCTTTCGGTTGCCCTAGCATCCCCCACAAGCACCAGCCAATTCTGAGCACTAGCACTCAGACATTATTCTTACAGGACCATGCCATGCTTCTTTGTGCATCATTATTTTACTTGTCTTTATTCCATCTGCTACACAAGTTTGATTTTTTTAAGAGCCCCAATCTAAGAAAGACACCACTGTTTTTCAACACAGTAATATGGATACATTATCATTGTTGGAACTGGAGTCAAGAAGATCTGAGTTCAAATCCTGCTTTAGACACTCTTCTTTGTTCGACCCTGGGTAAATCTTCTAAACTCTCTTAGGCTCAGTTTTCTCATCTGTAAAATAGGGATAGTAAGAGCACCTATCTGACAGGATTGTTGTGAGAAACAAATGAGATGTAAATGTAAAGCATTTCCTTGTTGTAGTAAAATTGTGAGCTCCTTGAGGGGAGAGACTGTTTTTTGTCTCTTTTTGTATCCCCAGAGCTTAACGCAGTGCCTTGAATACAGTAGGCGCTTAATAAATGTTTATTCATTGACTTTAGAGATTGGCTTTGCAAACCTTAATGTGCTATAAAAACTGTAGAAATTATTATCAGGATCTATCAGGATCAGGATCATTTTAAATAGAGTAGCTAGGTGGTGCAGTGGATAGAGCACCCAGCCTGAAGACCAGGGTTCAAATCCATCCTCTGACACTTACTAGCTATGTGACTGTAGGTGAGTCAATTAACCTTCTTGCCTCCATTTCCTCAAATGTGAAATGAGCCGGAGAAGCAAATGGCAAACCACTCTATTATCTTTGCCAAGAAAACCCAAAAATGGGGTCACAAGGAGTCAGACACAACAGAATAACAACAAACCATTTAAAATGCAATATAAGTCAACAAAGATTTATTGAATAACAAGACAATTTATTTTTTTAAAAGCCACGTGATGTGGTGGGGAGGAAGCTGGTTTTGGAATTAGAAAGATAAGTTTTCAAGTTACACTTCTACCAACCTTATGACCATGGGCAAGTAACCTCCCCATGTCCTAGACAACTTTCCGAGGTGAGAAATTAGAGAAGCTTCTGAGCTTCATTGAAAGATGAAGTTCCTCACCAGGAGTTTCCTACAGAGAAGAAATCACCAATCCCTTCAATAAATAAATAAAGCCATTTATTAAGTGCCTGCTACATACAAGGTAGTGGGCATACAGAGAAAAAAACAACGATCCTCGCCCTCAGGGGTCCTATTTTCTACTTGGGGGATACCACAGGGACACAGATGCAGTAGTATAAATAGGCTATAAGGTAGGAAGAGAAGGGGGCAAAGGAGGGGTCAGACAAAATGCTCCAGGAATGTCTGAGGAGGTAGAAAGTACAAACAGGTGTGTGAGAGGATGACAATCAGGAAAGGCTTCTTGGAAGAAGTGGCACCTGAGCTAAGTAAGCCTTTTAAAAAGGGGGGGCAGAATTTGAAAGACTGAAATAAGAAGGGCCCATATTCCAGGCATGGGAGACTACTTTGAAAGTTCAGGTCAGCTGAAGACAGCACATCAAGTCTGGGACCACCTAGAATAAAGTGCTCCACTTTGACTGGAGCCTAGAGGGGTGAAGCAATACAATATGAAATAAGCCTGGAGAAGTAGGCTGGAGCCAGACTGTGGAGGACCTTCCAAAATCCAGGGCAAGGAACTTGCATTATATCTAGAGACAATGGGTACTGAAGATTTCTAAGTAGGGGAGCATTACAGTTCAATCTGTACCTTAGAAAAATGATTTTGGCGATTGTGTGGAGGATGGATTAGAGAAGAAAGAAACTGAAGATAAGAGAGGAAATTAAGAGAGAATTACAATGGTACAGTGAGTGGGGACAAGGGCCTGAACCAGAGAGGGTGGCTGTATGAATATAGAGAAGGAGATTAATGGGAGAGATGTGGGGCTACAATGAACAGAACTCGCCGGCTGATTGGGTATGGGGGGTGGAAGTGGGGGCAAGGGGATGAGAGAAAGGGAAAAGTTGAGGGTGACTCCGAATGTGCAGACTTGAGTAACTGGAAGGATGCTCATGCCTTCTCCAGAAACATGTTTGTAGGAGAAGCATGGTTAGGAGGGGAACTGAGTAAGGCTGGATATGGACATCTGAGAGTCATCTGGGTATGGTTCCTATTTCTTCTCACAAGCTGGCATTCGTGGTGGGAAGAGTGGGTACCATTAGCCTTTCCTTCTTGATTTTTTGGGGAAGCAGCCCCAGGTAATTTGGATTATCTGGCCCAGCTGCCCCTGAGATAAAGAGGTAATCAGAGAGAGACAGAGACACAGAGACAGAGACAGACAGAGAGACAGAGACACATAGAAGGAGGGGGTGTTCTCTCAAATCCCAAGACCTAGGTGGGAGAGGGGGTATTCACATAAGCAACACCAAAAAGCTGGGGTAGAGAAGCATGTGCTTTCAGCCTAAATATCATTGGATTGAAGACTTGCCCTGTGCAAAAAGCCCCATAAGAGGGGATGTGGAGACCAGGTACAAAAGAAGGCTTAAAATAATGTGGAGGCAGCATTTTTGAAGTGGTCTAAAACACTCTCAGAGAGCTATAACTCCAGAGAGGTGACTACTACCTCAAATTCTAGAAGTAACCCTATGAGGCTAGAATTCTAACACTATCACTCACAAGCCCTCACCAGCATGTATATCATTAACAGTTGGCCTGTAGATTTAGTTAGCTTTTAGCAAAGGCATTTACTAAGATGTTTTAACAAGAACAGGTGGTATAAAACTTTGCCCCAAAAAGCCTAGGATGTACTCTTCCACAAATACCCATAGCATTCATGGAAATATGGGGCTCAAACTTAAGAGTACAATGGTAATGGGGCACACTTGAGTCAATAACCAGCACTTCTCTCTGCTAGGACAGTTCATGGTCCCTGAAACTGTCACCTTGCAAGGGTGGTTGTCTTTTCATATCTGTGTCTGTCCTTGTGTATCTCTACTCCTAGCAAGATACATTGTCTCCTACTGCTCCAATGCCTCCAAAAATATAATCAATGGAAGTGGAGGAGGGGGAACCCCACATAAATGACTCTGTCTCTCTCAAGGGCCTGGTTCTTCCTGTGCTACTGACCCCAATTCTCCAACTGAATTCTAAGTCTTCCAACTCCTAAAATGACTTACTGTTTTTTTTATACATAGGCCCAAGAGGGATAACATCCTCTCAGCCAATCACAAGATGTTTCCTTCTGTAGCATTATTTGCCTTTGTCCAATGGCCAAAGTCAACAATGAATGAAAAAACATTTATTATGTACCTACTATGTGCCAGGCACTGTGCCGACCCTGTGGATATAAAGAAAGGCAAAACTTATCCACACACTGTGGAAGACTTGTAGGATAATTTCTTAATACCTATTTTATACTCTGTGATTACATTAATTGAGGTAGGGAATGGAACCCTTTTTATGACACTGGGTCCTGAAAGAAGTGGTAGATGTGACTGTGACTGTCAAGAGATGAAGAGCATGTTTCATCATGAGTCCCCTGGAAAAGTGGTCCATTGCATCGATCAAAATTCTCAAGTCTTACAAAGTTGCTTGTCTTAACAATGTTGTCGTTCTTATGTAAATTGTTCCCCTGATTCTGTTTAATTCACTCTGTATCAATTCATACAATTCGTGAATTTCTCTGAAACTTCCTTTTTTACCATTTCCTACTGTGCAATTCCATCTTAAACCTCTCCCCCCCATGAACTCTTCAGTCTCGTGACACTGACCCCATTGTTGCTCCTCAAACTAGACACTCCATCTCTGAGCTCCAGGCATTTTTGCTGGCTGTCTCCCATGCCTAGAATGCTCTCAGCTCAGCCTCCTGGCTTTCCTGGATTCCTTCAAGTCTCAGCTAAAACTCTCTCTCCTAAAAAAGGCTTTTTCCCACCCCACTCCCCTTATTTAGACTGCCTTCTTTCTATTGATTCTTTCCAACTTACCCTGCATCTAGCTTGTTTGCACATAGTTATCTGTATGTTGTCTCCCCACTTAGATGGTGAATTGAGAGCCAGAGCCGTCTTTTAACATTTCTTTATATCCCTAGTGCTTAGCACAGCACCTGGCACATAGAAGATGCTTAATAGACATTCATCAATTGACTGACAATGCACAGACATCTCCTTAGTTTCTGGTTCCTTTTGCCGCTATGAAAATGAGCTACTAAAAACATTTTTGTGCATTTGAGTCCTTAATCGCTTTGAGTTATAGACTTAGTCATGGTATCACTGGATCAAACAGCATGCCCATTTTAGTAACTTTGGGAGAATATTTCCAAATAGAAAGACTACCAATTCACAACAATTCACACCAATAGAGTATTGGCGGGCCTGTTGTCCAACAGCCCCTCCAACATGGATCGCTCTTCCTTTTCGTCAACTTTGCCAATCAGATGATATAAGGTAGAATCTCAGAATCACTGTCAATGTTATTTGAAGCATCATTGACAATGAAAGACATGCCTCAGGCTCTAGAAAAAGGCAAGTATTGTCCCTTTTTTGGGGGGGTGAGGCAATTGGGGTTATGTGACTTGCCTAGAGTGACACAGCTCGTGCCAGGTGTCTGAAGCCGAATTTGAACTCAGGTCCTCTTGACTTCAGGGTTGGTGCTCTACCCACTGTACCACCTAGCTGCCCCTTTTCCCATTTATCAAAAAAGGCATCTGCAAACTATAGACCTTTGAACTAGATTTCTGCTCCCAGCAAAATTCAACTAGAGGGGGAAAAAACAATGATCAGAAAGCAGCCCAGAAATATGGAAGTGTCAAGAATAGGTCACACCAAACTAACCTCATTTCTTTTTTTTAATTTTTTTTTGATTGCACCTATGATTTCACTAGGCCGGGGTGGGGGGGGGGGCTGAGTAGAAAATTCCCACCATCTATTTCTACTATAATTCTTGTCCAGGCCTCACTCTTCTTGGAGCCTGGAGAAAAAAGGACCCAGCCTCACAGTACTCCTGGGCCTGATTGCCCTTCTCCCCAATCCTAGCTCTCCTCCTATCTCCAGAAGTGGTCCAGGCTTCAGACTATCCATGACACCTATGAGTCAAATTTAGACAACCCATGTAGACATACACACCTTACATGGGCCATGAGCACTCATCTTACATGAAAATATGGCCCTGGAATTCAACATAATCCTCCAGGTATGATCTGACCCTGGAAGAGGACAATGGCACTGTCACATCCCTCATTCCTGACACTATGCTATCTCTCTCTTAATGGAGACTAATATAGAATTAACATTTTTTTTTACTGCCGATTCCCAAATTATGTTTGTCATCCACTAAGACCCCCAGATCTTTTTCTCTTGAGCTATCATTTATCTGGGTATTCCTTAGCACAGTGGAGAGAATATCTGGTTGTCCCGCCTCCCACCTCCAGCTCTAAGCTCCTTCCCCAACTACCATCCAGCAGCCACTAAGACCCCCAGATCTTTTCACTCTGAGCTATCATTTATCTGGGTATTCCCTAGCACAGTGGAGAAAAGAACGTCTGATTTTCCAGCTCTAAGCTCCTTCCCCAACTACCACGTTCAGTCCCCTAGTTTTGAAATCTGACAGGCAACAGAGACCTGACTCTATGCCCCAGGACTCTACTTGTCCTCAGTGATGTTTTCCTTCTGCTGCCTAAGTACCATAGGTCCCAGGCCCAATTAGCAAGAGAGCAGACTCAACTGAGGTTAAGGCTAAGGCAAAAGCCAGCAGCCAATGAAAAGTACAGTGATCTGAAGGGCCCCACCTCTCACACAGGCACACCCAAGCAGTCTTCTCTTTCCTAGGGAAAATGATTTCTCCTTAACTGGAGATGAGTTTTAGCTACACTTTCTTTGGTGGGCTGTGAGGAAAGCAGCCCCTTGGAGATCCGTGGTGAAGAAGGAGCCAGGCCAGTGGCAGGCCAGCCCCACCAGGTAAGTCAGTCCCTCCCTCTCTAGCTCTCAGGTCCCCAGCTCTCCAGGCCCCAGATCCAGATGTGAGATTCTCTGGGCAGCTGGCAAATAGAGAATTCCAGGGACTCATATAAAGGACAGAGACAAGAAGGGGACCACCTAATTCAGGCCCAACCTAATCCCTGGGAAAATGGGTCCAGAGGCTCCCGATTTGGTTTACCGGGGCTAGAGTCAGGAGCCCTGTGAGGGGGTGGCTGGCTGATGATACCACCTACATGGAGCATCTCCAAGACCAAAATGGCTCAGAAAGGAGCCCCTGATGGAATATACACTCCACCACCCCCTCCCCAAAAGCTTCTGGGCCAGCCCCTTCTCCGGCCCCATGGAGAGGATGAGTAGAGACATGAGTGGTCTGCTCTGTGGCAGCTGGAATCCAGATGCCAGAGCTGGGTGGGGCCTGTTCTTCTGGCTTAGTCCAGGCCTGCCCGGTGGAACTTCTTGCCTAGTATAGGCTGCAGACTGTTTTACTCCAGGAAGCTAGGCTTCACTGAGCTGGAAGCCCCGAAGGCATGGGAGGGAGCAGGGTGCAGAAACCACAGCAGGGCCTCCCAGGGTGTCCCTTAAGGAACCCCATAAGGAGTTCCCTCTCTCTTGGCTTCCCCCCAAAAACCCTTTAAAAAGAACTAAACTAGCACGACTTGGGACAGAAAGCACCCCTCTTGGCAGCTAGGTGGCGCAGTGAGTGGAGCACTGGCCCTGGAGTCAGGAGGACCTGAGTTCAAATTTGACCTCAGACACTTGACACACTTACTAGCTGTGTGACCTTGGGCAAGTCACTTAACCCCAATTGCCCTGCCTTCCCCCCTTAAAAAATTTAAAAAAAAGATATTTAAGGATAGGATGGAAAGAAATATAGTTAGCCTTTCACAACATGAGCATTCTGGAAGTGGTTTACATAATGATACGTGTATGGCCTATGTTGAATTGCTTGCCTTCCCAGGAAGGGTGGGTGGGAAGGGAAGAGGGAAAAGAATTTGGAACTCAAAGTTTTAAAAGCAGATGCTTAAAAAAATTTTTTAAAAAGTTTTTTTTTTTTTGCATGCAGCTGGGAAACAAGATATATAGGGAATGGGGCATAGAAATCTATCCTGCCCTACAAGAAAGGAAGGGGAAAGGGGATGGGTGGGGGGAAGTGGGATGAAAGAGGGGAGGGCTGACTGGGGAACGAGGCAATCAGAATATATGCCATCTTGGAACGGGGGGGAGGATAGAAATGGGGAGAAAATTTGTAACTCAAAACCTTGTGGAAATTGATGTTGAAAACTGAAATATTAAATAAAAAATATAAATATAAAAAACACCCCTCTTTTAATTCATAATAGTAGCTGATATTTATACGTTACATATATTATCTCATTTGCTCCTCACAACACTCCTAGGAAGTAGGTAGATGCTATTATTATCCCATTTTACAGATGAGGAAACTGAGATTTGTCAAGGTTTTAAGTGACTTGTCCAGGGTTCACCCAGGCAGTAAAAGGTCTGAGGCAAGATTCAAACTCAGGTCTTCCTAACAAAGTGCCACATCCATTCCACCTAACCCTCAAATCAAAGATTGGCCCTAAACCCAGATCTTAACTGAGCTGTTGCTCCTGGGAAAAAAAGCTCAGGGTCACCTTTCACCTCTGTTCCTTTGCTTCCAAGGGTGCGGAACCTTCAGCTTCGAGGCCAATTGGATTCAAAGAGCCACACTTCAGGACCTAGAGGGCCACATGTGGCCCTGAGGCCACAGGTTCCCCACCCCTGGACAATCCAAGAAGGCTTCTTGGCAGAAAAAGGACCTTGGGACACAATTCAATTCAGTTCAGCAAACCTCTATTGAGTAACCCAGGACCCTGCTCTCGGGGAAAGTATAAAGTTTAGAAAAGACTTGCTCACTGTCCTCCACCCCCTTCCCACCCAAGGAGATTATATCTTAGGGTGGGCGTGGGTGATAATAACTGACACTTACATAGTTCATTAAAGTTTACAAAGCACTTTATTTTCTGGAACCTCCCAAGAAGCAGCTAATTAAACCCTCATTTCAATAGCTGAAGAAACAGTCTCAGAAAGGCTGAGATCAGCTTAGGGATTTGTGGCTAATAAGTGTCAGAGTCAGTATTTGAACCCAGGCCTTCCTGACCCTGGGCCAACCATATCATGCTACCCAATGGTAAATGAGGACGTCCTGGTGCTGGGGCAGGATTTCAAGCTAGAAGAGTTTGAAATGCAGTCAAGACTCCCTCATTTTAAGAAAACTGTGCCCCAGGAAAGCAGCATGCTAGTGTGGAAAAAAAACATGGCATTTCAATTAATTTCAATTCAGTGAACACTCATGAAGCACCTACAATGTGCAAGGCCCTATATTGGGATGCCAAGAGGTGGTTCAGCAGATGAAGTACACTTGGACTGAGGAAAACCTGAGTTCAAATGCAGCCTCAGACACTTAGCTGCTGTGTCACCTTAGGCAAATCATTTAACCTGTTTGCCTCAGTTTCCTCATCTGTAAAATGAGCCAGAGAAGCAACTGGCAAACCACTCCAGTATCTTTGTCAAGAAATTCCAAAATGGGGTCATGAAGTGTTAAACATGACTGAAAAGTGACAGAACAACAATACACTCTCAAGGCTGATTCAAGGATCAAATGAAATTATATTTGTAAAGCCTCTAGCAAACCTAGAAGTGCTATATAAACTGCAGCTATTATCATTACAAAGACAAAAAAGTTGTCCCTGCCCTTAGGAAGCTTACAATCTACTGGGAAGGGAAGTGACTCTCTCACACAGTTAGGTAACATACCAAGTAATTTCAAGATAAAGACGGTCATCACTAATAACTGGAGAACCAGGGAGGGCTTCACGTAGGAGGCAGCACCTGCGTTGTTTTGAAGGAAGCCAGGGATTCTACAAGACAGTGAGGAGGAAGGGCATTCCACACCTAGCAGCCACTTAGGGAGTCCCAGCTCAGAAGCCAAGTGTCTGTGTTGGGTCTGAGCTTCCCTTCTGTAAAATGGGGATGATAGTAATACCTTCGTTGCCTCCTCCTCCTCTCTTCCCCACAGGTTGTTGTAAGCCTTAAAGGGCCTTAATGTAAGCCTTAAATGGTCATTATTATTTAATGATCTGCCCTAGGTTGCTCAGATCCTCTGGAAGAGAGTGGGAGTCTCATTGGAGCCCTCTAATTGGAAACTCTTTTCACTAAAATATGGCCCTGCTGGCACCCAGGACGGTTATTATTTAGTCATTTCAGTTGTATCTGATTCTTCATGACCCCGTTTGGGGTTTTCTTGGCAAAGATGTTGGAATGGTTTGCCATTTCCTTCTCCAGCTCATTTTACAGATGAGGAAACTGAGGCATAGAGGTCAAGTGACCTGCCCAAGGTCACACAGCTAGTGCAAGTCTGAGGCCACATTTGAACTCAGGAAGATGAGTCTTCCTGACTCCAGGCCTGGTGCTCTATCCACTCTGCCACCTAACTCTCTTGTGGGTAATGATAACAACAATTCGCATCTCCGTAGCAATTTAGGATTTATAGACATTTGAGATTTGCCTCACCTTGTGAGGTAGGTAGTGCAACTTTCCACTTTTCAGATGAGGAAGCTGAGGCTGAAGCAGAGGAGAGAGTGATCTGGTGAGTTTTCTATCCCTATTGGAAAGAAGTATCATCATTTTAGGATTGTAGACCTTAAAAGTCATCTAGTCTGACCCCTTCATTTTACAGAGAGGGAAGTCACCCAAGGAGTAAATGACAGTGTCAGGATTCAAACCCAGGTCCTCTTGATGCTAAATTCCAGTCTCTTTCTACCCTGTCACATTCCTGACCATCCCTTGTACCTGACCCTAGACTGGACTATACAATGAGCAGTGTAGTCTGAGCCAGAGCAAGCTTCTGTGTGGGAAGGGCAGGTATGCCTCGCTTTACTCAATAGTTAAGTTCCTTAATAGTACTTTGGGTTTTTGTAAACAGTCATTGTAAAAGTAATAAAAATTAGTTACCTGAAGAAACCACATAGTAATTGTTTTAAAGTGAACAATCATATTGTCATTTCTCTTTATCCAAATTTTCATTATCTGGGTTTGCTTTATATAAGGTCTACCTGTGCCAGGCATCCCCTCCTCCCTTCCCTGGGATCTTGCCCAGGGGAGATGCCTCTCCTAGAGCTGACAACACTCAGCCAGACGGCTAATAAAAGCACTAACACCTCACATTAATTTGGGGCTTCACGGTTTCATCACAACTACCCGATGAAGTAAGCAATAGAATATTATTATCCCCATGCTACAGATGAGGAAACTGAGGCTCACAGAGAGTAAACGTTATAGACAGAATTTGAAAACAGGTCTCCCGACTCTGGGTCCCACGCCCTTTCCCTTCACCGGGCTGCGGTTCCTGCCCACTTTTGAAAAGAACAGACATCTCCCTCCAAGTACCTGACCTGGAAACCCATCCCCCGCTTGACCCAACCCATGCCCTCCCTGGTCAACTGTCATCTTGTTCCCCTGCAGCGGCAGCCGTGTTACTGAGGGACAATGAACTGGGGAGTCTTCGAGGGAGTGCTGAGCGGGGTCAACAAGTATTCCACAGCTTTCGGCCGCATCTGGCTGTCCTTGGTATTCATCTTCCGCGTGCTGGTCTACCTGGTGACGGCTGAGAAGGTGTGGAGTGACGACCACAAGGACTTTGACTGCAACACACGCCAGCCGGGCTGCTCCAACGTCTGCTTCGACCACTTCTTCCCCGTCTCCCACGTCCGCCTCTGGGCCCTGCAGCTCATCCTGGTCACCTGCCCCTCCCTGCTTGTGGTCATGCATGTGGCCTACCGGGAGGCCCGGGAGCGGAGACACCTGGAGAAGGTGGGCGAAGGCAGGGGGCGCCTCTACCCAAACCCAGGCAAGAAGCGCGGAGGCCTCTGGTGGACCTATGTCTGCAGTTTGATCTTCAAGGCCGGGGTGGATTCAGCCTTCCTCTACGTGTTCTACCGCTTCTACCGAAACTACATGCTCCCGCATGTGGTCCTCTGCAGCGAGGACCCCTGCCCCCACACGGTGGACTGCTTCATCTCCAAGCCCACGGAGAAGAACATTTTCACGCTCTTCATGGTGTCTACAGCCATCATCTGCATCTTGCTCAACTTGGTGGAATTGGGTTACTTGATCAGCAAGAGGTGCTGGGAGTGGCGGAGGGGAGGGAGAAGGGATGACAAGAAGGACCTGCTGTCTGGGGGTGACCTCATCTTCTTGGGCACAGACCCCAAGCCGCCCCTTCTGCCCTTTTCTCCTGATCCCCCCCGAGACCAAGTGAAGAAAACCATGGTATAAAGAGCTGCCTGGACAAGAATGCCATGTGCACTGGTGGGCATCATGCAGCACTGCCCATGGAATCAAAAGGGCAGAGCACTGAGTGAAGACCAAGGACCCAGTCTGGTGTGGACCCAAGGTTCCCCGTCTGGGTGCCATAAACTCCTTTGGGTGGGGAGACTTTCATTGGTTGCACTTAGGCTGCACTTAGTCCCTCCAGTAAAGGAGGCACCACAGATGGGGGAAGCATGGATGACCTGGGCAATGATGACATTCTGCAAGTCTTCCCATCAGGAAGTCCTTTTGGGAGGTCAAGCTTCCATCCCCACTGCCCCATCCCATTGCAGTGTTAGCCTATGGTGTTACATCCAAAGGAAAAATAGAGCAGTTGGGCCCACCCTTTCTGCCATTATAGGACAGGACACAGGTACCATCAAGTACTCCCACAGCCTTCACAGTCACACACATCCCTCCACCCTTTATCCTCATGGAACAAAACCCCACCAAGGATCCCATAGTTTGTTCTCGGAAAGGAGGAAGTCAGACTTGAGTCTGGCCACACTCCAGCTGGAGTCATTCCCTTCCACCTCCCAAAATTCCTTCTCTCCAGAGGTGTGGAGCAGATGCCTCAGTGCCCTGCCCTCTCCTCCCCACCTCCCCTCCCCCAACTTCACCTGCCCTGGGGACAATTAGTGCCCTATCCTACCCTGCAGGTGCTGGCTGTTCTAGTGAATCATTGAATATCAGAGCCAGAAGGGACCTAAAAGATAATGGAGCCCAACCCTAGTCTATAAAGCTTCTCCAATCCTTCCTCTACCCCCACATGCACCCCACAGACCTCCATAAGCCTGATTAGAGGCAGGGTGGGAAGATGGACCTCCTCAGACTGCAGTGCTCCCGGGTTCCTCAGTCACTGTGTTAATTTCCTAGTGATGAACTCTCTGTGTTTTCTCCTTCCTAATAAATAAACTGCTTGAATTTGGAACTCAAAATTTTTTTTAAGTTAACTATTTTTGTTTACATGTAATTGAGAAAAATTAAATTAAATGTTAAAAAATAAAATAAAATACTGCTTGGTAGCTGGATGCGCTGATCCACTGAGATGTTTTTGAAGGGAAAGGATGAAGCTCCCTCCCCATAAGGAAAGGACTGAGCTGGAATCTGGAAGTCCCAACTGGAACACACTCACAAAATTCCAGAACTCGAGAGGCAGAAAGCTCTTTAGACACCACCTGCTCTAAGCCCCTCATTTTAGGGATGAGGAAAATGAAGCTCAGATTTGAGAAGGGAGTTGACCAAGGGCACTCAGCAAGTTAGCCTCAGAGTCAAGACCAGAATCCAGGTCTTTTGACTCCAAATCCAAGGCTCATTCCACTGTACTATATAACCTTTCCTCTTACATCCTAAAACTCTTCCCTGAGCCTTCCAGCACTCCCACTGGGAGGGATAGCCTTCTCCAATCTCTCGATACTACCACAACTGCTCACTCCCCTCAACTTGCTCAGCCTTGATCTCCTTTCAAAACACCAAGGCAGAAATAAGTCTTAAAATATAGTTTAGGAACGAATCAGGAAAAGGTGAAAGCATTCTTGTCACTGTGTTATGAAGGATGCCAAATCGTGGGACCCCTGGGGCCCTAGTCTCCTCATAGGACACACTAGATTAAACCTGGCCTAATTCTCATGTGAAACACCCCTAGAACCATCATCCTGACTGCGCAAGCTCCTGAGAAAGAGAGAGAGAGATTGAGAGAGAGAGAGAGAGAGAGAGAGAGAGAGAGAGAGAGAGAGGGAGAGAGAGAGAGAGAGAGAGAGAGAGAGAGAGAGAGAGAGAGAGAGAGAGAGCAATGCTCCATATTATGTCTGGTGACTTGCTCTAGGTCATCCAGATCACAAGCAATGCAGGGCAGATTTGAACCCAGGTCCCTAGAATACAGAGTAGTGCTCTTTCTTCTCTTCCATAACACCTGCCACTTCTAAAGGCATGTTTCCAGTGGCTAAAATGCACTCCCACCCCTAGTTCTCAAATTCCCCTCTGGTAGGAAAATCCGTGAATTACAATTCCCAGTAATGACAATGACAATTATAATCACAATAAGTCACATTTTAGTATTGTTTTAGGTTTACAATGCACTTTCCACACCGCAGTCCAGTAATGAAAGTGTTAATGTCCCTATAGGCTGGATGAGGAGGAAACTGGGGATTTGAGATTTGCCCAAGGTCACACAGCTAATACACTTTCTAACAGTGAAACAGCTAGAGAAAACGTGGACCATTGGAATCCAGACACAAGGTAGTGATGTTGTTGAAGTGGCTTGAATTCCCCTCTACTGGCAGAGGTACTTCCCTGCCCCAGGGGCCAAGGCAGAATCCAAAGTTAACCGAAACCGATAGACAGAAAACCTACCCCAGCGCCCCTGGAGGCCCATTGCGTTGGAAAGTCCCTGCCCCTGCCTGCCTACCTGACAGCCTTGGGAGCAGGAGTGGAGCAGAGCAAAGTCCCAGTGTTTGCTCTGTCTCAGTGCCCGCATTGCCTATCCATCCACCCACTGGCCCGACAAGGTGTCTTGGCTCATTGGTCATGGCTGCTCCGCCCAGCGGGTGATGTGCCTGAGTGGGACAAAAGCTTGAGGGAGGCCCTTGGGTAGAGACAGAGATCTCAGGGGTGCTTCTCATTCCAGCTGCAGCTCCGGGTTTGGGCTCCAACTCTTCAGGAAATGGGCCAGAGAATAGCCTGCTGGGCCCAGAACAGGTGAGACAGCCCACTGTGGGGAGGACAGATGCCAGAAGCCGTGTCCGGGGTGGGGTGGCGGCGGCGGGGAGCTTGCTGAGACTAAGAACTGGCAATAAGGAAAAGGGAGCTATCCAGGAGCAGGGGCAACATAGGCATCGGGATGGGACCAGAGGAGGAGGATCTTGACCAGGGTAAACAGAGTAAAAAGCCTCACAGAGCTTGGGCTCAGACGACCAGATGTCTGGCAGGTACCTGGCAAATACAGGAGACCATTTAGATAGAAAGCAAAAGGAGCTGCGTCTCCAGCCTTCCTCAAACATGCTTCCCATCCTTTGGGCAGAGGTCTCCTTGGCATATGCCTTCAGCTCCTTCACTCCTTCCCCATTTGTCTGGCAGTTCTGGTGACAGGATAAGGACAAAAGAGAGCAATGATTTCAGAGCAACGACTCGAATGTGGATCTAGGACCCAGGCAGAAATTCTTGCCAAGCCAATGAGAAAAACCGGCTAGATCCATCATAGATTCAGTCTTTATAGTCAGGAGGGACCTCTAAAATAATCTAGTTGGATCCCTTCATTTTGTACTTGAGAAAACTAACCTCTGGAGGGGTGGGGTGATTGGCCTCACACTGGAAGGAAATATTAGGCACAAGGGAAGGTCTTGAGAAAAAAATAAAGTAATAGGGAGAGAAATAGAGGAGAGCACCTTATCTCAAGGACGGCCCCACCTCAGCAGCAATTCCAGAGCCAAGTTTCCCCACCAAGGAGCATTGTTGTTCAGTCGTATCCAACTCTTCTTGACCCCATTTAGGGTTGTCTTGGCAAAGATTCTGCCATTTCCTTCTCCAGCTCATTTTACAGATGAAGAAACTGAGGCAAGCAAGTGACTTGCCCAGGGTCACATAGCTAGTAAGTGCCTAAGGCTGGATTTGAACTTAGGTCTTCCTGACTCCAGGCCCTGGCGTTCTATCTACTGTGCCACCTAGCTGCCTAGAAAATGAGAAGTAGAGTCATGGAAAATCCAGAAGTCCTTTCCTTTTGGCCTGAGATGGATGCATTAGGGGATTGTTAGGAGAGAAAGCAATTTGTTCGTGTTCTTTGGGTCAGACAGATGTTCTTAATTGTTTTGTACATCATAGAACTCTTGGCCAATGTGGTAAAGCCTATGGAACCCTTCTCAGAATCATCGACATTGTTATTGTTGTTTTAAATTCAGAATTCAATATTAAATATCATTTAGAGGTTAGTGGAAAATTAAGATGACATTTTTTCCCATCCAAGTTCTTAAGCCCCAGGATATCTATCCAGGGACCCCAAGTTAAGAACCCTTGGACCAATGTGAGTCTGCATGACTAGAACCCTCACAAGAAAGACAGTGGTATGGGAGTTAATCATTGGGGATTGGGGAGGCGGGGCAAGAAATGATTGTTAAAAATTTATTAAACATCTACTACGTGCCAGGTTCTACTGTGCTAAGTGCTGGGGACACAAATATGAAAAAGAAAGACAGACCTTGCCCTCCAGGAGCTTACAACTTAAAGGAGGAGACAATACACAAAAAGGAAGCTGAAGGGGAAAGGGGTGGAGGGGGAAGGAATTGTCATAGTCATACAAAGGGTCTAAAGGTGCCTGGGATTTCCCTGTCCTTCCTTAGCCCCAAAGCAGGGAACATATATTCCTATTGTCTTTCTTTGTCAGTTGGATGAACTAAGAGGTTGAGATATGAGATATTTTTATTATCCCTGTATTTGAATCATCCAGGATACCCTGCTGATTTAGGAGTAGATGGGACTAAAATGTGGCTATTTCCATGTTAGGTGATTCAAGGGACAAACATCTCCTGCATCCTGTGTCAGTGACTTGGACAGCATGAACTGGGCATTCCTCCAGGGGCTCCTGAGCGGGGTCAACAAGTATGCAACCATCCTTGGCCGAGTGTGGCTGTCAGTGGTACTGATATTTCGAGTACTAGTATATGTAGTAGCAGCAGAGAAAGTGTGGGACGACGACCACAAGGACTTTGACTGCAATACTCGACAGCCAGGTTGTGCCAACGTCTGCTACGACCACATCTTCCCCATCTCCCACGTCCGCCTGTGGGCCCTGCAGCTGATCCTGGTCACATGCCCCTCGCTGCTCGTGGTCATGCATGTGGCCTATCGAGAGGAGCGAGAGCGAAGGCACCGCATGAAGCACGGACCCCAGGCCACACCCCTCTATGGCAACCCAGGAAAGAAGCGAGGAGGCCTCTGGTGGACCTACCTACTGAGCCTGATATTCAAGGCTGGTGTGGATGCCGGATTCCTGTACATCTTCCATCGCCTCTATAAGAATTATGACATGCCCCGTGTGGTGCACTGCTCTGTGGACCCCTGCCCCAATGTGGTAGATTGCTTCATCTCTCGGCCCACGGAAAAGAGGGTCTTTTCCTACTTCATGGTGGCCACGGCTGTTATCTGCATCCTGCTCAATCTGGGGGAGGTATCCTACCTGATCTGTAAGAGATGCCAGGAGCACCTAGGTTCACAGAACTCTAAACATCGGCAGCGTCAGAGGCATAGTCGCCATGGACCCTTGGGGTCTTTGCAGGATGCCTGTCCCCCTTATGCTCCCTCCCAGGCTTTGCAACAAGGTGACTCTTCCAGGGAGGTCACATTGCCTTGTTGAAGTCTCTCATTTCAAGCAAGAATAGAAAGATAAGACAGTCATAGAAAAACCCTGGTTCTGGAGTTAGAAAAACTGAGTTCTTCTATGCCCCAGTGATTTTGGGCCAGTCCTAAGTTTTATCATCTGTGTAATGAGAAGGTTGCACTAGATCATATCTAAGGTTCCTTCCATCTCCAAATCTGTGATCCTAAGATGTGATATTGACAGCACTACAAGTATCATGGAGGGCAGGAGTGGATGGGTGAGAGACTGAGCCATTACCCCTTCCTCTCCAGTCAGCCTGGCCAGAGTCACCTCACCTGAGGAAGTGTGATCTTAAGTGAGCAGCAGACCCTTAAGAGGAGTAGGAAGGGTAAAGACAAACCAGCCACCAGCAACAGAGCCCATCCAATAACCAAAAAATTCAGTTTCTGTGTCTCCTTCCCCTTGGGAACTCTCCCTTCCATGTGCCCCATAGGAGAAGCTAGTGGGGCTGGGGGTGTCACCATGAGGAGGTAAAGGCTTATTCAGGGGCTGGGTTGGGACCTCATGTGTATGCACACCTACAAAAGGAGAAAATTCTGAATAAAAGCTTTTTATAAAGTACTTGACAAACAGCCCCAGACTTGGAAACCAAGTCAATAATACTCAAAGTAATTCACCCCCACCTTCTAAGCAGGAGTGGGGAACCTGCAGTCTCAAGATCATATGTGGCCCTCTAGGTTCTCAAGTGTGGTCCTTTGACTGAATCCAAACTTCACAGAACAAATCCTTTTATTAAGGGGGTAAACTTTAGGGATGCTCTAGGGGATAAAGTCCTGGGGATGTGGGACAGAGGGAAGGAAAGAAGAAAAAGTGAGGATAGCTTCCTACAATTAAAGTTGTCCACTTCTGGAAAGGGCTGCCTTGGGAAGCAATGGGGTTCCCCCACAATCACACACTGGATATCTTCAAGCAGAGACTGGATTGGGAAGCACTTGCTGGGAAAGGGGCTCCTATACAGGGCCACTTTGGACAAGATTGCCTCTGAGGTCCTTCCAGCTCTGAGCTTCTATGGGAGAAATGTTGTCCCTTTTCTACTTGAGTTTTAGAAAGAGTCTGGATGATGTCATGACCCTGAGGTGGCCAAGTCAAGACTCACCTTCGGACCAACGTGTGCCCCTCTCAGGCCAGCAAAGGACAGAGAAGTTGAGGATGTTCCATCAGCTAGGGGACAGGTCCCAAGTGGCTTTCCTGGCTTTGGCCAGAGATAGAGCTTGAAGAGGAGAAAATCTGGGAAAGTGAGGCAGACAGACACACACACCCACAACCCCTTCCCTCGACCGAGCTCAGTACCCCTCACAGGCTGGGACTTGCCTCATGGCAGATGACTCAGCCTTGAGTATGGAAAGGGGTGCTTTGGGAGAGACAGAGAGGGAAGGGGAGGGAGAGAAGCAGGTCACATTCAGACAGCAGAACTAGGGCTCCCCTGTAGTTGGTTATTTACACGTTTTCTTCTGTAGGGATGGGGTGCGAAGGGAGATGGCAGGGAAGGAGGAATAAGGATACAGTTCTCAAAAGAAAAAATGAGAACAGAATCTTGACCAAACAGGACAGCTTTGAAAGTTACATATTGGACTTACTATATAATTTAAAAGAAAAGCAAGCTCTACATAATAGAAATGAGCTTTTCATGTATAGTCTCTCTTTCCATCCTACAATTGTATGCGAAAATACGCATTTTATTTGGTTGTTCTTAAATTCTGAATTATTTAAAAATAAAATGGAGATTTAAAAAAAGAAATAGTTATTTTTGTCCAAAAACAGCTGTACTGGGGTGGAATGGAGGGGAGAAAGGGGTGGAAGGGCCTAGGAAAAGGCAATTTGGAGAATAGATCAGTGGCATCGGACATCTAATGACTTGTCCAGAATTGAGCTGCTCATACCCCAAATAATTAGCATTGCTGGGCCCTGACCCAAGAAACCTCTCATGGACAAAATCTCAGAGTTGGAAAGGACCTCAGAGGACATCTAGTCCAATTCACATCTAAAAAGGAATCCCCGCCCCACACCATCCTCAACAAATGGTCAACCATTAAAGATTTCATGCTATAGAGAACTCACTACCTCATTCCACTTATAAAAAGCTCTGTTTGTCCCTTAAAATTTCTTTGAATCTTCACCACCAGCACCATCCTCTTCTCCGGTAATTATAACAATATCAGCAGCTCACATTTATAATGTTTTACAATTTATAAAGGGATGTCCTTTGAAGACAACTGGCAAGGCAGGTAGTACAAGTAAGCAGCATTATATCCATTTTACATACGATGAAACTGAGGCTCCTAGAATCCAAATGACTTGCCCATGGACATGCCTGGGGTGAGAGTCACTGGGCCTCTCATTAAAGAAGGGAGTGACAGTCCCTATCCTAGACCTTCCCCACCCCCCCCCCCACCCCCCGCTTGACAAACTGGGGAATGTCTCTACTGGAATCCTGGACTCATCCCCTGCTCACCTTATAGACAATAAAGAATTATTTGGACCAGTTCACACATACACACACACACACACACACACACACATACACACTCACACACATACACACATACACACCTGGAACTCCAGAGGAGATGGTTCCTTTTATTTAAGAGGGCAAAAATTATATCGATGTATTTTGTTTTTAGGTCACTTAAATTTTCCCCAGTATCCTTCCCTTTTCCCTTCCTAAACAGTCATACTTAATGACAAAGAATTTTTTTTAAAAGGAAGAAGAGGGCAGGGGAGGGAAAATCAGCAAAACCAATCAATATATTAAAAAAAAATCTGATGATATGCAAGATGCTACACTCCCAGGGAACCCTCCTCTGCAAAAGAATGGCAGAAGCATCTTCTCTGATCTCTTCTCAGGGGCCACCCTCATGCTTTGTAACTTGCAAATTTCCCCTTTTATTGTGGTGTGATGATTGTTCTATCCATCTACAATGATGTCATCATCTTCTATAGTTTTCCTGGGCTCCATTTATTTTCCTGCATCAGTTCACACAAATCTTTCCATGCTTCTCTGTGTCCATCATATTCACTACATGTTTCCTTTAAGCTTAAGGGCACTTTTCAAAGGGTATCTACCCTCCTGAGTAAGGCACCAGGCTTAACTTCTCCATTTCTGGCCCAAACTCCCCACTCCGACCCATGAGTGCTCTGAGGCACGGAGCAAAGACTGGCCCTGCCTAGCACCTTCTTTCTGCCTGAAAATATCCCCAGGAATTCCAAGGGTACAGGATGATGAGGTAGGCCCAGGCTCTCCATCCTGGGCCAAAGTGACAGTGCCTCAGAGCTCAAAAGACTGGATATGTGTTCAACCGACCTTCCCCTCCCATACAGCTGCAGATGGCTGGCTCAGGCAGCTGCCCCAATTTCACACCCATTGACTACAAGCACACCCACCCCCAGACGACTTCTTGAATCAGGCTTCCTGTATAAGGCACACCTGAGCCCCTGCAGAGGGTGTGGCCAGGGTTGACTTATCCCCAGTTATGTTGAGACCAGGGTGCGAAGCAAGTGCTAATTTACTGAGGGACAGACAAGCACCAGTCCCAGTCATTCAGGCACATGGGACCAGGGAAAAAGAAGCCCCTGAATGAAGCATTAGGAGTAATTGATCTTAATAGGCTTCCTGGAGGAGAAGAAACATTCCTCTACAGACTCAGACCCAGAACAACAAGACTCAGCCCTGGATTGTCCCCCAAGAATGGATCTTTTGTGGGCAGTAGCTCCACCTCCTTTAAGATGAGGAAAAAGGGGGTGAAGTCAGGGCCATGAAGCTTGACCTAAGCCAGATTTTGGGGGGTCAATCTATCCGCTGCTCCTGACCCACATGGTTTCCTTTCTAAACCAAACACAAATGACTTTGGACCATCCACTCCTCGGCCTTGTGCATATACTGGCCCCCTACACCTCCACCGATAACTGATGGCTGCCCACATTTGGCTGGGGGACCTTTCTGACCACTACCCAAGCTCTTCCTGCCCTGCACCCCTTACTCTTACTGTTGTTTGTCCTTCATTTTCAAAGAGGACCAATTACTCTAGGAAGACAGGGGAGAGGAAGGACAGGGAGGGTGGGGGAGGGGGCAAACTAGACATGGTGTATAGTGGAGGAATGGAGTCAGAGGCAAGTTCTTTCAATTAACTGCTACATAGATGAATGTTCCCTCTCTGGGTCTCAGTTTCTTATTTCAATCCTATTTGATTCAAAAAGCACTTCTAACCACCCGCTACATTTAAGACACTGTTTGGCACTGGGAATACAAAGCCAGAAATAAACAAACAAAAGAGATCTTTGCCTTATTCTGTTGGGCTGATACAAATGGGAAGATAAGTAGCTTCAAGATAACTTGAAGGGGCTGAACACTCACACTCAAGGGATTAGATTATCATCCTGAAGGAGGTGGACCTGGAAGGATGGTGTGAAATCTAAAAAACAGGAGGCAAAGAGGAGGTGTGGTCCAGAAAGGACTCAGATTCCTGTGCAAAGATGCCAAGGCAGGAGATGAGATGCCCAGGTCCACGAATAGCCAGTAAGTCACCTTGGCTAAAATACACTCTATATAAAAAAATGGCAGGGAGAAACGGTAAGCCTGGAGAAGTATTGTGATGAAGGGCCTTAATTACCAGGCTGAGGGATTTCTGTGTGAGCCTATTTAGGCAGCTGTGGATTAGGGAAGGGAGACCAATTAGTAAGCTGTTGCAATACTCCAAATAACAGATGATGGAGGGCTTGAACTGGGATGATGGTCATGGAAGAAATCAGATTACAGGATCATCCATTTAGATCTACAAGGGATCATCTAGTCCGACCTCTTCATTTTACAAAAGTGGAAACTGAGGCCACAAGAGGCTAAGTGGTTTGCCTGAGGTCGGTCATATGGATAGTAATCAATAATCAATAAATGTTTATTAAGTGCCTATTCCATGCTAAGCACTGGGTATACAAAAAGAAGCAAAAGACAGACCCTGCCCTCAAGGAGGTTACAAGTAAGAGACAGAGCCAGGGTTTGGACTTGACCACAGATGTTTGTCACTGCACCATGCTGCTTCTCACCAGAAATGCAGGAAGTGTTATAGGTACCTCCACAATGAGATCTCCCAGCTGAATGGACGGGGTAGGGAGCTTGAAGGAGAGTGAAGCATTGAGGACACTCTCAAGTTTCAAATTCAGGTCACTGAGAGGAAGGGCAGACATAAGGCAGATGGGAGGATGGCCAGGTTTCAGGAAGATAATGAGATCCATTTTGAACACATTGAAAAAATGTAAAATGAGGGTGTTGGACTGGATGGTCTCTAAGCTCACCCAGCTTCAAATCTCTCCTACCCACCTCCCTACCTCAAAGGCACAGCTGGGTTCACCAGTGCCCACAGTTTCACACATGGGACCAAGGAACTGAGAAATCAGCTATACCCACCCACCTGCCTACCCAGAAGTAGAGGTCTGCACCTGGACACTCCTCTCCCAGAGACTGAGGAGAGATCATACAGATGGGAGGAGGACCAAGAGAGGGAAATGGGAGTCACCAAAGTAGAGAATATGCAGGAGGAGGGGGTGGTGAATGTTAAGAAAGGTCAAATAAGATGAAGACTGAGAAAAGGTCATTCCAATTTAGTGATTAAGAGGTGATCTTTGAGTGAACAGTTTCAGGACAGTAGTAGAGGCAGCAGCCAAAATGCAAGGGGTGGAAGGGATGACCAAGTACCAAGAAAGTGAAGGCAGTGAAGGGTAGAATGGTCTTGAAACAGGAGCTAGGAGAGACCTGAGCCTCCTTCATATGCATCAGAGAAGAAGCCACTAGGAAGAGATTGAAGGTGTGTGTCTGTGTGTCTGTGTGTGTGTGTGTGTGTGAGAGAGAGAGAGAGAGAGAGAGAGAGAGAGAGAGAGAGAGAGAGAGAGAGAGAGAGAGAGAAGCGGGGGAGGAAGAGTGAGAGAGAGAGGAGGGAGGGAGAGACAGAGACAGAGGGAGAGAAAGACACAGACAGGGGAAGAGAGAGAAAGAGACAGACAGAGGTAGATTATAAATTCCAGGAGACTGGAGGGAACAAAATCAAAGGCAGCAGCAGAGGAACAAGGAAAGGAACCACCTTATCCACCAAGACTGGAGTAAAGAGGAGACAATGGGTGAAAATGTAGAGAGTATTTGAAGACTAGAAAGGGGTAGATAAAAGAGAGTTCACAATGTATGATCCAAATCTTCCTAGTAAAAGAGGAGGAAAGGTTACCTGCTAAAAGCACAACAGGGCTGGGGAGGGACAAGAAACCAGGTGTGGTTGTATAAGCCTTTAATCCCTGCCATGAGGAAACTAGGGCTGGTGCATGGCTTAAGTTTGAGCATTCTGAGCAGCAATGAACTAAACCAATTGATCAGGTGTTCACACTAAGTCTGGCACCAACATTGTGAGCCCCCAAGAACAGGGGGCCCCAGGCTCCCTAAAGAAAGACAAACCAGCCCTGGTTGAAAACAGGTCAAAGCTCCCATGCTGAGCGACAGTGAGATCAGCGGGTAAGTGGCCACAGTACTTATAGACTGGGCAAGATGGGGAGACCCAGCCACAGTTTTTTTATTTGAAAAATAAAAGATGGGACAGGAGTGGTGTTGGAGACTTGAGGAGGAGAGGAGAAAATCCAGAACAGTCATTAGTGGAAGGAGGGCGGGAAGTCCATCAGAAATAAATAAAAGAATTGCCATCCATAGGTGAGGGCACAGTTGTAATGGACCCAGTCAGCACAGTTTTGTAACTTCCAGCAGAGGTCAACAACTTCCTTGGGCATCACAGAAGGTGAATGGTAAAAAAATAACCCAAGGTTAAGAAATAGCAGAGCTCCTGAACAGCAGATGATCAGACCAAGGGATTTGAGGGTGGAAAGCAATGATGTCACATTGAACTGTTTGACCATGGGTCAAGATGATAAAGGGAAGGAAAAGAGACAAGTCCCAGGAAGAGGACTGGAGAGACATAGAGAGATTAAACAAGATGTGGAGGTCACTTCGACAATGAAAAGCAGGTTTAGGAGGAGTGAAGTGGTGAGAAAGGCAGTAGTAGAAGGGCAGGAGATTGTGATCAGAGAGAAGAATATCAGAGCTCTGGATCATGAAGGTGGAACAGTTTTGGGTGATAATGAGGTCCAAGGTGTGTCCACCTCTGTAGGTGGCTGAGGTATACTGGAGACAGATCTCAATGGAGTTTAGGAAGACGATGAACTGGGACACCATTGCACAGGGGATGCCATTGCATTAGAAGGATCTTCCCTGGTGATTTCTGATGATTCAAGATATGTCACTGTTTTTCTTTGTAGCCCCACTGCCTAGCACTAGGTATGGTACATGGAAAATGTGTTCAAGAAATGCTTGTTGATGGATTGGTTGGTTGGTTGATTAGAAGGGGCATCTACATGAATTTTAAAGTCATCCAGGATTAATTGGGCTATAACAGCAGAACGACAAGTGTGCAAGGCATTCAACCATGACTTGTTGACCTATTTAACTATTGGATCAAGTATTAAGGGGAAAAAGTGAGGCCAGAAGAGGTCCGATGATCTGGGACAATAGGAAAGAATGAGGAAGTTCAAGCCAAGGTAAGGTTTAAGAGGTGTGAGGCAGTGGGAGAAAGGGAAAGACTGGAGAGTTTTATCAGAGAGAAGGTTTTAAAAATTCTAGATAATGATGATAAAACAATTTCAGGTAATAATGACACATAAAGCATAATAACTACTATGGGTGGCTAAGGAAAAGTGGAAACCGAGACTATGGGTGCTGAAGAGGCTGGTGAACCAGGAATAGAGGGTCTTTATTGCCAACATGGCTTTTGAAATAACCAAAGATGTGGGTAGAGGTTGAGGGAGGTGGAAGATTATAATCCTGACACTGAATTCATTGAGAATTACAGTGATCTGAATGCCAATAGATGACAGGATCTGGCCACAGCGATGTAGTTGGGATGGTCAGATAGCATGAACTCTAAAGAAGAGGCTCTGATTTGACATCAGAAGGCCTAAGCTAAAAATCCTGGTTTGACTCTGGGCAAGTCCTTAAACTTAAACTTCCTGGGCCTCAGTTTCCTCAATTTCAAAAAATGAGGGGGTTGGGCTGAATGAATTTTAAGGCTTCCTCCAGCTTCAGATCAGGCTAAGAGAACCCAGTAGTGGTGATGGGGAACAAAATTAGGAATAAGCCAACACCCTAGGGCAGAGAAAGGAGAAGGAAAAGCAAATGGCCAACATAGAGAAAATGACAAGGAATGAAGGTCCTTCGAGTAGAGAAAGCCAGGTCTCCCTGAGAACTAGAAGGAGCATCAGAGGAAGAGACGTAAGATGAGGGGGCCTGCTGAAACTTCCTAAAAGAAGCCAAAGAGCAAGACTAGGGCTGAGTTGATGGGGTCTGAGAGGTGAGGTGGGGTGTAGTTTTCACCCTTCAAAGACAGATTTTCTGAATCACCGGAATATGATGAGCAGGAGAGAGGAATTTACTTTCCCCAGAGTAAAGGATGGGGAGGAGAGAACTACAGAGTAAGAAGGTAAACCGGCCCAGGGTTCCTAGTAGAATGCTGGTGTGAAGGGGCCTCTGAAAATCATGGGATCATGCATTTAGAGCTGGAAGTGACCTCAGAGGTTAGCTAGTCTAATCTTTTTTTTTTTTTTAACATTTTTATTGCTATCTTTTGTTTTCCCTTCACCTCTATTTCCAAATGCGTCCTTCTCTCTCTCCTGCCCAGCAAGCCATCACTTGTAACAAAGAAGGAAGAAAAGTGGGGGGGGGGGCAGTTCAACAAAACTAAGCAACACATCTAATAAAAACAATAGAATATGAAATGTCCCACACCCATAGTTCCCCACTGATGTAAAAAAGGATGGGATGTGTATTTTCTCATCTTTTCTTCAGAGACCTGTTTCCAACACTTCTATTTTATAGAAAAAAGAAACTGAGGCCCAGAGAGAAGAAGTGATTTGTCCAAGGGCACACAGTAGTAAGTAGCAGAGCCAAGATTCAAATATAGGCCCTCCTATTCCAAATCAGTCAGTCAGTCAGTCAACAAGTGTTTATTAAACGCTTCCTACATTCTAGGAACTGTGTGAAGCATCAGGGAGGCAAATATAATGGGGAGTGGCACATGTTCAGAATACCTCCGACAGTGTCTACGCATTTGGAAGAGACCAGGCACCCCAAGTCAGTCATTATGGTGGGTAATGGAAGTGCCTTGAAGAGACATAGGAGCACTTGTAGGCATTCTATAACTGGTTCTGGTTATCTGACAACATAGAGAATGGCAGCCCCTTTGATTGGTTGCAAGGCTAAAATTGATATTTTCTTCAAAAGTCATCCAATGCCTTGGACATTCTCCTGGATCCTCTCAGTTGGTAGATCTCTGATCCTGATTCCACTCTTTTGCTGATGGCAACCAATAAGAGACAATGCTGTAAGCGGCCCTCTCTCGAGGTAAACATTGGCCCAATGGATAAGGGCCGTGGCATTTCTACTTTTGTTTTAGATGAAAAAAAAAATGGATACTCCGTCCTTGTGAGCTTCAAAATGTCAGGAGAGTGAGCTATCTGGTCATCTAGGATTCCTGGAGTTTAATTCTATGCCAGGTTTTGCAGCCAGGCCAACATCAATTTGGAGGTGAACTTGATGGAACCAGTGCTAAGCTAAATCTCAGCCGACTTTCTCCAAAAACTAAGACCGTGTAGGGGAGAATGAGATACTGGGGGAAAATATTTGTACTTTTGATATTGTTATATCTAGGAAGTAAATGTCCCTTGGTAAAAGCTTAATACAAACAACAATAATGATGATCTAACATTTATATAATTCTATGCTAGGCACTATGTTAAGTGCTTTACAATTACAATCAGTGTTAAATGGTTAAATGGAAGAGGGATGCTAGTCATTGTTAGCTAACAGATGGGGGAATACAATCAGTGAGGACTCAAGCATTAGAAGAAATTCACTCCAAACTTTCAGCGTCACCCCGATACCCTGAGGGGGCAATGAATGACCTCGCTCTGAGCTAGAGGATACTCCCTACATAAATAACTCTGAATCTGGCTCTCTGTCCATCATTCCACAATTCACGGGAGTGAGGAGTGGACCCTTGTAGTCCAAGAGACTTTCAGGTTAAAGAGATGATTTTTTAAATGGGAAAGAAGGGGGCTAGCAGTACTAGACTTCAGACTATACAACAAAACAGTAACCATTGGAACAATTTGGTTAAGAAATAAAAAGATAGATCAGTAGAACAGATTAAGAACACAACATACAGAAGAAAAGGAACACAGTAGCCTAGAGTTTTACGGGCCCAAAGATCTCAGCTACTGGACTAAGGACTCACTATTTAGGAGGAGTGGGGGGAAAGTGCTGGGAAAACTGGAAAACAGACTAGCAGAAATTAAGTAATATAGAGACCAAAACATCTTATACTATATATCAAGGTAAGATCCAAATGGATGCATGAGATAGACATAAAGGGTAATGTTATAAGCAAATTAGAGGAACAAGAAAGAAATTATCTTTAAGATACTATAGTTAGGGGAAGAGTTCATGACAAAACAGTAGAGATGATCACAGAAGATAAAATGGATTATTTTAATTATATAAAATTCTAAAATTTTTGCACAAACAAAACCAATGCAGCTAAGATTAGAAAGGAAACAGTTAACTGGGAAAAAAATCTTTGCAGCAAGTTTTTCTAATAAAGTTCTCATTTCCAACACATATTAAAGAACTGATCCAAATTTATAAGAACAAAAGCTATCCCCAATAAAAAGATAAATGATCAAAGCATGTGCCCAGAAATTTTTCAAAGAAAGAAAGCTAAGCTATCAACAAACATATGAAAAATGCTAATCGCTAATAATAATGCAAATTACTAGTAATTAGAGAAATGTAAATTAAAGCATTTCTGACATTCCATCTCAGGACCATCAGATTAGAAAAGATGACAAAAAGGGATAATGACAAATGTTTGAAAGGCTGAGGGGAAACAAATGCATTAATACACCACTGGTGGAACGGTGAATGATATAGCCATTCTAGAATGCAATTTGGAACTATACCCTAAAATTCACTAAACTATGTGACTCAGCGATACCATTATGAGGCCTATATTCCCTGAAGATCAAAGAAAGAAACAAAAGGCTCACTTGTACAACATTATTAATAGAAACTCTTTTTTCAGTAGCAAAGTCCTGGAAACTAAAGGGTGTCCATCTATTGGAGAATGGCTAAACAAATTATAGCATGAGAACATCATGGAATATTATTGTGCCTTAAGAAAGGATAAAATGGATGATTTCACAGAAATCATGAATGAACTGATACAGAATGAAGTGAGCAGAAATGGGGAAACAACCTACTGTGTACAATAACAAAAGCATTATAAAGAAAAACATTGAAAGACTTGAGGACTCTGATGAATGCAATGATAAAGTACATACAGTTCTAGAGGATCAATGACAAAGCCTGCTGCCCACCTCTTGATTCAAGATGCAGGAGGAAGGGAAGGAGGAAGAGAGAAAGGGAGGCAGGAAGGAAGGAAGGAAGGAAGGAAGGAAGGAAGGAAGGAAGGAAGGAAGGAAGGAAGGAAGGAAGGAAAGAAGGAAGGGAAGGAAGAAAGGAGGGAGGAAGGGAGGAAGGAAGGAAAGGAGGGAAGGAGGGAGGGAGGGAAGGAGGAAGGGGGGGAAGGAGGAAGGAAGGCAGGGAGGGAAGGAAGGGAGGGAAGGAGGAAGGGAGGGAAGGAGGAAAGGAGGGAAGGAGGAAGTGAAGGAGTGAGGGAAGGAGGAAAAGAGGGAAGGAGGAAGGGAAGGAGTGAGGGAAGGAGGAAAGGAGGAAGGGAGGGAGGAAGGAAGGGAGGGAGGGAAGAAGGAAGAAAAGAAAAGAGCTTCACTGAGGTATCTTTTATTTAATGCACAGAAGAAACAGATGGAAGGTCAGAAAGAATCACAGATTAGCAGGATGACTTTTAAAAGCTACAGATTATACATATATACATACATACAGATTTACATACATATATGTGTGTATATATATATGTATATATATATGTTTTAAAAGAGAAGAAGCTGCACAAAATACAACAGAGACCTGCAGTTTCATGTACAATTTTTTTTCTGTTCTACTATGTATAGGAAATATCCATCTTATTTGGTGTTTCTTAAGTTCAGAATGAATTTTTTTTAAATAATTAAGAAATAGACTGCAAAAGTAAGTAATATTATAAGTTAGTTAAGGGAAGACAGAAGCTTAGGTGGTTATGTGGGCAAAAACTTATATTTATAAAGCAATGGTGGACTGCTCCTAAAGCATTCACTCTGGTTTAACACACTGCACCACCCCCATCCTAATGACGAGAGGATGACTTCTTGAGCTTTGAAAATTCAGAAGACCTGAAGCTGTCTCCTTTTGCCCCAAGCGTATATGCTTCATGCTACAGCCAGCCATGCTACATGGCAGTGCAAACTCTACATGCACAAAGAAATTCACACGTGGGAATCTCAACATGCAACTAAAACAAACTTACATGAGTACCCTAGCCCCTCAGTGTTACCCCTAGAATCCCAAGGGAAGCGGTAGTAACTATCCTCTGGGGCCCTGGCCCACCAACGGGAGGGAGACTTGAAGAAATAGCACTGTTAAGTCAAAGTGCTCTCTGCTTCCCCCTAGGGTGTCAAAGGAGCAGTCTCTCCTCTGCACCCCTAGATACTTGGGTAACTGGAAGAGGGGCTGGGAAAACTTGGGTGAAAGTTGCAGTATTGAATCATAGTTTCCCAACATTGGCCCCTGTCCCAGGCCAGGGTCAGTCTTTAGGTCAGGAATTGCTTCCTTGGCTGGAGGCTAAGTCTTTCCTGATGCTTCACTTCTGATTTTCCTTTAAAGACAAGCTTTCCCTGGCTATGGTCAAGTAAGCCTGAGCTTGAGGGTGCCCTGAGTCATGATAGACTCATGGCTTAGTGTACGTCTGGCTCTTCTATCCCTAGGGGAAAATCACTCTCTTGTTGGAGACACGGAAGGAGGTGTGGTCTCAGCCAAAAGAATTTCCCCAGTCTGAATAAAGAAACGTGGCCCCATACTCAAGGACCCCTCCAGGCAAAATGGGGTGGGGGACTTGGCCCCAGACTAGGAGATCCCCTAGTCTGAAAGAATTTGAGGCACGCATATGAAATTATTGAAGAACTTCGAGCTACAGTGTTTCAGGTTTAGGTTCATATGCCTACCTTTCATTCATTGAACTCCACTCCCCATAGCTCACATTTATATCTAGTCTCTAAAGTAGCTTTGGGGCCCTAGCAATGGGACTTGATTCTAAAGCCACAGCTATAACTAATATGGCTGGGCTTTGTGCCAGGTATCATGCATGGAGGCACAATGCTTCCTTTTAGCTAGTCTTCTATCTTGGAGAAGGGAGAGAAGGGAAACTCCTAGCCCCAAGTGGGTCTGTACTAGGAAAATGTGCAGGCATGTATGGGTGCACTAAAAAGAGCCTCTAGAGAAGGTTCAATCCAGGCAAATGGGTGAATCAGGCTTCAGCCAGCCCAAGGGTGAGGAACAGGTAGAAGTTTGGTCCCCTGGGCTACTTTCCACCTTTTCTGGGGACTTCCTCTCTGGGGGATCCATCAACAAACGTTTAAGATATTTAACTGTTCCAGGCATTCCTGTAGGCCCTGAACATACAGAGACAAAACAAAACAGAGCAGTTCCTGCCCTCAAGGAGCTGCTATTCTATCAGGGAAGATAACATGTGAATATACACATAGATACAGATTAAATTAATACAAAATCATTTGGGAAAGCAGGGCATTGGCAGGCAGCTGAGAGAATCAGGAAAGATGTCAAACAAGCAGTTGACAGAGCTCAAAATGAAACAAGGGATCTTAAAGGAAGTAAGAGATTGCAAGAGGCAGAGGAAAAGAAGGAAGGCTTTCCAGGCATCAGGGACCACCACTGCAAAGGCACAAAGGTGGGAGATGTGTATGAGAAACAGTAAGGTCAGCTGGGCTATACTATCGTGTGTTTGAAGGGTAGTAATGAACAATGAGCCTGGAAAGGTCAGTTGGGAAGGGGTATACCTCTCTGGACCTCTCTCTGAAGAAAGAACATTCTAGGGCCCCCACATCCTCCCCAAATGAATTGTGCCTCAGATTCCAGAAGTCCTGGCTATGGCTGAGTCTAAAACAGAATACATTATGTGGGTGAAGTCAGTCTTTCTCTATGGGGTTACCTGGGAGCACAGGTGGGAGAAAAGGAAGACAAGTATGAGCACATCTGTCTAAAGACAGACTTGTCCGTACATTTGTAGGTAAACACACAGGTGTATGTCTTTATCTCACACCTGGATTTCACATACATATGAGTGTATTTACCAGGGAATGTCTGTGTTCAGGCAACTAGGCGACCTAGTAGATAGAGAGAACACTGGACATGAGTTCAGATCTGGCCTCAGACATCACATATCTGTGCAATTCTGAGCAAATCATTTCTTTGTCTTGGCCTCATCTATAAAACGGGGGTAATCATAATGCTTACCTTACAGGGTCATTGTGAAGATCCAATTAAGATAATAAGGTCCCTTGCAAACTTTAAAGGGCTATATAAACTCTGGCTATTATCCTTTTTTGAAAAGGATAGGGCCAGACGGTGTGATCATTCCCCTCGAGTGACGGGGACCAAACAAATTGAGAAGCATTTGCTTAATGCACAGTGGCCTGGGAATCTAGATGTTTCATTTCCAAATATTCTGCTTCCTCCCTCCCTGACTCATCTGGATCTCAGGCCCTTGTACCTGCTTGCTTCATTCATCCCTATGTTTCTGGCCCTGGTCTTCCCAGTCTAGAGAGAAGAAACCCTATGAAGGCTGAAAGGATGAGCATAGTTTGTGGGTGGAGAGTCACAAAGTCCAAAATTGTGTCTGGGTGGGGTCGTAGGGGCGCTTCTTTGGTGGAGTCAGACTCAAGGACTCGGTTCTGAGAAGGAAGGAGTCATGAGTAATCCCCAGTGCCACACAATTCACCCTTTTCAGGCCAGGGTCCCCACAGGCTCTCAGAGGGCATCCCCCTTCTACCACCAGAGATGCCCCAGCCTCACCATCATTCTTCCGCCACTGTCTGCCACTGTCTCAGAGCTCCTCCAAAAACAGATGAGGGTTTTCAAAAGGCTTTCACTAGCAACCACCTCACAGAGAATTCTAACCTCTCCTGCTGGTGCTGGGGAGGCAGGAGGTCATTTAGAATGTTGAATAGCTGGAGATATCCTGTGCCTACATTTTTCTTGCATATTGTCACCTCCATTAGAATGTAAGTTCCTTGAAGGCAGAGGCCTTTCTTTGTATCCCATAGTGCCTAGGTCCAAGTAAGCATTTAATTTTTAAAAGCTTGTTGACTGACTTAACTGACTAACCCTTGGATTGGATAGCCATTTAGCAATGGGTGCCAAGATGTTTCATACTTCATTGGAATCCAAAAATACTGCTTTATGATAGTGTTGGGGGGACACAGATTAGAGCATTCGTGGAATGGGCCTGTGAACAGGCCTTTCCAGAGAGCTACATATGCTCCAGCCTCTTGCTAAAGGACGTGTTATGTTTGCTTTTCTGTGTATGTACATACTGTATCCCCCAAGTAGAGTGTAAGATCCTTGAGGAAAAGGGCAATTTTGTAACTGTCTTTATATCTCCAGCACCTGGTAGCTTCTGCTTAATGATATGTGAGTTGACTTGTGTTGAATTTTATTGAATGCAACAGGTCTGGACAGCTTCTTTAGACCTCATGTCCTGGCAGAGCCGGGATCTGGGGCCAATGGTACCAAGAAACAGTTCTCTACTGTGCTGGAAACTACCACTCCCTCCTGGGAAAGAGCCGCACCCAGCCCTTGCCCACACTCCAGACACAGAGTTTGGTTGATAAGAAAAACAAAACAACTTTCCAAATTCTAGGGAGTACTCTTCCTCCCGGTCCTGAAACCTGAGGGACAGAAGCTGACTCACCTCCACCTCCTCAGCCTGCCCCTGGTTCTGTGTCTCCTGGGACAGGTCTGGGATTTTCCTTTGACCCCCTCATCTTTCTGCCCATCAGTCCCTGGTTTGTTGTTGCTCAGTCATGTCCGACTCTCTGTAACCCCATTTGGAATTCTCCACAGTCTCTGATTTACCCATTGGTAACCTCAAACACAGAGCCCTACACTGGGCAGGGGAGGGGTGCTGAGAAGGGGGAGACAGTTCTGGGCTCACTGAGGTTCTCAAGCCTCCCAGAACTTCCAGATTTCGAGGCACAAGGTGTGTTTCCCTCAAGAGAAGAGAGGAAGTAACTTTGTGTAGACCCTCCTCCTTCTCCTCCCACACCAATCTGGTTGAGGAACTTGGACTCTGCCTCAGAAAACCCCTAATACATCCCATCCCCCCCCCCAGAGAGCCCTCAGGCTAAAGTTAACAATCCCTGACTTCTGGGAACCCCCAAAGTGAAGCGGAGACCCTGCTCCACCCTTGAGGTGTCTTTGTCTTAGGAGATAAGCTTCCAGGTCACAAGATAATATTTATGTGGGTATTGAGGGACTCCTCAAAGGTGTGTTATAATGGGAGGAGGCCCCTAAAGCTAAGGGTGGGACCCTACAGAGTGAGGTCAGGATGTGGGGGTGGGCCTTCCTTCTTAGAACAGATCCACACCCAGAAGAGGGCTATGGGGAGTGGGAAGGAAGAAGAAGCAGATGACCTCTCAGTGCTCCTTGACTTTAGGTATATACTGGGGCTAGGCTTGGGTCTTCCCAGGGCCTCCTCAGTGCTCTCCTACCATAAGAGTCACTCAGCTCCCTCCTGCCCCATTCTGGGTCTGTGTAGGGTGAAGATCAGGGTACTTCTTCCTGAGGAGTCCTGAAGGCTACTAAGATTATGGGGAAGGCAGACTTCCACATGCATTTGGGGGCTGCGCCTCAGTCCTTCCCCAGAAGAAGTTTCATCCCTGACTTGAGGATGAGATAAGGAAGGAGTGAGACCCTGGGCTGGAAAGGCAACTCTCAGACCATCCAGATTCTCAGGCCTCCCTGAGTGTTTAGACTCCCAAACACCGCTATTTTTGCTCAGCCGCATTCTGCCCATGTCAAGCCAGGTGGTTGTTGTTTGTTGTCGTTGTGGTGGTTGTTTGTCCTTCGTTCTCAAAGAGGACCATGACATCAGGAAGGTGATGCCATGACATACGAGTGAATTAGATTTGAGTGAAGGAGGAATGTGCGAGGTCAAGTCAAAGCAAGAAGCACTTTTTTGAGCACTTACTACTGCAAGGCACTGTGCTAAGCAGTAGGGATAGAAAGAAAAGGAAAAAAAAAGTCCTTGCCTTCAAGAAGCTAACATTTGAATGTTAGGTCAGGCTCACACTTCAAATTCCTGGAGTGGGAAAGGGTCTCTTTCCCTCCTTCCATGTAAGTTCCAGCTACATTGGCCTACTTGCTACTGCACACACACACACACACACACACACACACACACACACACACACACACACACACACACACACCGCTGCATCTCCAGACTCTTTGGTTTTGCACTGGCTGTGCCCCATACATAGAATGCTCTGCCTCCTCACCCCTGCCTCCTGGCCTCCTTCAAGACTCAACTCAAATCCTACTTTTCCCAAACTCTCCCACTATCAACACCTTCCCTCTGAAAATGCCTTCCCCTTACTCTGTATACATCTGGTATATACCTAATTAAAATGGGAGTTCCTTCAAGGCAGGGATTGTTTTTGTCTTTCCTAGCACAGCTCCCAGCACAGTGCCTCATTCTTAGAGCTTAATAAATGTGGTTGACTGATAAAGGACCTTCTTTCCTGCTCTGGCTCCGGGAGACACTGAGCTGATGTCTCTATGCCACATTTGGGGGCATTCAGCCTGGACAACTTCTCCAACTTTGACATTTTAGGGAGCCCCTGATGTTACTGCCGTGGGTACACCCTGCACCCCCTGCATGACTTTGCAGCTAGCCTTGCTGCGGTTGAAAAATCCGTCTTGCTGCAGCCTCTGAATTTGGCTCAGCCGGGCCTGTACGACAGGTGTGGAGTCTCAACCCCAAGCCCATCCTTTTCCAAGACTTTCCAGCTTGCTAAGACCTGCCAACATTTGCCTTGGAAAGCCAGGGCCACCACCTTAAGATGACAAGGCACCGGGAACAGACGTCAGGGGAGGCTTAGAGAAGTCGACAGTCACACATCTTTTGTAGTGTTTAGCATGCCCAGAAATACAAAGTTGAGATAAGGCACAGTCTTTGCCTTCATGGAGCTCCAGGGATAACATGCAAATACACGCAACTACAATAGACATTGTATTTTCAAGAAGCACTCAGTAAATGTTTTGTTCATACATCAGGCATTGTGCTGCGCTCCCCGAAACAAAGACAAAAGAAAAAACATTCTCTGACCTGAAGAAGTTTACATTCTACTGGGGTGGGGGTGGGGAAGAATAGCATCACACTGATAAATATATCACACAATATACAATATAAGCATTTATGAAGTACCTACTATGTGTCAGACACCACTAGGCACTTTAGAAAGATTATCTCATTCTATATAACAACTCTTTGAGGTAGGTGCTATGATTAACTCCACTTTAGAGTTGAGGAACTGAATAATAACAGTTGAAAAAACTGAAAAGAGATTAAGTGACTTACCCAGGGTCACACAGATTCATTGCTTTTGTTCCGTTGTTTCAGCCATGTTTTTCTCTTCGTGACCCCATTTGGAGTTTTCTTGGCAAAGATACTGGAGCGGTTTGCCACTTCCTTCTTCAGCTCATTTTCCAAATAAGGAAACTGAGGCAAACAAGGTTAAGTGACTGGCCCAGGATCACACAGCTAGGAAGTATGTGAAGTTGGACTTGAACTCAGGTCTTCCTGACCCCAGACCCAGGACTCTAGTCGCTGTACGGTCACCTAGCTGCCTCATTATTTTTTACTTTTCTCTTACTGTTTTTTGGCTTTGTGATTTCAGTGATTTGGGGAACTCCAAGTGAGAAAATTCTATCAGTCAGATGAGCATAGTATACACCACCATTTTGGGTGGTAGAGACTAACAACTCTAGGAATCAGGAATGGCCTTTTTTAGGAGGCCTTTAAGAGGCCAAAGGTGATAAGAGAAAGAATTCCAGGTTTTGCTGGGGGAGGGGGAAGGGGAGACCTTTGTTTTCTAAGAGGACCAGTGACATCACTGGGTGATGTCTTGACTTGCACATGAATTAGATTTAAAAGAGGCAGGGCTGCCCAAAATCATCAGCCTCGGTCTCCCAGAGTCATTGAAGTCCAGTGGCAAGACGAAAGTCAGGATGACTGGCAATGGCCCAGGTTGCATCTGTCCAACCAAGCTCTAACAGCTCCACAGACCCTGCTTCAGCTGCCTTCCTCGCCACTAAAACGAATTGTTCTCATCTGCCTATCCCACCAGGGGAACTCTTCACATACTCGGGAGAAGACACCCTCTCCCAACTCATTGACAAATTTGAAGCCCATCTGTTGCCCTCAACCTGGCCTCAGTAAAGGCACAGAGCTGGGACATTGGTAAGTGGGTTAAACTGGCACAAAACAAAGTACTAAAACTAAGGTCTGAGGCGGAAGGCTGTTACAGCCTAGAGGAATCGCCACTAAAGGTTTCCTAGAGGAGTTGGGTTTGAAAATGGCTAGGATGCCTCCCACGTGTTTTTGCCTGCCCTCCCCCACCCCCTGGAGACCCTCAGCCCACAAAGAAACAAAGGATACCTCAATTTTAAATCAACAGAATGGTATTTTGGGGGGGGCTGAGATTTCCTAGGGGCCCCAACCAGGTCCCAGCCCACTGCTGTTAGGCATGGGCCTAGTGGAAGGAGGTAGGGGAACCTCAGAGAAGAAAAAACCCTTCCCTCCCATGCTTCTGCTCTTCAGCCTTACACCAAGTATGGGAGATGCAGGTGGTCTCCACCTTGCCAGACAGGATGTAGTCCAGGATTTTTTCAACACCTGAATCTTCCCAGCCCGCAGGCAGCCCTCACAGCTTTTCCATTTGTTGGCATTCATTTGTTTAATGGATCCAGATTATTTGGGGGGGGGGGTATCCTGTCCTTTGTTATAATACATTTAATTACTACCCTTCTCCCTACCCAAATCTCTAATTCAGTGATGAAAGAACAGAAAAAAAGATATTCTAGAAAGAAAAATCATCACTTAGGAGGAACATGGTCAAATATTTGTAGAGCTACCATGCGGAAAAATGATTACATTTGTTCTGTTTAACCCCAGAGGGGCTGAGTTCAAATCCTGCTTCTGACACTTACCTGTATAACCTTGGGCAAACCATTCTGGAAAACTATTTGGAACTATGTCCCAACAGTCACTAACCTGTGCATAAGCTTTGACCCAATGATAGCCCTACTAGGTCTACACTTCCAAAGACAGGGAAAGGACCTCTATGTACAAAAATATTTACATGAGCTCTTTTTATAGTGGCAGAAACCTGGAAACTAAAGGGATGCCTGTCTGTTAGGGAATGGCTGAACAAATTATGGAATGCCATTGTGCTATAAGAAATGACAAAAGAGGTGGTTTCCCTGGGAAGATTTGTATGAACAGATACAGAATAAAGTAAGTAGAACCAGGAGAACAAGTCATACTAATAACGATATTGTAAAAACAAACAACTTCGAAATATTTAAGAATGCTGACCAACATAATGAGCAGCCATGATCTCAGAGAACTGATGAGAAAGAATGTTACCCATCTCTAAATTGAGAAGCATTCACTCCACGGGCAGAACGAAATACATTTTTGAATACTGCCAATGTGGGGATCTGTTTGCTTGTATATTTTGTAGATCTGTCTTTTGTCTGCTTATATATTTGTTACAAGGGTTTTCATTAAGTGTTTTTCTTTATTTCAGTAGGAGGAAGGAGAGATTAAAGCTTGGATAAGTCATTTCTCTCCAGGCCTCAGTTTCCTCATCTGGAAAATGAAAAGGTCAGACTAAGGGGTCCTTTCCAGTCTATGGAAGTCTATGACTCTGATTCTATCAACCAGAAGCAATGAGTAAAAATCAGAGAAACAGATTTTGGCTCAGTTTGAGGAAAAACTTACAGCCACGAGAGCTGTCAAAACTAGGAGAGACTTGTATGAACTGGTGTAGAGTAAGGTCAGTGGAACTGAAAGAACAATTCACACAATGATGATGATACATGGAAAGGGAAAAGCATTAAAGGCCTTCAAAACTCTTGTCAATGCAATGATTGCTCTTGATTTCAATAGGCTGAGAATACAGTAATGCCTCCCAGCCCTCAGCAGAGAGCTGGTGAGCAAAAGACAGAAGGAGACATACATAGGCAGGCATGAGCAACGTGCTGATACGTTTTGTTCCACCATTTTTATTTGTTACTAGGAGAGGATGATGAAGAGGTAGGTGAGTCAAGAATCAATCAATTAATTAATTAAGCTAGTATCTATATAGCATTTCAAGAACTGCAAAGTACTTTATATATCATCTCATTTGATCCCCACAATAACCTTGTGAGGTAGGGGCTATTATTGTCTCAATTTTGCATCAGAGAAAACTGAGGTATAACAGGTTAAGCGACTTGCCCAGGATCATTTAGCTAGTAAACATCTGAGGCAAGATTGGAACTCAGGTCTACCTGACTCCAAGTTCAGTGGCCTATTTATTTCACTGCCCCTGTATCAGTGAAAGAAGGAAAGAGAGAGAAAGGAAAGAAAGGGAGGAGGAGGGAGAGGAAGGAAGGAAGGAATGAAGAAACGAATGGAGGGAGGGAGGGAAGGAAGGAAGAATAATAAAACATTTTAATAATAAAAAAATAGTACTGTCCTGCAGTGAAATGGGCTGCTTCTACAGGGTAGGTAATGAATTCCTAGACATTTGGAGGTGTTCAAGGAAGAAACTGAATGGCTGCCTATTAGGGCTATTGAAAAAATTCTTGCCCAAAAGAGAACAAAATTGGACTAGATGTTTTCTGAGGCCCCCTCCCACTCTGAGATTGGGGATGCTGGTCTCTCAGCTCCAGAGGCTTTTGGAGTTAGTCCCCAGTCAAGATTGATGATGGGAGGCCAGATGGGGGAAAGAGTGTAGGCTGGAGGTCCAGGCTTCTGGGTATCAGTCTCGGTTCCACCCACCTTACCCCCATGCCTTCCCTCCATGACTGTCTCAGCATCTCCCCAAGGAGAGGAGTGAAATCCTCCACGGAGGGGGGAGGGGCTAGGGCCTCCAAGCAGAGCCAAGCAGTGGTGAGGCAAGTTCCAGTGAGGTGTTTTTCCAAGATAACAGGGAAGGAAGGGGGAGGGGAGCATAGAGAAGTTGGTCTCAGCACTCTCCTCCTTCTCTCTCCAAGGGCCCAGCTTGGTAGGAGAGGTGGACTAAGACCACCAGAAAAGCCTCTATCCCAAGCATCTATGACAAGAGACCTCAGGCTGGCCTGTGCCTGGGACAGGGAGTGAAGACTTCCCTAGGAGCCAACAAGTCTTAGAGTGGGGGTAGGGGGGCTATTTGTCAGAAGAGGGGGGTCTATTGTCCCAGAGATGGAAGCAGCAACAGCACTGGGCCCTGACACTGGGCCCAGGATGGAGATGCTTTGGGATAGAGAGAAGAAGAGAGAGAAGTTACCCAGGTGTAATCATTAGCTATGATTGTCTCTAATTACTTTAATTCTGGCTCATAGCTGACTCAGTTCCCTGGAGCCAGAGCAATGATCTCTAGAGAAGGAAAGCCTGCCCAGGGTCCAAGGCTCAGACATCTCTAACCACCTCCCCTAGGAAGGGACCTAATCTGGGCAGAGGTCATCCTTGGTGCCCACGAGGATGGCTGCTCTGGCAATCCCTTCTCCAGCCCCCACAGATATCTCAAGCCAGGTCAAGCATCATCTTTCCCGTTCACTCCCTCTGAGCCTTGGGACCCCAAGGGGAGCCAACCACAACTCCTTAGAGGAAAGGGGTAGGGCTGGAGCCCTGCCCTGCCCCACCCTCCATTATACCAACTTAACTGTGACTAAGCTCAAGGCCAGGCAGGGGGCTCCTTCTAGAAAAACGTCTCAGCCAGCAACCTTTGAACCTCACAATCTCCAAGTAGGTGGAGAGTTGGAAGAGTTATGAACCACTTTTGTGAGGCTAAGATCTCGGGGAGGGAGGGAGAAACAGTGGAGATATTGCCTGGGGAGGTCACTGGAGAACCAGGGAAGCCAGCCTGCCACCCTGAGCCTCTGGAGAAAGCTCAGAAATATAGATAGGAAGAAAGATGCAGAAAGCCAGCTTTATTACACTAGATATCAGGGCGCAGGAAGAACCCAGTAGGACTCCTGAGGGAAGAGCTGAAACCCCTGAAAGAGGGAGTGGGAAACCCCTGAGAGAAGACCTCTCGGATCTAATCCCTGAGGGACTGGCTGGGGACCCCTGAAAGAGGATGGAGGGAACTGCTGGGACTGGGGACCCCCGGAATAAACTACCTGACGCCCCTGGGATGGGTGGGCTCAGGTGGAGGGGAAGAGGCAGCAAGTACCAAAGCCAGCACCTGAAAAGTGATCCGCTTGAATCAGGGGCCTTGGCTTCCCATCCAGCCTTGAACACCTCCTAGCCATGTGATGGTGGACAAGTCATTTTAACTGAGTCCTAATCTGGAAAATGGGAATGATAATTTTGCACTACTGGCCTCAAAGGGCTGTGGCAAGGAAAGCTTTTGAAAACCTGGAAATGCTTTATGAATATGCGTAACTCAGGCAAGCAGGGAAGAGGAATGCAAGAGCCATCTCCCTCCCTGCAGTACGACTGAGGTTGCAGAATGCTACATACACTGTCAGACATCACTTGAGCGTCTGCTGGGTTTGTTCTTGTTTATTACAGGAGTGGGGAACCTGCGTCCTCGAGGCCACGTGTGGCCTCTAGGTTCTCAAGTGCGGCCCTTTGACTCAAAGGGACCTAGAGGTCCACATGTGGCCTTGAGGATACAGGTTCTCCAAGCCTGGATTATTACAAGAGCAGGTTCATTGGTGGGGGGAGGGGGAGATAGATCACATGATGACATGACTGTGACCTAAAACCAAAATGTATCAATAATTTTTTTTTCTTGTTTTTAGGGGCTAGAGGTCTAAGCTGGATGTGTCTCAGTGTCCTGGGGAGGGAAAAAAGGGACACAGATATTCATTCCTAGATAGTAGACAGATGACCCCAGGTGGGGCTTTCTTACTTGGAAACTCTCTCCCCATCACCTGCACCCCCAGGTTATGAGGGTCCCAGCCTGCATGTTGCTACCTTGGACTGGCCCACTACATGCCTCCCAAGTGGGCAGGGCAGATCAACCCCACCCAGAGGAGGAGAGTATGAGCAGTCTGAGAGAGAGAGAGAGAGGAAGGTGGGCGGGGAATGAGTGCTTGTCTAAGTCTGTCCCTCATTTGCCACCCTGCAGGGTTTGGAAGACTAGGAGCTGGTAGGTAAGTACTACCTTTGGGATAAAGAGGGTTAGAGACATTGGCTGGGGAGCAGCCACCAGGTGAGCCCAATGGGGCATGGACACTGTCCCTGGCCCCTCTTTTCCCCTCTAAAAAAGTGGCCTGATTAGGAGATGGTTTCTGGGCTAGGGCTGGCTGAGGGGATTCTGCGAGCAGCAACTTCAGAGAGTTCAGAGGGTCAAGGGCCAGGAGCAAATTCTCCTTTGCTTTTCAGTCCTTCCAGGAACCAGCAAGTTTCCATGCTTCAGATTGCAGGGGATGGGGATAGGGATGGGGATATGGATGGAGATGGGGATAGGGATGGGGTTGGGGATGGAGATGGAGATGGGGATGGGGCAGTGAGTCGGGAGAAGGGGGGAAGAGGTGCAAGTAAGGAAGGAGGGAGGAAAGAAAGGAAGAAAGCAGGAAGAAGGAAAAGTAGTTACCCCCCTCCCCCAAACCTAGGGAAGTGCTATGGGATTCAGGTTCCTGCTCTTCCTTCCCTGAAGAAAGGGAAGCCTGGGTACTAATCCTCAAACTCTCAAGTGGGTGGTTGGGGATGTGTTGTGAGCCAGAGTTGCCATGCTTGGGGCTAGGGCTGAACTCTAGCCCCTTCACAGAGCTCAGTGTCCTGTCCCATACCTAATTAGGATCCGGGAGAGAGTAAGTCCAGGACTGTTGTTGGTCTGCCAAAGCCCTTAGCCTCCATCCCTTAGATGTTAGCCAAAGCACTGTGTCTTCCATGCCACCCACCACTCCTATCCACAACAGCTCAGTCAAGGGAGTCAGGAGCCCAGAACCTGCTCCTCCAGTCCTTGATAGGGGTTGTAACCTTACTCCAAACCTCTCCCCAGCCTCCCGCCTTCAACTTGAGGGAAGGTAAGCCCCGCCTGCTCCCTGCCCTCAGTCCAGCCAAGGAATTCCTTCACGATGAATGTGGCCTCTCAGTGATTCAGTGTTGGGGATTCTGAAGTGGGGTGGTAGTAGTAAGGGTGGAGTCTAGAAGTCAGGAAGGTGGCAGGGGCTATTGAGAAGCAGCCCCAATTTTCAGGGACAGCCCCTTGGGAGCAAACCAAACGAGCAAGGAATCGGAGACCATGAAATAAGTATATAATCAAAATAGGTGCAGAACCAGACCCATTAACCTTAAGGTTCAGTGATTCACTCAAGTTCACATGGAGGAGTAACAAGCAGAACTGGGGATCATGTAGTGACTCCCCCTCTGACCCACCCTTCTCCTAACAGACCTCCCTTCAAGGTGCTCCTGGTAGGATGATGGGAAGTGCTAATGAAAATTCATATCTCTAGGATCATAGATGTAGAGGGCAAAGGGATCTCAGAGGCATATGAAAAGTCCAACTTTCTTATTACAGATGAGGAAACTGAGTCCCAGAAAGGTGAAGTCCGACCCAGGGCTTAGGCCCTGACACTTATATGTCAGAACCAAATTTTGATCCCATTATCTGATGCCAAAGCCAGCATTCTTTCCATTGTACCATGTTCTGCAGGGGTCACATTTCACAGTTACATCTCAAAAAGGACTAACAGTCTTTGACCTACAGGACCATGTGCAGGAAATGGAGCTTGAGGGCCATGCGGCCAAAGAGCACATACTTGGGACCAGGGGAGAAGTAGGAGGGGATGTGGAGGATGAGTGCAGAACTGGCTAAAGGAGATGAAGGACTGGGAAAAGAGAGGGGTCCGAAGCAATATTGACTCATGCTTCAGGGAAAAAGGAGAAGTTGGCCCCCACACCTCACCATCTCAGGTCCTCCTGCTGCTAGGAGGGGAGGAAGGGTTTAAAAAAAATTTTCAAGGGGGATTTGTTCCTATGGGAGGAGACTTCCTCAAGCTGCTATTACCGAAGGACCCCCAGATCACAGATTTAGAGGTGGGAGTGATCTTAGATTATGTCCAATCCCCTCATTTTACAGATGAGGAAACTGAGGCCCATTGTGGTTAAGTGTCTTGCCCAAAATTGGGCAGAGCCAGGCACAGCCAGGGCCTCTAATCCCAAAGCCAGTATTCTTTCCCCTGCCCCATAATGCCTGCCAATTTCCCCTGCCAGTGCCACCTCACACACCCCAACACACTCCACATCCCACATCTCTCGTGACACATTTCACCTCACCCCAGCCCCCACCCACACAACAGTACCCTCCGCACCTCACATATGACACACCACACAGTGCTCAACTGAACCCAGCCACATGTGAAACAACATACATTATGCTCTCTAGGCACACACCACCCACCCACATATACATATACACCTTTTCAGGAAAAGCAGCTTCAGGATGTCCCACAGCTGAACCCTCACAAGCATGCATACATAGGTGCATGCAGATTCACAAGCATACACCCAGGTATATACATGCACTGGTTCATGGACTCGTGTGCATTTACACATGATGGAGGTAACACATGGACATCCACTCAATCAGACACAAACATCCTGAGACACTCCGGCATTAGGCTGGTGAGTGCACAGCCCTCCCTCACTGTAATACAATTCACTTGCAAGTCATGGGCATCATCTTCCTGATGTCATGGTCCTCTTCGAGAAGGAAGGACAACCCACACAATGGCAATTAGTGCACTGGGTAAGTGCCTTGTCACATGAAACCCTGTAGTCTTGGATCAACTTCTGTCCCTATCAACCCACAGCTTCCAGCCAGAGAAAAGGAAGAAAGGTTTTCTTAGGTGGGAGCCTTCAGAAATCCAGAGCTCTACAAGCTCATGCTCTGAGGCCAAACCAAGTCCTACCCTCCCCATCCCGCACCCTCCTCACTCCCCGCTGCTCCATCCCTGAAGGAGAGGCGGGCACTTGGGCTTCCCTGCGCAGTCCCACCTAGAGCCTCTCGTGTCCTTTACCCTCACAGGTGGGCCCCGCGCCCCCGCAGCCCATGAGCCATGGACTGGAAGACTCTACAGTCGCTCCTGAGCGGAGTCAACAAGTACTCCACGGCTTTTGGCCGTATCTGGCTCTCGGTGGTCTTCGTCTTCCGCGTGCTGGTGTACGTTGTGGCAGCGGAGCGCGTATGGGGGGATGAGCAGAAGGACTTCGACTGCAACACGCGCCAGCCGGGCTGCACCAACGTCTGCTACGACCACTATTTCCCTATCTCCAACATCCGCCTGTGGGCCCTGCAGCTCATCTTCGTCACCTGCCCCTCGCTGCTGGTCATCATGCACGTGGCCTACCGGGAGGAGCGGGAGCGGCGACACCGAGAGAAGCACGGCGACAAATGTGCTCGGCTCTATGACAATGCCGGCAAGAAGCATGGCGGTCTCTGGTGGACCTACCTGCTAAGCCTCTTCTTCAAGCTCATTGTGGAAATCGTCTTCCTCTATATTCTGCATACGCTGTGGTACGGCTTCTCCTTCCCACGCCTGGTGCAGTGTGCGGGAGTGAGCCCCTGTCCCAACACAGTGGACTGCTTCATCGCCAGGCCCACGGAGAAGAAGGTCTTCACCTTCTTCATGGTGGGTGCCTCGGCCATCTGCATCATCCTAACCATCTGTGAGATCTGTTACCTCATCTGTCAGAGGATACTGAGAAGCTTGCGCAGAGTGAAGCGCAAGGGAGCTACTCTGCACTCGCCCTCCTCCAGCAGGGCATCCACCTGCCGCTGCCACCACCTGCTGCCATCCCATGGGGGTGAGGAGGGCATGAGTCCAATCAAGGGGGCAGAGGCACTTCGGGCATCTGCCCCCAACCTGACTCTCATCTGACCTGGGGATGGAGCAAGGCAAGGAGCCTGGGACTGCCTGCTATGGCTGGAGCACGCTGAGCTGGGCAAAGTCAACCCATCTTCATAACTCCGGTGGCTCTTATTCCTCTGGCCCCGGGGCCTGGAACAGTCAACGTGTGAGAATAAGGATGGAGGACAAGGCTTGGGGAACATTCACAGAGTAGAGGGTTGTGGGAAAGTTAGGAGACAGCCCTACTTTGGAGGCCTCAGGGAAGGTCAGTGAGGGGGGAGAGAGGGTTAGTGGCTAGAGGGGGAGGGTGGTTATTGCATCTAGCAGCTTTACCCGGTTCCGTCTCTTACCCCATACCCTACAACTGGGGGCTGGGGCAGGGTTGGATTAAGAGAAGCTGCAGAACCAGATCAGAATAATCCTTTACTCTCTCTAACCAGAGCTAAGTCCCGTTGGTGGTGCTCAGGGGACTTGGCTGTCAGTCCTGTGGTTCCCCCAAGAAGCTGGTAGGGAGAGGTTTGCAAAGATGGGCCATTCTCCCAAACCAGAGACTCATAGGACCATTATCTAAGAGCTCAGATCAGCCCACAGGGTTGCAGGCAATGTCAGCAGGACACAAGGACTGAAGTGAGACTAAACAAACCAGACCAAAGCAGATCCAGTAAGGATACTTTGCCAGTATCCAGGAGCTCAGGATATACTGCTCCCTCCAAGTCCAATCTGGTTCACTTCCACCCTTGCCCTCTGGAGAAATCCATGTTGAAGAGACATGCTTCCTATCCTCTGCCCCCAACCTCTGGAAGAAACCTCTAAGTTCAGGGGCCATTGAGATTTTGTTCCCAGGCCCAACAATGGAGTGCCCATTCTGAAGCCTGGGGCCAAACTTACTAGGAATGCAGGTTTAAGGAATTGACTCACCCTTCCATCTGCCCTGAACCAAGGTTGAAGGCCTGAAGCCCACGGGATATTGATAGGTGAGAATGGAAAGAAGGAGATGAGCCTCTCCTGGAATTCAATAAAGTCCTGTGTTTTTTTTTCTATAATCATGAGGTCACTGGGCTCCTCCAATCCTCTCGGGCAGGGATACCTTGGAGATTTTGAGGAGGAGGGATGAGGATATAGGAATGGGGTATAGGGATAGGGGATGGGGGGATGGGGATGTGGGGTGAGCAGACAGGACTGAAGGGGATGGAGACAGCAGGAATGAAGGATGTGGGGATTGGAGCTATGGGAAAAGGGGACATAGAGATGAGATCGTGTTATTATTATGAAAACGATGGACTTGTAAGGATGGGGAACATGGGAATGTGAGAATAGGGGAGTGAAAGAGAAGAGGGAGTGCTGGTTGTGAGAATGGGGCTATAATAACAAAAGCTGATATTTAAATAATCACCTTAAGGTTTTCAAAGAGATTGTAATATATTATCTCACTTGCCATAAATGCTAGCATTTATGCAGTGCTTTAAGCTCTTTACAAATATCATCTCACTTTATCCTCATAACACCCCTGGAAGGCAAGAGCTATTCTTATCACCTTTTTACAGATGAGAGAACTAAGGCAGAAAAAAGTAACTTACCACAAGGTTCTGAGGTTGTACTTGAACTCAGGTCTTCCTAACTCCAAGTCCAGGGTGGTATCCATTGCCTCCCTAGGAGGATGCAGGAATGGAAGATCTGGGAATAAAGTCTGTAGGCCAATGGCAATGAGGGCTGAGAGGATAGGGAATGTGGAACAAGCCAGCTACTGATCCTGATTCTCTTAGTTGTCCAGGAGAGGGCACCATGACCAAAGTTCTATGTCTACAAGCTTCCAAATAAATACCCAGCATACAAATGGGAGAATTTGGAGAAACCGTTATGCAAAAGGAAACAAACTCACCCTGACAATTTTATGCCCACAGATTCACCCAGAGACAATAAATCCAAGAAACACCACAGCCCCACCACCACATACATACAGGCAGAGAGACTCAATTACACACACACACAGTTCATTTAATTAAATAACTGCCACTCTGAATCTCAGGGACTAGGGGAGAAAACATCAGACCTAGGAGATCCCTTAAAAATCTTCCAATCCCTCACTGAGCAGATGAGGAAACCGAGACCCAGAGCTTCCCATCAGATGTAGATAGGTGATAGATAGACAGACAGACAGACAGACAGACAGACAGACAGACAGACAGACAGACAGACAGATAGATAGATAGATAGATAGATAGATAGATAGATAGATAGATAGATAGATAGATAGATAGATAGATAATGGATGTGAATTAGATGTTGAAAGAGCACTGGATTTGGAACAGAAGTCATGGCTTCCAATCATGGCCTTACTCTCTGTGTGTTACTGGGGAAACCCCTGACCTTTCTGGTTCTATTTCATAGAATCATAGAATCCTAGCGTTTCATAGAATCATAGAATCTTCAGCGTCCATTCGTCCAACTGACATCTGAAAAGGGCCGCCCTTTATGACTGCCCAACAAGTATCTATCCAGCCCTTTCATTAAAAGGTCCAATGAGGGAGAACCAACTATCTAACAAGGCAGCCTGCAGGGCCCTTGGGAAACGTCTCCTCATATCAAGCCTACATTTGCCTCTTTGTCACTTCTGCCCATTGATCTGGAATCTGTCCTCAGAGACTAATCAAAGCAAGTGTGATCCCTCTTCTGCCTGACAGTCCAGTCCTTCCAATACTTGGAGACAGTTCTCATGTCCTTCCTGAGGCTTCTCTCCTCTAGGCTAAACATTCCCAATTCCTTCAATGGATCCTCACATGTTCTGACCTCAGGGCCCTTCGCTGTGCTTCTTGCCATCCTCTGGGTACTCTCCACTCCATAGAGTCATAAATTGGAAAATGTGGCAATCAGAATTGATCTCTACTCCATGTGCAACATGACTTGGCTAAGGTATAACAGGATTTTTCCTTACTCCTTATTCTTTGAAGCTATGCCTCTCAATACAGCCTCAGTTATCAAAAAAGGAGGGGGGTGGACTGGATGGCCTTCGAGGTGCCTTCCAGCTCTGAATCCCATGAGCCTAGGACCCATGGAGAGAAGGTTTCTATATAATGGGGCAAACAGGATAGGGACTGAAGCTGTGCAGTCATTGATATAGAAATCTCCCTACACCAATGAGGGTCACCCCCTTCTCTGCAGCTTACAGAGAGCCACCCAGACCTCTGAGAGGCTATGTGATTTGGCCAGGGGCATATAGCTCATGTGGATCAGAGGATGGACTTAAACCCAGGTCTGCCTGGCTCCAAAGTCTGTTCTCTAACCACCACACCACACTGTCTCTCATCACAGGGAGTCCAGTCAGCCGCAACAATCCAACTTTCACAAAACCCCAAAGTCTCCTACCACCCTCCTTCTACACTGCCCCTCATGATCAGGAACACAGCCAGCCATGCACAAGGAAGCCCAAGGACAGTGTCTCTTTCAAGCGTATGTACAGTCACACCCTTTTCTTATACACATTGACACCCCAGGCATTCTCATATGGTTTCACTCACAGACGCATACAGTCTCTCTCCTCATATTCACATCCCCTCTGTCATGCTGACTCAGACACTCTGTAACACACAGCCCTTCTCACTCATTCACGTTGACTCATGCAGTATCCATCCATCCCTCTCTCTTAAGAATGCTGATTCTCCCCACTCCCTTAACTGTGGGAATTCAGCCCAAGCCTCTGGCTTTTTCCTTCAGAACCCTGAAGCCCATATGCTAAGGTACACGATGCCCTAGAAGAGAGAGGGTGAGGACTGTATACAAATCCTTCTGGGAGTGAGGAATGGGTTTATCCCAGGATCCCTCTATGGGATCAGAATGGGCTGCTGTACCTTGAGGAAAGAATAAAAAGGGGGAAAGTCTCCTTCAGATCCAGCTCAGGGGCCAAACCTGCTACCAAAACAGCTCAAGTCCCAGTCACTCAAGAAACATTTATTTATGTGCTAGATTTTTATGCCTTAATACAAAGTCATTTTTTCATTCTAGATATTGTGCTAAACATAGAAGACACAAAGAAAAACAAAAGACAGACCCCAGCCTCAGGGAGCTCACAGTCTAACAGGGGAGACAACATGCAAACAACTATGTACAAACGGGTTAAATAGGAAACTGTTTGCTGTTCCTCCTTCGTTCTCGAAGAGGACAAATGACCTCAGGAAGGTGATGTCTTGACTTGCAAGTGAGTTGGATTTAGGTGACACAGGGCTGTGCAGCGTCATCAGCTCCACTGTCTCCTCCAGAGTCATCGGAGTCCGGAATGACTGGTGATGGCCCCAGATGTGGTAGGAAACCTCAGCCTTTTTAAGCTAAGATCTTCTGCAGGTCTCGGTTTGTCTGAGGCAACGCCCACTCAGTAATTAAAAGCTGGGTAAAAATTGAGGTAAAAGAGGGTCTACTTTGCTTTCACAAAAGACATATTCAACAAAGGGAAGGGATTAGAATTCATGAAGATTGGGAAAGGCTTCCTGTAGAAGGTGAGATTTTAGCTCGGACTTGAAGGCATCCAGGAGGCAGAGATGCATATAAAAGCTCCATGAGGGTAAAGGCCGTTTTCCTATTTCTGTCTTTGTGCCCCAGAACCTAGTACATAGTCTGACACTTTCCTTTGTCGGCATAGTAAAATGGAAACTCTCTCTACCAATACAGGACAGTACCTTCTTAGCAACATAGATTTAGAGGGTCCTTTGGGACTCAGGGAAGTTAGTTAGGTTGCTTGTTCAGGGTAACACAGTCGGTGTATGTCACAGTGAGACCTGAGTCTAGGCCTTCCTTGTCTCAGAGACCAACAAAGTATCTCCACTAAGCCAGGCTGTCTGGCACTAAGTAGATGGTTAAAAAAGTTTGTTAATCTTGTTGAATTGAATATCCAAAGAGGCCGAGATTTTGGAAAACTGCTATACAAAGTTCCATTTAGCTGTCATCATCAGTAACATTCATATAACACCTTAAAGCTTGCAACTTATATTCAGTATTTCACTGGAGCCTGTAAGGTAAGTCCATGTTCACACAGTTAGTGTCTGAAACACGATTTGCACTCAAGTCTTCTCGACTTCTAAATCTGTTCTGCCATAATAAGTGCTTAATAAATGTTTGGAAGCACTTAGGTAGATGTACATAGGGAGGGTTCCATTGGGTAATTCCAGTAGTGTTCTTAATCCCTGGGTTCAACTTCTGTCTCTAACAATTGCTAGATATGTGGTCATGAATAAGTCACTGATTGCCTCTGTTCCTCAGGTCTCCCATCTGTAAAATGGGTACAATATCAGTAGCCTCTACCTCACGTGATGGGTGTTGGGCTCAAACAAGATTGTATATGTAGAGCACCTTGCAAACTTTAAAGCCTATGTCGGCATCAGCTTTTATTAATTATTAAAAAGATGTTTTGCTCTACAACAGATTCATAGACTAGGGAAACCAAGAAGGGCTTTAGTCTAGCCCCATCATTGTACACAGCAAGGAAAATGAGACCAAGAAAGATGAAAGGAGTTTCCTGGTTGTTAAAAGGGGAGTCAGAAAGGACAAGAACCAGGGTATCCTGACTCCTGGCACAGGGGGTCCTTCAGATACAGAGGCAGCTAGGATGCTGCTGCCCTTATCTTGCCCTCCCCAAACTCTCTCCTCCTCCCATCTTCCCCAAGGGCACCTCCATCCTTCTAATCTACCAACTCAGCACTGAGTTGTAACCTTGGCATTATCCTGGCCTCCTCTGCTCACTCCATGAACCCAGGCAGGTACCGCATCTTGCTGTCTCTGCTTCTACAGAGTCCCTGGCATCCCCTCACCTTCACTGCACTCACTCAGAAGCCCCCATCACTTCTCACCTGGATTATTACAAAGGCTCCATCCTAATGGAGCTTCCTGCCTCAAGTCTCTCCCCACTCCAGTCCACTCTACACGCTGCTGCCAGATTCATTTTCTTTAAGTACACATCTAATCATGTGACTCTCCTCACTCAATTCCAACGGCTTCTTTTGTGCCTTTAGAATCCAATATAAATCCTACTCATCCTGGCCCCAATCTATCTTTCCAGCCTCACTGAACATTGCTCCCCCTCCCACACTCTTCAATCTAGCCCAAGTGGCCCAGTCTCTGTTCCTCATACACAACACTCCATCATCTCTCCTCTCCACCCCTTTGCATGGGCCCCATGCCTGGAAGGGGCTACCTCTTTACCTCTGCCTCAGACACTCTATCTTTCTTTAATATTCCCACTAGATTGTTAGCTGCTCGAGGACAGGAACTCTCTTTTACCTCCTTTTGTAGCCCCAGCACTTAACATACAGTGCCTGGCACATATTAGGTGCTTAATAAATGTTCATTGACTGACTGATTAATAAGAAGCCTCCCAGGCACCATCTTCTGCCTGAGGCTTTTTTGATTCCCCCTGTAACTGGTAGTGTAGTCCCTCCCAAACTACATTTTATTTAACTACTTTGTATACATTAATGTTTATTTACTTTATATTTATATCATTTATGTGTGTGCGTGTGCGTTTTTATAGGCACTTTTCTTCACCATTAGAATGTTAGCTCCTTGCAAGTATGAATAGTTTCTTTCTTTGTTTCCCCAGCACCTAGTACAGTGTTTGGCCCATGGTAGGCACTTAATAAATTCTTGTTGGTTGATTGATATGGTTTGTAAACATTTGGTTTATATATAATTTTTCAGAAACCATGAACTGCATAATGGGAGGGGGTCACAGATGAACAAGACTTTGGAAGGGATTAGGATCATAAACCCAAAGCTGGAAAGGATGATTCTGAGAGGCCATCTCAACCCAACTCTTCATTGTGCATTTTTAAAAATTTTTTTAATTAAATTTTATCTTATTTTCAGATCTTCCTTCTCTCCCTTCCGTAGTCTCCATCCCCTACTAAAAAAAGTAAGAAAAATAAAATATCTGTTACAACTTTGTACATTCAAGCAAAACAAATAACCACATTGCGCAAAGATAGATAGATAGATAGATAGATAGATAGATAGATAGATAGATAGATAGATAGAACAGAATAGACTGGCAGATAGAGATAGGAGAGAGAGAGACAGACAGAGAGAGAGAGAGAGAGAGAGAGAGAGAGAGAGAGAGAGAGAGAGAGAGAGATTGAAAAGACTGGCAGATAGGATAGACAGGTAGACAGACAGATAGATGATAGATAGACAGATAGTGACAGATGATGGACAGACAGACAGACAGATAATGTATCTCAGTCTGTATTCTGAGTCCATCATCTCCCTATCAGCACAGCCTCCTCCTTTGACAAATGAGAAAACTGGAGCTCAGGGAGATTAGTTTAAAGTGTCAAAAAGCCAAGATCTAAATCCAGATCCTCTGACTCTCAAGCCTGTGTATTTTCCATTGATAAAATGAGACATTCGTAAAGCACTTTGCAAACTTTAAAGCCCTATGTAAAGCTAGTTACTGTTGCTGTTACTATTACCACATCACCTCCTCTTAGTTCACTGCCTGCAGTGGCATGGTTCCTTCCAAGTCTCTTTACCTCACTGGACCTCAGTTTCCCCATCGTTAAAATGAGAGTGTTGCCCCACATGAAGAGGATGCTCTAAACTCTGCAAATAGGAACCGCCTCATTTAAAGCCTGCACCTTTCCTCATTTCCTTGCTATGATGGATGGTTGTTAGCAGATGCTGAGCAGCCCTGCAGAAGATTTTGAGAAGGCCTAAGGATCTGGAGTTCTATGGAGTAGGTCCCATGGTCCCCTGGATGTAGTATGTGTGTATGTGTCTGGATAGCCCCCAGGAACCCTGACAATTCCCACTTTCCTCCCAACTTACAGTTCAGTTCAGTCATTTTTCAGTTGTGTCCAACTCTGCATGATCCCATTTGGGGGTTTTCTTGGCAAAGATACTGGAGTAGTTTGCCATTTCCTTCTCCAGCTCATTTTACAGATGAGGAAACTGAGGTAAACAGGGTCACACAGCTAGTAAGGGTCTGAGGCCAGATTTGAACTCAGAGGGATGAGTCTTCCTGACTCCAGGCCCAGCGCTCTATCCACTCCACTACCTAGCTGCCCATGCCAACTTGCAGAGTGGATTCCCACAGATTTTTTCTGCTCAGTCCTGGGGGCAGTTACAGAAAAGAAAGTAGAAGTAAAAGAGAGACAGATTTGTGAGGAAAACCTTCCTAATGATTAGAGCTATCTAAAAGCTACCCGGACTACCTCCAGAGGGGCGTGGGAAGAATCCTCTTCACTGATGGCCTTCAAGCAACAGCTAGATGGTCAGTGGTGATATAGTAGGGAGAACATTGGCTCTGAAATCAGAGGACCCAGGCCAAAATCATACCTCTGATACTCTGGGCAAATCCTTTATCTCCCCTGGGCCTCAGTTTCCTCACCCAGAAAATGAATGGGTTGGACCAGATGGCCTCTGAGGTGCCCTCTTTTTTAAAATTTAATATTTTATTTTTTCCCTCAATTACCTGTTAAAAACAATTTTTAAACCATTTTTTTTAAAGTTTCGAGTTCCACAGGCAGTTTTCAGAGGAAGAAATTAAAGATATCTATAGTCATACGAAAAAATACTCTAAATCTCTATTGATTAGAGAAATGCAAATCAAAACAACTCTTAGGCACCACATCTTTCCTGTCAGATTGGCTAACATGACAAAACAGGAAAACGATAGATGCTGGAGAAGATGTGGGAAAATAGGAACACTGTTACATTGTTGGTGGAGTTGTGAACTGATCCAGCCATTCTAGAGAGCAATGTGGAACTATACCCAAAGGGCTATAAAAAAAGTACATACCCTTTGACCCTGCAATATCACTTTTAGGGCTGTATCCCAAAGAAAGGGAAAGGGAGCCATATGTACAAAAATATTTGTAGCAGCTCTCTTTGTAGTGGCAAAGGTTTGGAAATCAAGGGGATGCCCATCAATTGGGGAGTAGCTAAACAAGTTGTGGTATATGAACGTAATGGAATACTATTGTGCTATAAGAAATGAGGAGCAGATTTCATTACAACCTGGAAAGACTTACATGAGCTAATGCTGAGTGAGGAGAGCAGAAGCAGGACAACATTATACATGATTACAGACACATGGTATCTGTGATGACTAACTTTGATAGACTTGGCTCTTCTCAGCAATGCAAGGCTCAAAGACAGCTCCAAAAGATTCATGATGGAAAAAGCTATCCACATCCAGAGAAAGAACTGTGGAGTCTGAATGTAGATTGAGGCACACTATTTGCTCTCTTTTTTTCCTTCTTTTTAGGTTTTGTTTCTTCCTTCTCATGGCTCCTTCCATTGGTTATAATTCTTCTTTACAACTTGACTATTGTGTAAATAAGTTTAATGCACAGGTATATGTAGAACCTTTATCAGATTACATGCCGTCTTGGGTGGGAGGGGGAAGGACAGGGAGGGGGAGAAAATTTGGAACTCAAAATCTTGTGGAACTGAGTGTTGTGTGCCTCCAGTGACGTGAATATATGATGAAGCAATTGACACAAAAAGACAAAGACAAAAAATTGACACAAAGACAAAGAAAGGTGCTTGGCGAATCGTATAGTCAAGCTATAGACTGATTTTAATGGAGTTACTAACAGTATTTTATACAGGTTAATTACTGAGTCATTCTGACTTCAAAGAAAAGTACAATAAAGCATTAAGTTTTTTATCTCCTTGTTCCTAGGAGTGAGACACTATTTTTACTCAAGGCTAACAAAATTGAAACATTTATGTTCTCTAGCATATAGATAACCAGATTGAAACACTTCTGTCATCACCCATGTGGGTAATCAGCTACAAAGGCAGGTTTTCTTTGCCAAGTCTTCTTATCCTAAAATTGGCCTTGCCGTGCATAGGCCCATTTTCAATTGACCCTGCCTTGCAGAGGTCTAAGAGGCCTAAACAGGATATAGCTGGCTCCCCACATCTCCCCCTTTTTATTCTGTAATTTTAAGTGGCTTAAACATAGCGTTCATTATCCTAAGGACACAAGGTAGACAAAAAATTACCATGACCAGACAAAGAATGTACGGTAGTGAATGGAAAATACATTATAAAATGGGTTAAATTTTTTGAAAATATCAATAATTGTTTTTACTACCCCCTCTGGATCAAAACCAGGAAAATGGGCATTTCACTACTTCAGCATTCCAATCAATCCCCCCCTTTCTCTTTTGTAGACACTTCACCATTATAGATACATGTGAATTCTTCCCCTTAACCATCAACCATTTAAGTAAATATGGGAAGGATTGAACGACGCATTGACAAATCAAAGAGGGCAGTCGCCTGTATGAATATAGATACATAGACTCAAAAAGAAATAAAAAATGCAATTGTCTCTTTAAAATTGAAAAAGTCTTTTCTTATGCAGCTGTCTGGCAGGGATCATTGTCAATGCAACCTTCTGGTCCTTGGTATCTGTTTCACCATCTCCAGCACAGCATCTTCTTCTTCTTGTCTTCTTATAGGAATCAGCTTTCTGTCCATTCTCCTACAAGAGTGATCTTAGCACAATTTTAAATTACCATTTCTAATCCTTATAACCCTGATCATTTTTATAAACTCAAAATTTGAACAATGGCCAATTGTCATTTTTAAGAAATTCACATCGGAAGCCAGTGTCTTACACCTGATATACATCCATTATTAATTTCCTCACTAGGAGGATGTCACTTAAGGAGTTAATAACAGGCTTTAGTACATACATAAATACATTAAATTGTCAATTTTAAACACAATGCATATAGAATCTTAACCTTTTAGTCATGCCATGTTTCTTTGATGGCATTTACAAACTAGAGCACAAACCACACCCCTTTTTTAGCATCATTAGTTGTAACAAAACTTTAGACAAGCATGATATTAATCAAATAACAAAATAACATTCTCACATTGCTTAAGGAACATTTACAAAGCAAGCCCTAAGTGGCTCACATGCATTTCTACCCCTGTTGATAAAACTTCACTAAGTTGGTGAAAAAGTCTTTAAGTAACACTAATTCCAGAGTATTGTAACAAAGTTTCTAGTTATTGCAGAATTCTTAGATATCACAAAGTTTCTTAGTCAGAAAGGTGTTGTAACAAATCTTTCATTGTTAGCAGTAGGAGAATGATCACAGGAAAAAAAACGACTACTCTTAGAATCCTTTTTATCTATTGTACATAAACTTGCAATTTCTCAGCAAGCCAAGTTCATTGTTTAGAATTTACATAAATCAAACAAGTTCTTTTCCAGGGCTGATGAACTAGCCCATAGACATGGTTTACAGGGGTCTTGGCAATTTTACAAAATAAGAAGCAGTAACATGGATCTCAGGAAGGGGTTAACAGAAAAACCTTGGGCCTATCTGCTATCTTTTGTCTTTTCTCTGAGCACACTTATTCGAGGTCGAGGCTTTCTAAAAATAATGCAAAGAATTTTATAAAACTTTTCTTCATAAAAATATATCCCTTTCTCAGAAACAGCTTACAATTTATCCCGATATTATTATTAATTCCTAACTATTAAACAATTCTTAAATTTGATCACCAAATCTTTTCCACATAATTGAAGAGAAAAAAAAAAGGAGACTAAACGTGGTTTTGTAAATACTAGACTTAAGCTTAATTAACAATCTCATAAATTTCCTAAATGATTGCAAAACAAAGAGAAAATTTGGTAATTTATGATTTCTTAAATTATAACACTACAAAATATTATAACACATGGTCAATTAGAATGATTTAAAAGCTTTCTAACTCAGTACAATTTCTTAGCCTAACCACATTTAGATTATCAAAGAAATTGCTTTTCTGACAACAGTCTCAAATTTTACATATATATATATATATAACTAGTATTTACATTAATAATAATAGCAATGGTCTCAATTAGTAAGTCACAATAGTTATGTCACAACCAGTAGATCTCACTAGTTCTGTCACAATCAGTAAGTCTCAGTAGGTATGTCATAGTCAATAAGTGTCAATAGGTATGTCATAATCAGTAGATCTCAGTAGTTATATTACAACCAGTAAGTCTTAATAGTTACCCAATTTCACCACAATTAATCAGCACCCATGGAGGAATTATCTGCATCCGGATCACACAGCTGGAGAGACCCAAGTCAGCCTCCAGAGTCCCGACAGGAAGGTCCTGGGCTATGCGTAGGTCCCATGGAGAAGATTCCCAAGTTGCCTTATACAGGGAGTCATTCATCTCATCACCATTAACATAAACTTCATATTGAAGAAAATCCACATAAAGTAAATGAATATGAAGCAATTATATTTAACTTAAAACAGTCTACATTCAAAGAGCATTTATTTTATGCCAAGCATTGTGCTAAGCACCTTTATAATCATGCAATCTATGTAATATCCCTGGGAATGAATTCCACCACCATCCCCTTACTGAACAGTAAACAAAGTAAATAGAATTTTCTTGGGGCTATATAGTTAATAAATTTCTCAATGCCAAATAGCAATATGCACTTTTTAAAAAAATTATTAAAATATACATTTCTAAGTTCCGTTCACATTTTTCTTGGGAAAGTTTTACAAATAGTTTGCAGTCACCTATTATAATTAGATAGGTTTAAAATGTGCTGGGCCAGTATTCTAAACAACTTCTTTTGGCCCAGGTAAAAGAAAAGCCGAGAAAATTTGAATCATTGCTAACAAGTTATAGTCAGTTTTCTCCTTCAGGCAGAGGAGTTTGATAATTAATTGAACAGTAATAATAACAATTCGCAATAACTAATATCTTTACCCTAATCAATATCCATATAAGATTTAACAGAACCCACCCACGAATCAAGTCCGAAAGGTGGGAGGACATAATTCCTTCTATCTCTCTAGAACTTTGTTGGTTTTTAACAGTAATCCCAAAAAACCTAGTTAACAGTTTTGCAAGTTTCATAAGTGCTGGTTGAATTGTTTGAGCTGTGACTGTCTATTAACTACAGGTAAAGGTAGGAATACCTGGTTTACCAAATGGCAATTATAAGACAGGGTTAGCAAGGCTGAGAAAGTAACTTAACCAGTTTTACACAATTGTTTTCATTCTTTAGTTTCAACAAAATTCAGATTAAAAATTTCTTTGTCTAACACTATTTTTAGCTCACAATATTCACTCAAGTTTTACGATATAGGAGAATTTTACTACGATTTAGAAGTAAAATAATAATTCAAACAGAAAAATTTCAGATGACACTAATTGCATTCCCAAATCATTACATATATTGGGCTTACCAAGCATAGAGGCTTTTCTTCTCTCCCCACAGTTGCAGAGCTTGGCTGTGGACTGGTGGTGGTCGATCCAGGGATTTGGGAAAGGGGAGGGTAACTAAGGGCCAGGGAATGCTGGGAAGCTGTAGAGTCCATCACCTGAATTAAAAGTCTGAGGAGTCATTAAGGAGGGTCCCTGAGGAATCTTTGCTTCCTAATAGAGGTTGCTGGGCTTTGGGAAATTTGGAGCAAAAATTCCAGGTTCCAGTGGTGTGGGAGCAAGGACTTGGGGACTTGAGAGGAGAGGTTCCTCTGCTTGCCTAGAAGTGTGGGTGTCAGGGTACCCAAGGGTCCAGGGCTGTTGTGAGTGGGGTATGAGAGGGCAACAAAGTAGCAAAGTAGAGAACAGGGAATAGAGCCTTTGTTGCAACATGTATTTTAATTTTTGCAGTTTAAATGTTATTATAATTTAATTTACATAGAGACTTTAGGTGAAAAAATATCAAATAAAGGGCCTAAATAAGAAAAAGCAGCTAGTAAACAGGGCAATCATTTTGAAAAGGAGCCAACTCTCTATTGTATATTCACAGCTGTATCACTTTTTAACCTTTCCAAGTAGCAAACTTAGGAAGACCACAGCAAGCTAGAAATATATATATATATATACATATATATATGTATGTATGTATATATATATATGTATATGTATCTATTGAGGTAAGTCCTATTCTAAGAAGCATTTTTGTTTCTCAGGAATATAGTAACAGTTTTTCAAGTAAAATATGTTCAGATTGGCTCTCATTCTCTGCTTTTATTTCTCTATTTTGGAGGCTTTAAGCCACTTGTTTCAAACTCAAATAGCAATGAGGGTCACTAAATTGTACATAAGGATCTCTGTAGTTGTGTATTAAAAAACTACTTATTAATTCTATTTATTTAATTCCTTTATGTTATTAAGTATTTTCCAATTCTGTTTATAGGATCATTACTAAAGTTCTTAATTCTAAAAATTGGGAAAGCACATTCCAGATTTTTTTAAAGTCTTTTTTCCAGTTTTTTATTTACACTAGTTTCATGGTGATTCTTATTAACCACACAAGAAATAAAATATCTTTGTATATACTTCTGACATTGAGCTGGAATTCTTAACCTCCCAAGGAGTCTATAGATAATTGGAGGGGGATATAGAAAAAAAAAATACATATCTTTTGTCATTTAAACTGATTTTTCTTCACATTCATAAGTATATTATTATTTTGAAAAAGGTTTCATATACTTCACCAGATTATCTGTGGTTAACAGAATCTGCTAAAGAATTTTTAGCTGCTCTAACATTTATTGCAGCCCTGAAAAGATCTTAATAGTTCTAATTTTAACTTGAGTAAATTTTACTTCTGTGTTCACTCCTTAAAAACTTTTTTGAAAGTGAGAACCTTGAATCCTCCAGCCAAGGTGAGTGGGACTCTGGAAAAGATCCAGTGGTGCCTTGTCCCTTCTCCCCCATGCTGGGAAACTCAAAGTGTCTCTTTTTCAGATCTATGCATTTTCCAAATTTGTCTTAATGCCAAATAGTATAATAAATTCTGACTTCATCTTAAACATCAAATTTAGGAGTAACACATTTCACTTAACTCTAAGGGGAAAAGATCCTCGTTTTCTTTCTCATCTCTCTTCACATTCCAAATTTGGCCAGAATCGGAATGAAAGGAGAAAGAAAGAGCATTTTCTGTACTTCAACAGCTTTAACAACAAAGAGCCAGATAACATACTCTCTTCACACAGAGACACATAACACAAAACAAATACAGACAGAAAATGACAAGACACACAAAAAGGATTTCTAGAAATCGGGCATTTTTCTTTTCCCTTTCTATTTTGGTAACTCCCAATTAGCTAGTCTACCCCCAGTGAGTTATTGTCATCCATCCCTTGGCTGAGGCTCAGAAGATCTCTCCCCAACCCCAATGTCATGCTTAATTGTTCTTTGTGCCATAGGAACTTTTCCTTCTGGAGTAAGACACATTTTCAAAATGTTCCATATGGAAAAGACTGACATTGGGAAGTGTTCTGGTCCATCCTCCCTTAATCTCTTACTCATTTGTTTTTCAATAATCGCCCATATTTCTAAATCAATTGCACCTTCTTGTTTTTGCTCTTTTGTTATACAAAAACCTCTTTCTGTTACAATTTTTCTTAATACTTGCAGATACAGATCCCTATCCTTAAATTTTATCTGTCCCATAGTTAAATTTTCTAAATCTACTTTTCTAACTAAATCTCTTAAATTTCTACAATCTCCCAGTAAGCCTAGTGGAGTAATCCTCTTACCTCTCATTTGAATACACTCTGGAGCCTGTATTGGTAAGATGTTACATCATCTCAAGTCCTCGACTTGTCCCTGTTCCTGGGGCCAACTTTGCCCACAGTGGCATGAACATATGATGAAGTAATTGACACAAAAAGACAAAGACATGGGGCTAGGCGAATCGTATAGTCAAGCTATAGACTGATTTTAATGGAGTTACTGACAGTATTTTATCCAGGTTAATTACTGAGTCATCCTGACTTCAAAGAAAAGTACAATAAAGCATTGATTAAGTTTTTTATCTCCTTGTTCCTAGGAGTGAGACACTATTTTTACTCAAGGCTAACCAAATTGAAATATTTATGTTCTCTAGCATATAGATAATCAGACTGAAACATTTCTGTCATCACCCACGTGGGTAATCAGCTACAAAGGCAGGTCTTCTTTGCCAAGTCTTCTTATCCTAAAACTGGCCTTGCCGTGCATAGGCCCATTTTCAATTGACCCTGCCTTGCAGAGGTCTAAGAGGCCTAAACAGGATATAGCTGGCTCCCCACAATGCTGTAAACTAAAAATATAAAATAAAATTTTTAAAAAGTTTTGAATTCCAAATTCTAAGGAGCCTTCTGGCTCTAGAGCTAAGGCCCTCAAGTAAAAATCCATTTTGGATTCCAGAAATAAACTTGAAACCACTTGTTGAACATGCTAGAGCGGGGCTTCATTTTGGTCAGGAGTTGAACTAGATATCTACATGTCCTAGGATACGTTTGAAATTCTGTGATTCTCTGTTTGTCAGGCATTCACAGCTCACCTCCCAAACTGGTTTCCCACCCTCCTCCCATCCCTGCTCTCCCACCAGCATCCCCAGGGAGAGCATCAGGGTGAGGACAAACGTCATCCCCTCATTGACCCTGAGTAAGAAGCAGATAGGCTCTCTGAGAGTCCCCCAGGGAGGGACAAGGAGGAAGGGGTCATAGGGGAGGAGGGAAGGCTGTGAAGCTGAGAAACTGCCTGCCACCGTTCTCAGGCCCCCAGGGGTCACTGAAGTAGGTGCCTCCACTTAGGCCTCCACCAAGGTCAGGGAAGAGTCCTGAAGCCTCTTTTCCTAGAGAGGTTCTCACCACCCCTGCTCCCCACCCTACCTCAAGGCTCCCTCTTGTTTCTGGACTAAAAATAGAAACTCCTAAGGCTGGCATTTAAAGCCCTCCACAATCTGGATCCAACTTCTATTTCCTGTCTTACTTTCCCATTTCACCCCTCTGTACCCAAGTCAGCCAAGCCTGCTTAATCCACCAGAACTCCGTCTTCTATCTCCCATCTCTGGGCTTTTGCATGGGCTATCCTCTATGCCTAGAATGTACTCCCTCCTCACCCATGTCTCTTTGAAGTTTTTGCTTCTTTCAAGTCTCAGTTCAGGAGCCATCTCCTACAAGAAACCTTTCCTGATCCTGCCAATTATTAATGCTCTCTCCTCCTGAAATTGCTCTGTATTTACTCATCTGGGTATGTGTTATGCCTTCAAATCCTGAGAAGTACGCTCCCTGAAGGAGGCCGCTGTATTAATTTTTGTCTTATACATAGTATGAGGCTTAATGCTTGTGGAACTAAATTGAGTTGAACCAGAAAGGGTCAGTTATAAAACAGATCTTAGAAGCCTCTTAGACCAGCCCATTCACTTTACAGATGAGGAAACTGAGGCATGGAGAAGGAAACTGACTTTTCCAAGGTGACATAGGCAGTTAGTGGCTAAACCAGTACTAGACTAAGCTCCTTGAGAGGAGGAACTGTCTTGCACTTTTCTTTGAACCTCCAGAACTTCACACAGTCCCTGGCACATAGTAGGTACTTAATAAATGCTTGCTGACTGAGTGACTGACCCCAGGTCTCCTGAGTCTTTCATCTATAACAACACTACCAGTTTACCAAGGACATCTTCATGGAAGGCAAGGGACCTAAGTTAGGTGTCCGTAGCTTCTTGGGGCTTTTTCAATGCTCTTGACAGGACACAATGACCCTCAGCTTCTGCTGCCTTGGAGGGGAGAGAGACAGAGAGACAGAATGAGAATAGGAGAGAAGAGAAGAGAAGAGAAGAGAAGGGAAGGGAAGGGAAGGGAAGGGAAGGGAAGGGAAGGGAAGGGAAGGGAAGGGAAGGGAAGGGAAGGGAAGGGAAGGGAAGGGAAGGGAAGG
>CM053622.1:751549571-751576032 GCA_028646595.1 Phalanger gymnotis
ATAGGTTGTCTATCTAGGAAGTGAATACATGGCCACATTCATGGGACCAGGAGTTACCTGGATCTATCTATTCTCTTCCTTATTGGTATCCCAAAACTTCCCAACCCAGCTCCTTTTTAAAACTATCAAGGGGAGTACCTACAAACTAGGGGAGGAACTTAGTTCCTAGAACTAAGAAAGCTGCCTACGGGGTTTCCTCCCAGAGCTATGTGCAAGTCAAACAGGAGAAAAGCAAGCTCCTTTGAGCTCAACAACAGAAATGAAGCTCTAAAAGTGGGATTTGAGACTGAGTCAGAGGGACCTTCTCTGGTCCAGAAGTGTCACTGGAACCTCTATCCCCTCTACCTCCTACAGTCCCTATCCACTTCCTTCCTCACTACCCTCACCCCAACACCATGGATCCTCATGGATCCTCTCCATCACCAAACACAGACACACACACACACACACACACACACACACACACACACACACACATACACACACGCCCCTATCTCTTTAAAGAGTTCAGCCTATCGGGCCCGTGGCCCCCGCCCCCATTTCCTTCTCCCCGCCTTCCCCGCTATTATTAAGCTCCGGACAGCTGCCAGCTCTGTCCTGCAGGGCTCGGCCTCGGACTCCTTTGGAGGGGCCACCGGGGCCACCTCTCCGGGACTTCTTGCTTCCTTCCCCACGTGTCGCGCCTTTCCCACAGCCTCTAGCACAGCTGAGTCAGGTGAGGGACTGGAACCGCACCACCGCAGAGAGCAGAGACTGAGCCTGGGGCACAGTTCCGAGTCGATCGAAGCCAGTTCTGTGCTAAGCCTCTGGGAGGGAAGGCTGGGGGGTAGAATCCTCCCCTAAGTATATCTGGTGTCCTTGGCCTTCGACTCCTGTTCACCTGCCCCTCGACCCTCAAGGTAGGACCTGCTAACATTTCTTGTCCCGTTCCCTGGACCTCTGTTTGCTGTCCTTGCTCTTGGCTGCACCTGGATAATGAAAGGGCTCTAGTGGGTGGGTGCCACCTGAGATGACAGCCTGGGGCTCCTGGCCCACCTCTAAGGAGGACTACAGCCCAAGAATTAGGAGTGACCTCTATAACTTCCTTCCCTCTTTGGGCTGTTAAGAGATTCCCCAGCTTCTCCTAGGGGAGTCCCACACTCTCAAAACAAGATTTGAAAAACTCAGCTCTCTGGAGAGGAAGAGGTTTCAGTTCTGGGGTATCAGGTCTGATGAGAGTTCTAGCAACCTAAGCGTCCTGATCTGAGTTGTGTGGCTGCTCAGAGCTGGTACCGCTACTTCCATTTTTAGTATAGAATACCCTCCCCTTGACACCGATCCCAAGATAAGGTGAGGAAAGAGTCAGATTTCAACCAAACTGGGCTAGGTGCTGTTGCCCCACCCTACCTACCCTGGAGTAGAGGAAAGCAAAGCCAGTGTAATTACAGATGGTGGAAATTCTCATTAGGAAACTCCCTTTGTTTTCTCCCAGTCTACCAGAGCTGAGCCGACACAGAAAGATTCTGGAGAGGTGGGCCCAATTAACATGGGTCCTTTCTCTGGGGAAGTACAGGGACCTGAGCCCCTGGACCCTCTGTTTCAGCAGTGAGCTTCCTGAGGATGGCTCCTCTTGATTGAGTAGTTAAGGGGAGCCCCTGGGTGAAGGAGATGAGAAACAGCTGCTTTAAGAATTGTGGGAAAGAAAAGTAACTTGCTACCTGGTCACTAAATTTCAGCCCTTCTTCCCTTCTGTGGGAAAGGGGCTCTTATACCCACTCTTCCTTCGCCTCTTCCCTGCTTTGAGCGGACTGACAGGGGTGTGCCCCCTAACCAGGTGGCTTCTCCATTTCTTTCCCCCATGCACACAAAACCCCTCTGACCCTAGGAAAGTTAAGAACAAGTAGGGATCAGCTTGCTATAAAAGAGGCTTACCCTCTGGCCCACCAACAGTTAAAAAGACGGGTGAAGAGCCCCAGAATCTCCAGAAGGAGTGATTCATCCTCCGACCCCCATCCCAGATCTGGCTGAGTCCTGGTTACATAGCTTCTTCCCCTGACCTCCTGGCCCTGGTGGGTAGAAGAGGAGCTTGGAAGATCCCCATCCCTTCTCCAACTTTCTCTCTCTCTCCTTCTCCTCACACAGAAAGGCGGTGTCGCAATGGGTGACTGGGGCTTCCTGGAGAAGCTGCTAGACCAAGTCCAGGAGCACTCCACCGTGGTAGGCAAGATCTGGCTGACGGTACTGTTCATCTTCCGGATCCTCATTTTGGGACTCGCGGGTGAGTCTGTCTGGGGAGATGAGCAGTCAGACTTTGAGTGTAATACGGCTCAACCAGGCTGCACCAATGTGTGCTATGATCAGGCCTTCCCCATCTCCCACATTCGCTACTGGGTCCTGCAGTTTCTCTTTGTCAGCACACCCACACTGGTCTACCTGGGTCACGTCATCTACTTGTCCCGGCGAGAAGAGCGGCTGCGGCAGAAAGAGAGTGAGCTGCGGGCTCTACAGACCAAGGACCCGCGAGTGGAGCAGGCGCTGGCCACTGTGGAGCGGCAGATGGCAAAGATCTCTGTAGCTGAAGATGGACACCTGCGCATCCGGGGTGCGCTGATGGGCACCTATGTGGCCAGTGTGGTCTGTAAGAGCCTGCTGGAGGCAGGCTTCCTCTACGGGCAGTGGCGCCTGTATGGTTGGATGATGCCACCCGTGTATGTATGCCGACGCCTCCCCTGTCCACACCTTGTGGACTGCTTTGTGTCTCGCCCCACGGAAAAGACCATCTTCATCATTTTCATGCTGGTTGTGGGGTTGATCTCCCTAGTACTCAACCTGCTGGAGCTGGCACATCTCTGCTTCCGGTGTATGGGGCACAAGCTGAGGGCCAGGCAGGCCAGGGCTCGGCCAAAGGCCTACTCTGCTGCACTTGGGGATGGGGCTGGTGTTGGCAGTTCTGGGGACCCCTATTCAGATCGGATGTTCTTCTACCTCCCCATGAACGAGACACCCACGTCACCTCCATGCCCCTCCTACAACAAGCTGTCTAGTGAACAGAACTGGGCCAACCTGAATACAGAAGAGAGCCTGGCCCCCCAGAAGCGGAGTATGCTACCTGGGCCAGGGCCCTTGCTGACTCCCTCTGAGGGCTCCTACCTGGCCCAGTCTCCCCAGACTGCGGACAACCCCTCGAGTCGCCCTAGTAGCTCAGCTTCCAAGAAACAGTATGTGTAGGGGGCCTGAGTCTTAACTCCCCACCACCACAAACTCTAAACAGAACTTTACTTTTCAAGGAGGAGTGGTAGTGAGATGTTTCTCAGCCTCTTGTTTTGAAAGTGCCTCCCTCCCAAACGGCATGTGAGAGAATCCTCCCACTATAGAGGGAGTGATCTAGCCAGGAATGTGGGGGCTGGTATTCCTGTGGACTGCAGAACCTGGCTACTCTTGGGCCTCTGGCCTCCCCAGACACCAAAGAGGCCGCTAGCTGAGTAGTAGGTGATCTCAGATCATGGTTCAGTGATTATTCCTGGGACCAATTGAACTTTATCCTATCCTGGAAAGGCCAACAGTGTTGACAGTACTGTCTATATAGATCCAGTTGTGGAAGCCCAATGGGTCGGACATCCCAGATCACATCTTTTCTCTCCACCTCACCCCCATCTTGTTTCATTCTGTCCAGCCTGTAGGTATTGGGCAGAGAAGGGGGTTGGCTGCACAGAAAATGGGACTCTTGTCAATCCCATGCTGTCATGGGGGAAAGGGGTGAGGGAGAGTATTGTATCCCTTCAGGATTGAGGGTTCTTGATGTAAAAGTCTAAGGGAGCAGGACTCCCAAGTCACATCCCTCTCTGGGTCCCCTAAGCCTAGGCTCCCAGGTGTCCACCCTGGACTCAGGTTTAAAAATGCCCTTGGAAGAAGAGAGGTTGGTTTATTCTATGCTATATTGGCCTCCACCAAAGGGAGCCTCTCGCCCATATACACATATTGGAGCCACTGGGCCCTAGTCAAAAGCTGTGACTACCTTGTCTGTGTTCTCACTCAAGGTTGGCTTAGTTATGTCCTCACTCCACCCTGGAGAGAAGGAGCTAAGCCAGGGCTGGGAAAAGTGGGATTGGACATTTTCCCCACTAAAGTTCAGTTTTTTGTTCTTCTAAAATAAATGGAACTTGAACATGAGTTGCAGCCTGTGTGACTTCATCTTGTTAGTGTAGGAAGAAGGGAGGCGATATGGGGAGGGGAGGTGGGGGGTAAGGAGAGGGAGGGAGGACATCCTTCACTGTCTCCCTCCTCTTTCCACCTGGTAACCCTAGGGGTAGGGTTACCTATCTCAAGGCTTTGTCCTAATAGCTCTTCTCTCTCCTTTGATGATCTCATCCATTCCCACGGCCTCAACCCTTTCTTTCAGATGACTCCCCAATATATCTTGATACCCTCCCCCCCGACACACACACACATGCATAGGAATCAGTTACCAACTTCTATTGATTCTACTTTCAATGCACCTTAGTTATAGGCTCATAGATATAAAGCTACAAGCTGTGTGTGTGTCTGTCTGTCTAGTCCAATGCTGTACATTTTACAAAGGAGGGAATTAAATGATCTATTCAATGTCCCCCCAAAGGCTAATAAGCAATCAGGTTTTGAGCCCAGGGCCTCTAACTTGAAAGAAAATGTTCTTTGAATTGTCATCACTGTCCCTTACTCACCTCTTTTCCACTCTTGCCACCACTTTAGTCCAGGCCCTGACTACCTCTCAGCTGCCTACCAATAGGTCTCTCCTATTCCCACTTGTCCCTTCTCCAAACCAGACTATGAATTATAAACAAATGTGCATACACACACACACACACACACACACACACACACACATACATACACACACAGAGATTCCCTCGTGGCTGTGCCAGCCCAGACCCCTTCTGAACCTTCTGGCTCTTGAATGGGCCGCACTACAGGATTATAGGACTGGAGAGGGGAGTAGGAGAGTGGGACCATTGCTGCTTTTATAAGCCAAGCCTGGACATCTTCTTTCCCTTTATCTCATCTGAAACAATGGTTTTTTGAAAGAAACTTTAAAAGGATGGGATTAAAGACTAAACCTATGATTTCATTGATACAGGGAACTCTTGTGAGAAAACTCCCTCTACCAATGTGTGTCAGCACATTCTCAACAATTTATAGTCTTAGAGTTACCTAGAGCACTGACCTGCTGCTCAGGTAGGTGACTTGCCCAGGGTCATATAGCTAGAATGTAGGAAAGGGGAGATTTTGAGCCCAGGTGTTCCTGGAAATAAAGAATGAGCCCAAAAGAAATGAATTGCTTCCTGGGTTCTAGCTCTAAAATGGTCCTCATCTCACTCTAGACAATAACACAATCTCCCCTGTAAGTAGCCCTTCTCCCTGAAACCTGTTCTTCATGGACTAGGCTGCTAGCCCAACTGCAAAGCTGTCGCTATGATTCCTTGGGACAACCCCGGGGAGATTTCCCATTATTGCCTTCGACACCCACTCAGTGGTTTTCCAAACAAAACTGGTGCCCTTCCCTGACCCAAATCATTAAGTTCTGTCATCAGAGGCTTCCCAAAAAGCATTAGTCCTGAGTTCCTGGGTGATGAGTTAGCCCCCGGATATATCTGTCTCAAGCTTTGCGCACATAGATCCCAGTGATTGGGTAACTATGATCTCCAGCAACACTGAGCAAATAGACTTTCCCCACACACTCCCTCAGTGTCAGAATGATCTTGACGCATACCTCTGGCTATGTCCCTCCTCTGCTAAAAACAAACATAAACAAAAAAAAAAAACAAAACAAAAACAAAAACAATCTTTTAGAAGCTCTCAAGTGCCTACAATAGGGCTTAAAAGACTTTTTATGTCATGGACTAAACCTTAGGCAGTTTGGACAAGTCCCTGGTCCCCTTTTCAGAATAATATTTTTAAATGCGTAAATAAAATATGTAGGATTACAAAGGAAACCAATTGTGTTAAAATATAATTACCAAAATATTTTTTTAAAGCAGGTTCACAGATCAGATTAAATAGCCCTTGAAACGATCTTCAAAGTCCCTTAAAAGTCTGAAAATCTGTCAGCCTACGGATAGATAAAAAAAATGAAACAATAAATAGTAATAATAAATGATAAAAATGTATATAATGCTATAAGGTTTGCAATGTGTTTTACAAATATCTCATTTTATCAGCAAATAACATTCATTTCATCTTTTGTGGTAGAGTTCAGATGGAAACAGTAGCGGGACAAGTCTTTTCTGCTGTTCTTTTAGACTCGATGTTTTATCAATAAAATAACTGCTTTTTGTTATTATTATTATTATCATAATAATATCTAGTTTTTATATGATACTTCAAGGTTTGCGAAACAGTTTTATATATGTTACCTCTTTTAATGCTCACAACAGCCCTCCAAGGTAGGTGCTATGATTATTCCCACTTTATGGATGAGGAAACTGAGGTTGAGGGAGGTAAGTAACTTGCCCAGGATCACACAGCTGGTAAGTGTCAGAGGGAGGATTTGAACTTGGGTAGGCTCACTAAAAACTTCTTCAGAACAATTTCAGTAACAAACAGCGCAGCAGAGATGACACACATTTCAGCCTATCCCCACATTGCTTTTACTTCTTTCACTAGATCTCTATATTTAGAAAGCTTTTCACTGCACATCACTTGGAGATTAGGAGGATTGGGTATGGCGACATCTATTAAAAATGTTCTTCTCAAAATTTTCTAGGATCAATGTCATATCCAGCCAGTTGTGGGCAACACTTTTTTTTTCTGTGAAAGTGCTCTGGCTCCAGTAAAATTTATTTGTTGACTTCTCAAGGATATTTTGAGGTCTGTCTTTATAATTCGAGGATTTGTCACCTGTTGATTTCTGAAAGATAGCAAATAATTCTAGCCACCAGGTTTGTGTTTTGCTGAGTATCTGGTAGACAGTAAATGTTTTCAATCTGGAGTGATACATTATGCCATTTCTACCATTTCCTTGCATAATCATCCTTGCATTGTTCACTAAGTCCATGCTCTTCAAAGATAGCCCTTCTGTAACTTCTGATATTGAAGAATTGATCCTGAATTACCATCATAAACTCTTCCATTTCAATGAGCAGCTCCGTGTAACTCAGTCATTTCTTTGAGACTTCTTTGTTAACACATCATTGAGTTCATTTGAATTTTGCACATGGAAGACCTTTTAAATTCCACTATCATCATCCTTATTAATAATGATGATAATCTTGTTATAATTTTCATCTTATTCAATGGCATTCACATAGAAACAGTCTTGGGATATCACTATATTCTTTTTATATTTTAATGTTCTGCAGGTTATTAAAGGCAGGGACACCATAAAGTAAATGAGTGCCTCTTGTAGTTAAAGTAAAAGTATGTCAAAAGACAGTAATCAGGAAAACTATCTGATACTAATCTAATGCACTGTTACCATTATGCCTCTCCTCTGCTCAGAAACCAATTCCTCCCCATAACCTAAAAGAGAAACTCCAAATATCCCAGAACTCAAATTTGAATTTTTATTTGCCTCTATTTCTCCATGTGAACCATTTGTTCCAGCCTAACTGGTCTAAAGTCCCAGGCCTAAAGTCAGGAAGACTCATCTTCCTGAACTGAAAGCATCCTCAGTATAACCCTAGTAGCAAAAGGGTAACAGTGATGACATAGATCTCATCCTGTCTACATGATTTCAATTTCTTCTGCTAAATCTCTCTATTTTGAAAGCTTTTAATTCCCTGTATCTTGGAAATTATGCGCATTTGAATGACAACATCTATTAAAAAACATTGTTCTTAAGTTTTTATGGCTTAATGTCATACCCAGGAAATCATGGGCAATAGTTTGGTCTGCATTAATAGTCCAGTTCCAGTTCAATCTATTGATTGAGTTTTCTAAGATATTCTGAGGTCGGTATATTTAATATAGGAATTTTTCATTCGTCACTCCATGAAAGATAGGAATGCTTCATATAAAGTATTTAAATGCACAACCAGTCTTCGTTTGGAGGGATGACTTGTTCTCATTTTGGGACATCTAAGGGTCAGAATGTGTCTAAGGGGAAGTTTTCTTCTACCAGTAATTCAGTGAACAAGTTTACCCAATAATTAGGGATCTTATCCGGCCACCGTACTTTCCAGTTTTGCAGAGAAGCGAGAGTTCCACTCACTTCCCTTGACCTAACTGTTCTGGTACTTACTATGTTAATGATACACATGTTTTCTCTTTTTTCATTTGATCCAAGTGGTGTTTTCATTGTATTGGACTTTAACCACAGAGATAACCACATCCTCTAATGGTATCTCCCTATATAGAGATGCTGGAGAGCCTGCTTCTTGTATCCCAGAGAGTCATGATGACATGGAAACTCAGTGACTTGGAGAGACTGGAGTGTGTATAGATATCCTGTAACCTGTTTCATTCACATAACCACATGATGGGGAGAAGGGTCTTTAGTTGGCTGGAGACTCAAAAAGGCCATGTCAGCATCACCATCCTCTCCTGAGGCACAGTGCTCTTGGGGGAGCTCAGTGACCAGTGAAGGGAGTAGAACCTATGAATATTATGAGTGTGAAAGGTCCGGAGGGTCCCTTGGTATCCCACCATTCCAGAGCCTGGGTTTCACAACCAGCTCAGCATCAATTCCTGAGGAGCAAAGATCAGCATTTTGGATTGACCTTTGGGGCCTCAACTCTGTGATAGCTGAGATGTAGGCTCCCAGTAATTATGCTGCATCTGGAAATGAACTTGGTGGGACCAGTGCTATGTGGGAACTGAGCTAGGTCGATGAAGCACTGGACCATGAGTTGGTAAGACCACCATTAGAATCCTATCTCAGACACTTACGTAACCCCGGGCAAATCATTCACCTTCGGGGGTCAGTTTCTTCATCTGTACAATAGGTCAAAAGTGGTGGGCAGCTAGGTGACTTACTGGATAGTGTCAGGCCTGGAGTCAGGAAGACCTGAGTTAAAATCCAACTTCAGATACTTGCTAGCTGTGTGACCCTGAGCAAGTCACTTTACCCTGTTTGCCTCAGTTTCCTCACCTGTAAAATGAGCTGGAGAAGGAAATGGCAAACCGCTCCAGTATCTTGGCCAAGAAAACCCCAAACAAGGTCATGAAGAGTCGGACGTGACTGAAAAAATTGAACAACTCTTCCTTCACAAGGAATCTCTGCCCTGGAAAATGAAAGAACGCTGGCCTGTTCTCACTTTCCAGCTCATTTTGCTCCAAGCTCCATGCGACCCCACCTCTTTCCGTCTCCAGCCAGTCATTGAATTCCATTCAATACAACAAATATGTATTATGTGCACCTATTATGTACGAGGCATTGTGCTAGCGACTTGGGATAAAAATAAAAATTACAAAAACACTATGGAGAGGAGGAGAGGTATAACAAGGAGTACCCAGATAAGTAGGTACAATGCAATTTCTTTCCACTGGGGAATGAAGGGAAGCTTCCTGGAGGACCCACAACTGATCTGAGCCTTGAAAGGACAAGGAATCTGAGGGGCAGAGATTAGGAACAATTGTATTCTGCACAAGGGAGGTGGTATGTTGAGTTCCCGGAACAGCAGTAGTCCAGTTTGGCTAGAAAGTTGGTTTGGGGGGGGGGGGAGGAGGGGAATTTCCCAAAATAACTGTGATATAAAAACAAAAAGTGGCAAACTTATTTTTTAAAGAAACAGAGAATAATATGAAATAGAGCATGAAAGGTAAAGTATATTGGAACCAGATTGTGGGGAGCCTTGAATGCCAAGCTAAGGAGATCACGTTTTATCCTCAAAGCAATAGGGAGCCACTGAAGGTTTTTGCACGGGATAGTAAAATAGTTAGACCTGCGCCTTAGGAAAATCATTTTGGCATTTGTGTAGAACATAGTTTAGAGAGGGGAGAGGCAAGGCAGGGACACCAGGTAAGAAGTGAATATGGCGATTGCTACTGGAAAGGTAGTGAGGGCGTGAACTTGGACAGTGGCTGTATGAGTTGAGAGGACAGACTTGAGAGAAGCTGGAAAAGTAGAATCACAATGCCATGGACATCTTAGAAACTGGTAATGAAAATGAGAGAGCAGGGAGAGTCAAGGATGACCCCAAGGCCATGAACTGGGTGCCTGGGAGGATTGAGGTGCCCTCAACAGAAACGGGAATGATCAGAGAAGGGAAGTATTTGCCCATTCAAAGAGTGCTTAATCTGGGGTTAGGGAGCCCAGGTCCTGCTGTTTCCTATGTTTGTGACCTTGAGTAAATCACCTAAACTCCCATGGCCTCAGTTTCCCTATCTAGAAAATGAGGGGGTTGGACTAGATGGAAGGGAAGACGATCAATTCCATGTTGAGTTGGAGGTGCCAATGGGACATCAAGGAGAAGCACAGTAGTGGGAACCGGTATACAGGAGAGGGATGAGGGCTGGATAGAGATCTGAGAGTTAACTGAATCTGTATATATGCATAGGATCATACATTTAGTGCTGGAAAGGGAAGTCATCAAGTTCGGCTACTTCAATTTACAAAGGCCCAGAGAGGTTAAGTCACTTGCCCAGGGTCACACAGCTAGTAAATGGCAGAAATCAAAAGCAGGTCTTCCTAATGTTGAGGGAAAAAACAACCTTGTTTTCAGATTGCACTGTTTAATTAAACCAGCCCCATTCTTCTGTTCACTAAATAACAAAACCTGACTGAATCACCTCCCCTTCTGCTGTCAACTAAAAAGCAAAATCTGACTCAACTACCTCCATCCTGCCTTGGCAGACTATACAAACCCTCGCTGTACCTGGCACTCTTTAGCCTTCCCATGAAGGCTGAACCCAACCTGCACTTGGAGACATTCCAGACCAACTTTCCTATAGGGGCAGATTGTGTCTCATCGGCCCATTTAAATGCTATAGAATGCTACCCATTAGTTGTATTCTCTGAGCAGATTGAGAAAATTTCATAAGCCAAATACGTGCCATAGGAAGTCAAAGCTGCTGCTAGCAAGCAATCTTCCTTAGCATGTTAATACATTTCTCTTCCTTTCAGTTTGGCTACTTTCTTTATTCGACCTCTAGAACTTTGGAATTGATCTTACATGACATAAGATGTGGGCATAGGATTGCCCAGCATGGCATGCCCATATCACAAAAGGTGATCTGTTCTATGAGCAAAGCAGAATTGCAGAATTGTTTCAAAAAAAACACGAGATGTGCAAATGCAGAGACACCTCCATCCCAAATGTTCACATGGACATGTGCCCAATCTGTGGTGGAGCCTTCTGAGCTCCTATTGGTCTGATCAGCCACAGTCAGATACACCATACCTTGACTCCAACCTTGTGACGTCATTTTGGTCCTCTCTGAGAACAAAAGACAACAACCAACCAGTCATTTGGACCTACAGTTGGGTGAGATTCTCTCCAGGTTCTCAAAGAACCCAGATTGAGAAATTCCCCAAACATTGACTCCCAAGTCCATACCCACTACACCAACTGCCTCATTATTCAATTGATAATTGAAGCCATGGAAATTGATGAGCTCTCCGAGAAGAGATAACGTAGAGAAATAAGAGGAGAGGGTCCAGGGCAGAGCCTTGGGAGACTCCCATGCTTCAGTAGGGAAGAGGATGGATAATACAAGAAAGGGGATTGAGGAGAAGTGAGACAATGGGAACAAGGACTGAGAGACAGCAGAGCCTCAGAAACAAAGATGAATGTCCAGTAGGAGAAGTCGGTCAAGTGTCAGGTGCTACAGAGAAGCTAAGGAGGATGAGGACCAAGAAGAGATTATGAGGTTTAGCAGTAAAGAGGTCACTGGTGACCTCTGAGTGCAGATCAGAAAGATGGCGGGCAGCTAGGTGGTGCAGTGGATAGCGCACCCGGCCTGGTGGCAGACTCATCTTGTTGAGTTTAAATCTGGCCTCAGACATTTACTAGCTGGGTGACCCTGGACAGGTCACTTAACCCTGTTTGCCTCAGTTTCCTCATCTGTAAAATGAGCTAAAGAAGGAAATGGCAAACCACTCCAGTATCTTTCCTATGAAAACCCCAAATGGGGTCACAAAGAGTAAGACATGACTGAGCAACACCAGAAAAATAGTGGAGTTGAAAGCTAGATGGTAAAAAATGTTGAGAAGTGAATGGGTAGTAAGGAAGCAGAGGCAAAGAGTGAAGATGACTCTTTTTAGGAGTTTTCAGTAAAAAAGGAGTCAAAGGACAAGACCAATTCAACTCAACAAGCATTTATTAAGTGCCTACTGAGCTAGGCACTGGAGACACCAAAGGCAAAAATGAAAACAGTCCCTGCTCTCAAAAAGCTTAGATTCTCCTGGGAGATCAGGATTGTAATTAAGACATTTTTCACCAAGGAAGGGAAGGGAAGGATCTTTGGGCAAGGTACCCCATCCCAGGACTACCTTGCCCCCCACCAACTCTTTGGTGGTAAAGAACTGGCCTCCCCTTCCATAATCAGCCTAGGAAGACGGACAGGTATGGGAATGTCAATCACCACAAGGACTAAAGGACCTCCCAGGGAAAAAGCAAACCCGCCCCACTTTCCATCACAGCATCCAGGCAAAGCCCCATTTGTGCTGACAAGCTGACTATAGAAGAAAAGAACTTTCGGAGGCGGCAGGGTCAAGTAAAGGTTACCCGTGTCCTTTAAGGATAGGTAATATAAAATAAAAATAAAAGGGAAGGTAATATCCATCATGTATATTTGTAGACAGCAGAGGAGGAGATCAAAGTCTCCCCGAGGCGGCTCTTAGGGTAGTAGCATTCTCCTCAGCCTGGCAGGCCACAAATTGCAGAGTGCAGGCTTAGGTAGTTCGTCTAGTTCACAGGCCATCTGATTCAGCCGGCTCATTTGACAGAAAATAATAAATAAAGCCCAGAGAAGTCAAAGAGCTTGCCCGTGGTCACCCAGGTAGTAATTGCCAGCGCCGGGATCTGACAGAGGTCTTTTGTCCTCATTGCTGCCTCTTTCCACAACCCTAAACTGATGCCAGGGATCATAAACCGTCCCTTAGAACAGGTGTTCCAACCTGGGATCTGTCACCTTGTTTGTCTAATCCTTTGATAATTGTATTTCCATCTAATGTTTCCCTTGTAACTCTATAGTTTTTTTTCTTCCTTTAACATTATTCCAAAAAAAAGATCCATAGGCTTCTTTAGAGATGTCCATGACACTCACAAAATTTTAAGACACCCTGCCTCAAGGGTTACAGTTTTAAGAGCAGCACCCTCTTCTCCATTTTATGTTGCTTTCAGAGGGTGTTCTACCACCAATTGTGACATTTGCTAAATGTTAAATTATAGGAGTGTGTCCTAAGCCCTGGTCACAGGAGGAGTCTGATCCCTTCTGTTTCCTTCTCCATGACCTGTTGAATCAAATGAGATCAAATTTTTAAAGCACTTTGTACAGTTCCTGGCACCTAGTAGGTGCTTAATAAATTATTTTTCCCCTTCCCTTGTTCCCTATTCATTAACTCTTCCAAATTCATCTCTTTCCCACAGCTACTGATCCTGGTCCTGTTCCTGACTTTCTCTGGATTTCAAAACCGACATCCGTCTACGGTTGGCTCATCTTGGAACTTCCCAAAGTGCCCAGGGACCTCCTCACCCTGGAACAGAATACTATCCCTTGGCATGGCTTACTCATCCTGGTATAGCCCTCTGCAAGCCCTACCCCTCTTCTCCTCTTGGTGGATTCCTCCTGGGGCCTCCATTTTTGGAGGGGTCCAGCCTGCCTGCCTTCATTCGCTTCCTGACCCTGTTCCTGACTTTCCCTGGACTTTAAAACCCCGACTCCCCGAGGAGGTATCTTCATTCCACTCCCCCTTTCTATCTCCCATTTGTATGTTGTCTTCACCCATTAAAATGTAAGTTCCTCGAAGGTGGGAGACTTTCTTTTTACTAGTATCCCAGCCCTTGTAAGTGCTTAGCAAATAAATGATTGTTTCCTTCCTACTGCCCTAGTCTGGGGTGCCCTAGGTCACAGGATCACAGATGGACAGCTGAAAGGGACATTAGAGATTTTCTAGTTCAACCCCCTCTATTTACAGATGAAGACACAGAAACCCAGAGGGATTAAGAGATTTGAAGAAGGCCATACAAGTAAGTAAGTGTTGGAGACAGAATTTGAATTCAGGTCTTGGGCCTCCAAACCCTCATTTTTTCCAGTCTGACACTCTGCCTTCTCCAGGAGGTACCTTCTCCAGAGGCAACCTGGTGTAATGAAAGATGGACTTAGACTTGCTGTCAGGGAGCTAAGCTCCAATGTGGCCTCCAGTGTAGCCTTGGACCAGTGTAGAACAACATAAGCTCCTCAAGGGCAGGGTCTGGTTTTTGCCTGTCTTTGTATTTCTAGTACACAATAGGAATTTAATAAAATGCTTGTTGCCTGTCTCGTTTTGAATCCTGTTCTGCTACTTGTTAGTCATGTGACCTTGGAGAATTTCTTTGGGCCTCAGTTTCTTCATCTGTAAAATGAGAGGGTTGGCCTAGATAAACCTCTAAAGTCCTTTCCAGCTATAAATCTAAGTTCCTATAATCTACCCCAATCCAGGCCTCAACTGTGCTCCTCTATTAAAATGAAGGGGTGGGGATTTCCAGCTCTAGATGCTGTGACCTACAAAAAAAAGTAGGCAGACACCCCAAATCCAAGAAAATGTATCATTTATCTCAAATATCTAAAGGTTCTTAATCTTTTTGTGTGTCCTGGTTCCCTGGTAAAGCTTGCAGACCCTTTCTCAGAATCATGTTTTTTTAAATACACGAATAAAATACACAGAGTTAAAAGGAAACCAAAGGTTAGTGAAAGTGAAGATGCATTTTTTCCCACCCAGTTTAATGGATGATCTATCCACAGTCTCCTTGGGTTAGTCTGCAGACTCTAGGTTAAGAAACCCTGCTCTAAGGGCTGCCATGAGAAAGAATCGACCAGTCTTAGGGATCCAGGGAGAAGCTTCCATTCCCTTTCCCCAAGAGTCCCCACGCGTCCTCCAAAGCCCCTCATCCCCACCCTGAGTTCTGCTGGCTCAGCCTGTCCTGGCTGCCGGTATGTCCAGGGCCATATCCTGCTCATGCTATTTTCCTTGGCACAGATGGGGGGCAGGGGAGCCCGACAAGGTGGAAAACAAGGGATGAGGGAGGGCAGCATTGCACCCCTCCAGCAAGTAGCCTCTGTTGCTAGGGCCAGACCCAGTTTCACCACCCTCCCACCACAGCAACATTGTTCCCTTGTTATGACAGGGGGGGTGGGCCTCAGCTGTTGCCCGCCATCCCCAGAGGTTTCCTCCCTGTCCCCTGCTTAGACAGCTGGAGGAAACTGGCCGGCTCCGGCTCCCGCTCCAACAACAACAGTCATGCTGGCCTGGCTTGAGCAACATGGGGCCTGCCAGGGAACCTAGCGAGCCCCAGACCCCTCCAACCCCGGCAAAACATGTTTGCTGTTTTCCTAGGAGGAGGTGGACCCCTCTACCAATCCTGAGTAAACACCCAGAGCTACTGATAAGGACAGACTAGAACAGGCAACCTGTCTGCTCTGAGGCACCCCAGCTCCAACCCTGGCCACAAAGCCAGGGCAAGGGGTGAGACAGACCTCAGTGGTCACCCAAGCCAGTCTGTCAGGGCTGCAGAGAAAGTCAGGGAGGGAGGAAGGCAAGGTTCCAATGCTCTGCTCATGGCCACTGGCCCCAGCTCTGCTTCTAAGGCTTGGCTACTAATCTGCTCCCCCCACCCCACCTCCACTCTCTACTCCCCCTCCCCACGTTGGAACCATGTCATATCAGAATCTGTTGAAGGAACATAGTCTGCCTGGAGAAGACCAGGAGGAGGAAGGGGGGGAGGGAGAGAAGAGGAAAGATAAGGTAGCTATCTTATCAGGAGGGCTAGCCATGGGCAGAAGGAGCAGAATTGTTCTGTTTGGCCCCAGAAGGCAGACCTGGGAGCAGGCACTAGAAGCGTCATAGTTAGGCTAAACAATAGGAAAACCATCCCAACAATCAGAACCATCCAAAATTGGAATGAGCTGCCTTAGGAGGTAGCAAGAACCTCATCACTGGAGGACCTCAAGTGGAGATTATAGAACCATTTGGTGGGGATATTGTAGAGTAGTGGTTCTCAAAGTGTTACTCCAGAACTCCCAGGGGTCCCCAAGACTGCTTCAGGGGGATCTTTGAAGTCGAAACTATTTTCCTCATAATACTAAGACATTTTAATTTATAATACAGTCAACATCGATAGATAGATCACATAAACAAAAGCTCTTTGGGAAAAGGGGTCCTCAATAATTTTTATGACTGTGAAGGGGTCCCAAGATCAAACAGCTTGAGAAGCGCTTTTGTGCAAGATAATAATGACAATGACTAGCATTTATACGGCATTTTAAGGTGCACAGAGTATTTTACACATTATTTCATTCTTGAACAAGAAAGGAAATTGTTCTAGATGCTTACTGAGGTACCTTCTTCCCTGGAGATTTTATAACATCCTGTTGAAACAAAGGCCCCAAGAATAGAGATTTCTACCATTACCTCTCTAATCTGTCCTCTCACTCTCTTACCCAACACATAGCATGGGCCATGCCACACTTATGGGTCAGGCATCCTGACGCGCAAAAATTACATTCGTTAGCGAGGAGATCTCAGTCCAGATAGATCCTAGCCACCAATGAGAGATTCATAGAGTCCAGTCTTATTCATCTCTGGAGACACAGTCACTCAAACACTCCAGTCTTGGGTCCCTCTGTCTGGTCCCTTTCCAGCCCTGAGCCTTTTCTTCCCGATTGCTCCAGAAGGATGCCCAGGCCAGCCCCATCTTCATTCTTCTTCAGGTTCTTAACTCTCCAGACTTTCCCCCTTCCAATTTCCTTTTATGTATTGTCTTCCTGGGCTAGAATGTAAACTCCTTGAGGGCAGGGACCTTCTTTCTGCTTGTATTTGTATTCCCAGCACTTAGCCCTGTGCCTGGTACATAGTAAAGTGCTTAATAAATGCTTATTGATTTGATTTGATGTTAAGGTCTATCCCAGGCTAGAGCCCTCACTCTAAGCTCTACAGGTCCTCAAGGTAGTATATTTAAAAGAGTATAGCCTCATAAATTGTTTTGTTAAAAGAATACAGATGGGAGGAGGGAAGAACCCCAAGCAGTCCAACCCATAGGGGCATTTGTGCCAGAAAGAGAATGTGGGGAAAAGTAGGCCTAGGAGTGGGCCAACACAACACAATGACAGCCAAGGGTGAGGAACCTGCGGCCTCAAAGCCACGCGTGTCCTTCTAGTTCCTTGGGTGCAGCCTTTTAACTGAGTTCAAGTTCCACAGAACAAATCCTTTTATTAAGGGGATTTGTTCTGTGAAGTTTGGATTCAGTCAAAGGGCCATACTTGAGGACCTAGAGGGCCACATGTGGCCTTGAGGCCACAGGTTCCCCACCCCTGCAAGACTCTAAGGATGATGGGTGTACTGAAAAATCAGCCTGTGTGGGCCACTGGAAGACATGAAGGCAACTGAGGACTGTGGTCAATGGGGAAGAATCTGGCCATACCCCTGTCAGCACCCTAGGACAAAGTCCCATTCACCTTGTGCTAGATATGACTCTGGCAAAGAGTATTGGTTTGGAGTTCCTATTCTGACTCAAATCTTACTACCTAAGGGACTTCAAGCAAACCATTTCCCCTTCTCTGGTCTTGAGTTTCCTTATCAGTGAAATGGAAAGGTCAAACTAGACCAGTAAAGTCAAACTTAGACAGAAATAAGGGCCGCTGATACATACATGAGCATCCCTGTGGGCAGCATATTGACTTGGTTTTAAAATTTAATATTTTCTATCCTTTATTTTTATTTATTTTGTCAAATATTTCCCAATAACATTTTAATCTCATTCTGCCACAGAGAGGGTTTGCTGCAACTCTAGATTTGACATTTCTGATGGATGATCTTTAAGGTCCTATACAACTCTAAAGTTTATGCTCCTAAGGTCCTAGGAAATGAACTTCTCTCATGTGCAAATATTCTCCTTTTCCCCCAACTACATCAAGTTTTTTTCCCCTAACTTTTTTTTAATGTTTTACTGGAAATTTTTTGACAATACTATTACTTCTGGCTTCCCCTTTCCACAAAACTCTCCCTTATAACAAACAAGTACTGTCAAGAAAAACATAAAAACACATTAGCCAAATATAAAAATGTATACCTCACTCTGTACAGATAGTCCAACCCTGCCCCCCCCATTCCATCCTCTAGGCTGAGAAGTGAGAGGCACATTTCACCTCCAATCCTTTGAAGTCACATTTAGTTGCTGTGTTGATTGGAGTTCTGAAATTTTTCAGTATCATTTTCTCTTACATTACTGTGGTTATCATATAAATTATTCTCCTGATTCTGCTTCCTTTGCTCTGCATCAGTTAATACAAATCTTCCCAAGTTTCTCTGAATTCTTCATATTCATCACTTCTTATGGAAGAATAACATAACTTTACATTCATCACAATCTGTTCAATAATTTCCCCATCACTAGATGCCCACTTTCCAGTTCTTTGCTACTACAAAAAAAAAGTGTTACTATGAATATATTTTAATATATGGGACCTCTCCCTCTGTCTTTTATCTCCTTTGAGGTATATGCCTAGTATTCCATATAGCCTGTTCTTCCTAGGTTTTTAGAAGGAAAGAGAAAAATTAAATTACAGAAAATATTACCATCATACTATAGTCATCAAAAGTGCATAGAGAAACATCTAGGACACTACCTGGATGACTGCCAAGCTCCCTAATCTCTCTAATTCTAGTCTTCCCACAAATACTTTTGGTTTGCTTCTTGTACTGTGTTCTGTAGCTGCCTTTATCTCAGGTGCAGACAGCATTGCCTCCATTTCAGACTCCCCCTAGAAGTTCTCTCTGTCCCAAAGTTCTTCCTGGATGGAGTTGGCTCCACCCAACTTCCAGACACCATGATTTCCATTTGAATAGGATCAGGCTAGTGGTTACTAGTGCCACCTACTGGCTTTGCTCCATACCCCAAAATTTATTCTATGATTTCCTGCCTCCAAGTTGTTCTCTATGCCTGTAATGTCCTCCCTCCCTTACTTCATTTATTGAATTCCTATCCATCTTTTTGTGATATCTGGGGGCACTCCCACAACTCAGAGAGCAAGTCCCCCAAGCAATGGCTATCCTAAATTCAAGAAGAGAAGAGAGACACAAGGACCACCATCCTACAGGTTCAGGTTATCTACAAGGATGAAGTATAAACACATATTCTCACCCCCAAAAAAAGAATACTCCCCCCATCAAGAATGCTCCCCAAATCTCTCTGTACCATCATTCCACTGGGAGCTCCATGGGTAATTCAATTCAACAAGTACTTATTAAGCATGCCAATGTTCTAGGTGCTGCTGGGGATTTTTTTTTCCAGATGTACAATCTTTACATGTAGTAAGCTCTTAATATATATTTGTTGAAAAGCCATCAACACTGATTGCCTCCACTGCTCTCCTCACTCACCTTCTGACTCCTTGAAAATGACTTTATATTGCTTCATCATGGAATAAACGGTCTGCTCTCACTGTGGCTTCTAACACTACGGATTACCCTCTTCTCTGAGATTTTGTGACACTACTCTCTCTTGGTTCTCATCCTCCTTATAAGCTTCTTTTGCTGAATCGTCACAAGGGCCATTTGTAGGAAGGGAGGAAGGAAACAAGCACTTACTATGGGCCAGGCACTGTTCTAAGCACTTTAAAAATATTATCTCATTTGATTCTCACAATGGCCCTGGGTGGGAGATGCTCTTATTGCCCCCATTTTACAGCTGAAGAAATGGAGTCAGACACAGGTTAAGTGACTTGCCCAGAAACCCAAGCTAGTAAGTGTGTAAGAGGCCTCATTTGAACTCAGGTCTTCCTGACTCCAGGCTCATTGCTCTGTCTGCTGCTTCAAATCACTGCTTCCCTTTCTTGGTGTTTAGCAGCCATGTCTTTAATAATCTATTCTGGAATTTACCCAGGAAATCAAAATCAAGCTCAGGTCATAGTTTCTGGTACACAGTTTCTCTTTCCTTTTTTTTGAAAATCAGTACATTTGTCCTTGTTCCATTTTGCATTACCTCTTTCATTCTTAGCCCCTCCTGGACTGACTTCCCCTGAATTCTCTTATTCCATGGGATCCTACCTCTCTTTCCAATCAGCTCTTGGACATTTGCTTAACCAAAATTTAGAGTGCCTTTCAGACTAGGCCCAGATTTCCCCTCCTCTATCACAAATTCTACAAAGGAGTGGTCACTTCCAGCCCAAAGTCCCCACCATTTCCACCAAGAATCAGATCCAGAATAGAAAATCCCTTTCACGGTTCCCCCATCTTTCAAAGTATGAAGTTATCTCTAAGGTAAGTCCAAAAGTGATTAGCTGCTCTGTTTTTGGCACAGAGACATCTCCAACAGATGTCTAGATAACTGATAACCTCAGTCATACCTCTGTGCCAGATGTGATGTTTCCCAACCTCTTCCTCTTTCTGCCCAGGTGGTCTGTTGCATACTCCAATGACAAAACTGCTCCTTTTTCTCTCTCCTTTGACCTTCACCCAAATACGCTTCATTCACTTCCCCTTCTAGTTCCTGGATTTACTCACATGAGTATACTTTCTTAATATACAATGCTACCATCCTTTTAACTAATCTGTTTCTTTTTCATAAAGTATCCAGAGCCATAGCCCAGGTTTCAACCCACAAAGTACCAGTAATATCTATGAGGTCGAATTTGCCTCTTTGAATCAGGATCTACAGTACAGAAGCAGCATGCCGAGCCAGGAGTCAGGAAGGCCCAAGTTCAAACGTGGCCTTGGATACTTGGTAGATCTGAACAAGTCACTTAACCTCAGCTTCCTCAACTATAAAATTGGGGCACAGGGGGGTCATAATATCACCTACCTCCCAGGGTTGTGGTGAGGATCAAATTTGATAATAAAGCACTTGGCAAAATTTAAAATGCCATAGAAATGATGGTTATTTTTATTAGAGAAGTCTGGAAAAGTGAAAGGTTTGGGGTAAAAGATGACAAGTTCTGTTTTGCTTAGTTTGAGATGTCTCCTGAAGAACTGGTGTGAAATATCCAGAACGCAATGGGTGATTCAGGAGTGTGGCACTGAGCCACCTCGCTTGCCTCTTTCTATCATGAGTACTAACACTCTTCCAGTCAAATAGATTTAAAACCTTGGAGGGACCTTAAATACTTTGCTCTCCTTTACCCTACACAGCCCATCACTGGACAAGTCCTGCTGACTCATCACTTGTGGCCTAGAAAATTGCAATAACCTCGTTGGCCTCCCTGCCTCACACCTCTTTCCTAATTCATCCTCCACACAGCTACCAAAAAGCACAGATATCACCTATTAGGAAGGCTCCCATGACTCCCTATTGCCTCTAGAACCAAATACAGACTCCTCTGTTTAGCACTTAAAGGGGGAAAAGGGACTGGAAGAAGCATTTATTAAGCACCTACTACATTTTTTTACCCACTTGCCACGTGCCAGAAATTGTGCTAAGCGCTTTCCAAATATTGTTTCATTTGATCCTCACAACTACCCTGGGAGGTACTTGCTATTAGGATCTCCATTTTACAGTTAAGGAAACTGAGGCAGATGGCAGTTAAGCGACTTGCCCAGAGTCACACAGGTCCTTCTGACTCACAGATAGTGCTCTATCCACTAGGTCACCTAGCTGCCTCTTAAATCACTTCAGAATCTGACCAGCCCCTCTCTCTCCAAACATATTACTCCCTTTTACATGCTCTCTGTTATTCTCAACCTGTCCTACGGGTTGTTCCTCTGGCAGTACACTACTGGAGACTGGATCTCCTTCTCTCACTCAGGCTAGAAGGCCTGGATCCCTCCCACCGCCAATCAGCTTGGGTGCTTTGAGCTACATCTTAGGCTGGTTTGCCCCTCCTAAGGCAGCCTGCTGGCCCCTGCTCTAGGGGATTCCCATGAGTGCCAGACTCAGTGAGGACACACCATTTTAGTTCGGCTTTAGCCCCACTGTAGCTCAGAATTTCTGAGGTCCAACGACCAGTCAGTCTCCCCAGGAGCAGGGATTATGTACAGGCACATGACACTATATATAGCGGAATCCCCAGCTCCTTCAAAAGTCAGTTCATGGTACCTCCTACTTGAGGCCTTTCCTGATCTCATCCCCCGCCCCCCCCCAAAAAAAACTTATATAGTGACCTTCATTACTTTGCATATATTTTCTATTTGTTTATGTGTATATGTGTTGTTTCCCTCAATGGACTGTAAGCTCCTAATGGGTGGGGTACTTTCCTTTTTCAATCTTTATACCATGTGAGTATGCCATATCTTCGTGCTTAATAAATGATTTTTGACTGATTACTTTGTTGAATGCAATGGAATTTATAGCATTAGAGACTTCTTGGGTACCAAGAGGTTAAGTGATTTGCCAAAGGTCACAAAACTAAAATATGTCAGAAACAGGACTTGCATCTTCCTGGCCTACCCTCCAATAGGCCAGGCTATCCCTTAGACACTGAGGATAAAGCCAAGAACACACACACACACACACACACACACACACATGCACACACGCACGCACGCACGCACACACACACACACCAGCCTTCAGGAACTTCTTTGAAACAGTTCCGGCTTCCCCAAGGCCTAGATTCACCCTGACCACCTTGCCTGCAAAACAGAGAGACAATGAAGCTGGTCCTGGAGTGGGGAGTTGGGCAAAGTCCCAAGTGAAATTCAAGAAAGAAAAGGTACAAGGCCAGAGTGGGGTTTAAATTTCCTATTTTGGGCAGTCTTCTCTGCCCATTTTCTGAAATGATCTCACTCCTCAGGTGCAAGTGAACAATTCTCTTCCCCAACTCCATCCCCCTATCCTGCTAGCTTCCCCAGGAAACGCGTTCCCAATAAGAAATCAGAAAGGTAGCCTCTAGCTAAGGACCAATGGCTGTAACTCCATCTATTCCTAAAGACTCTCTGGTCAAGCACAGGCCTGCTGGCAAGAGTGACATTAGTTAATCCAACCCCAGGGATGATGAGTTCCAGCACCACCCAGACATGCTGTCCTCCACAGATCCAAGCCTTTAGGAAAAGGGGGAAGCAGGGCACATTCCAGAGGGTGCTATGTTGTGTTAACATCTTCTGCTTCAACCCCTCTCCCAGTCTAAGACATAACTAGGGCAAGGCAACTGGAGCTTTGTCCTAGGGTACCACATTGAGAGGCACCCTAAGCATTCATTGTCCTTCAGCACCTTAAACACAACAGATCTTAGCACCTAGTTAGCAAGAAGACTTAGCTAAAATATCAAGCTACTGCATGACCAGTTTCTTTTTCTCCCCTATTTGATCCCACGGTGGCCACCTTAGCAGCCATTGTCCCAGTTTTTAAAACTGATTTAAGTTTGAGTTTCAAGCTGCTTGTCCTTGGCAAGGTTTATATTGCCCAGAAATGACTATTATTGTGCCCCTAGTTGCTCTTGAGGTCCCCAGGGCAAAAGAAATAGCAAGACCCAGCTGATTTCATGCCGTTGTGGATGGTACTTAAGATGGGAGCGTCTTCCCTCTCTTTTATAAATGTGTGATTGAGGAGGAAAAAGCAAAGGCAGGCAGAGGGGAGGTAGCAGAACTAGAAAGAGGAGTGAGTGGGAAAGGGGAGAGACACCAAGAGACACAAACAGAAAGGGAAAGAAACAGAGAGAACAAGGAACCAAAGAAGTATGCCAAGAGCTTAGGAGTGGAAAGTACAGCAGTCCTGTTGCCACACTTAGGTGGGGGCATCGGGAAGACATCCTTCCCAAGAGCATTCTCACAAGGTAGGAAAGGTTGGAATGGTCTACCAAGACCCTAGGTCTACCTACCTAGACCAAGCACCTTCCTGTGACTGCAGAAATAGAACAGATTCCTGGTCTCCATGCCCTAGGTCAGGGTCAGAAGGAGAAGAGGAGACCCCAGAGGAGCTGCAGGGAATCACGGGAGCCACATCCTCCCTTCATTGTGCTTATAAGGTCTACTTGAGGGTTTTCCCAGGTCCCCAGGCCAGATCGATCTGTCTTGTCTTCCTTCCCCAATACCCCAAATCTTATGTTCCCACTGAGGATTAGAAAACACAGTGAAAGAGAATAAGGAGAGAGAGGGAAATCGATGGTGACAGTGGCACACAGAGAAAAAAGCAAATTCAAACAAAGGAAATCTACAGGGGGAGGAGGGAAGGAGAGAAAGAGGAAGAGACAGACAGAAAGGGTGGCAAAGAGACCTAATGACAGAGTAACAATGTAATATTTGTACAGTGCTACAGTATCTGGCACATAGTGGGTATCTTACAAATGTGTATTCCCTTCTCCTAACAATGGGCAGAGACTGTGATGAAGAGGCAGAAAGAAAGTGACAGAGACAAGAGACAGAGATGACAGTGGCAGAGATAGACAGATAAAGGAACCAAGAAAAAGACAGAGATTAAGAGGCAGAGAAAACAAAAGAATAAAAAGACAGAAGATAAGGTTTTATTTACTCTCAGTCACAATCGTTCTTTTGTGCCGTTTTCCTTTCATTGTTTTTGGAGGTTTGTACAATGTGAGGAATTATGTCAGACTTACACTGGGGGTGGGGCAGGGAGCAGGTTGTGCATAATGTATTGAAACACAATATATCAATAAGGACTTTTTTTAAAAAAGACAAATAGAAGAATGGAGAGACAGAGGCAGAGGGAAAGGAGACATAGAAACACAGAGAGGAAGAGAGACAGAGAGAAGGAGGGAGAGAGGAGAGACAGAGACAGAAATAGAGGAGAGAAAGACGAGGAAAAAGAGACAGAGAGGAGAAGGACAGAGAGAGAGAGACAGAGAAACTGACACAGAAGACCAAGAATAAAGGAATAGAGACTTATCAGAGATAAGAGACAGATGGAGGGACAGAGGCAATGACAGTGGCAGAGATGGAGACAGCCCCAGGGACAGAGAGATACTGACAGTCCCAAACAGTGAGACTAGAGTCCCAGGGGCAGAGACAAGAGGCAAAAAGGAAGTAGAGAGCAGCGGAGGGCAAAAATGCCTCTGACCAGCAGGGCTGACCTCCTTCAAGCCCTGGGGCAGAAAATAGCCTGCCTTGTGTTGCAAAGCATTTCCTGTGGGGCTCTGGGGACCCCGAGAGCAGTACTTTCTCAGGGGTGGGGCCAGGCCATGGGAGTGTGTCCTCTCGCTAGGGCCTCTTCTCCAATGAGGTTCAGCGGAGTGAAGAAGCTGAAGCAGAGCCTGAAAACAGGCCCCTTCCTCTTCCCCTCCCCTCTGCTAAGCATTCCTTCTCCTACCCCAAGCCCAGGCAGTTCTGTGGCTCAGTGTATGCTGATGGAACCTGGGCAGCTCCATTTATAAGGCAGAAACTTCAGCCTGGATGAGCCTAAGGCCATTTTATCATGCCCCTGCCTCTGAATAGATTCATACCCCCCAAAACAATGGCTCTAAATCCCACTGTCTCCGGCCCCTCTGACCCGGTCCCCAGGGCTCATTGAGGAGATAGCGTCTGACCCAATTGGTCAGAGGGAGAAGAATCATAAAGTATTGGACTTGGAGTCAGAGGATTTGGGTTCAAATCCTATCTCTGCTGCCTGCTGCCTGTATAACCTTGTGCAAGTCAATTCACCTCTTTGGGCCATTTGGAAACTCTCTATGAAATGAGGGGATTAGACTTGATTATCTCATAAGTACCATCCAGCACCAAATCTGTGATCTTAAAACCACTGGACTTGGAGTTAGGAGATCAATATTCAAGTCATGACTTCCCATTGAATCAAAATTACTAGTTAGAGTGCCCGTCCAAGCCTCAGTTTCCCCATCTGTAAAATAAAGGTGTGAGGGGGGCAGAGCCAACATGGCGGCTGGAAAGCAGGGACTAGCGTAAGCTCCCCGCCAAGTCCCTCCAAAAAGTCTATAAAAAATGGCTCTGAACCAATTCTAGAGCTGCAGAACCCATAAAATTGTGGAGGGAAGCAGGGCTGTAGCCCAGGACAGCCTGGATAGTCTCTGGGTAAGGTCTATCCCACATGGAGCTGGGAGCTGAGGGGAGCAGAGCTGAGCAGAGCAGAGCCCAGCGTGGGCGGCACGGACCAACCAGACCAAGAGCCAGGCAGAGCATGCCCTGGTGCCCTGAATCAGTGAGCTGCGGCAGTTACCAGACTTCTCAGCCCACAAACACCAAGGACAACAGAGTAGGTTAGTGGAAGAAGCTGCTGGGGATTGGGATACCGTTTGCAGTTTGGCCATCACCTTGGGGGCAGCGAAGGTGGGGCTGCTACAAAACTACAGCTGCAGTTGCTTCTGGCCCCAGGCCCACCTGGTGGGAGGAATTAAGTGGTGGATTAGAGCAGGAATGAAGAGCCTGCTGAAGATCTAAGTCCAGTCCTGGTTGGGGGTTCTTGGGGAAGGAAGAGTGCTGGTGTGGCAGAGCTGGCGCATCCCCCCAGGCTTGGAACATAGAGCTCTTTAG
>CM053622.1:751576532-751593471 GCA_028646595.1 Phalanger gymnotis
CAACCAGAAGATACGCCATCTTGGAGTGGGGGGGAGGGTAGAAATGGGGAGAAAATTTGTAATTCAAACTCCTGTGAAAATCAATGCTGAAAACTAAATATATTAAATAATAAAAAAAATTTAAAAAAATAAAGGTGTGAGACTAAAATCTAGTAACTTAGATCAGGAGTTCTCAACCTGGGGTCCATGAACTTTTAAAAAAAATTTTGATGACTGTATTTGAATATAATTGGTTTCCTTTGTAATCCTGGGTATTTTGTGTTATACTTTTAAAACCATGATTCTGGGAAGAGGTCCATAGGATTCACCAAACTGCCAAAGGGTTACAGGACCCAATAAATATGTCAAGGTAGCCTGAAGTCAGATTGAAAAGCGCTTTACACATCAAGCTGGGGGGTTCAATTTTATCTCGAGGCACTAGGGAGCCAGTGAAGGTTGTTGCACAAAGGAATAATATTGACCCCACATAGTCTGGGAAAATTATTTTGTCACCTGTGCAGAGGATGGATTGGAGAAGGGAGAGACTGGAAGCCAAGAGGTCAGTCAGGAGGCCACTATCCAGGCAAAAGACAATGAAGGCTAGAACATACTCCTGTAGGAAAATAAATTGAAGGAGCTAGGTATATTTAACCTAAAGAAGAAAAAACTTGGGGTGGGGGAACATATGGAGATGAGATTCACTGTCTTCAAGTTGAAATATTAAACTTCTACTTAACCCCCAGAAGTCAGAACTTGGATCAATGGATAAATTACAGGGAGGTAGATTTCAACCTAATATAAAGAACATCCAATAATTAAAACTATTCCTCAATGAAATGGGCTACCTCATGAGATAATGAATTCCCCATTTCTTGGAAGCATGGAGATGAAGAGTGCTCAATCACGCGTCAGGGGGGTGGTAGGTGGGATTGCTGCTGCAAGCAGGAGGATGGACTAGATGACCTTTATTGTCCCTTCTGGCTTTGGAACAGCCAGACATTCATCATCATAAAAACAAAGCTGGAAAAGATCTCAAGAGATATTCTGGTCTCTCATCTTTATTTTAGAAATGAGGAAACTAAGGCCCAGAAAGGCAAAATGGTTTGCCCAACAACTTAGCAGAGCCAGCATTCTAACGTCCTGACCAGAGTATCCTTACTCCAAATCCAATACTCTTTCTCCCATACCATGGTGCCCCTTCATCTCCATTCCTCTTCCTCCAGGGGAAATCATTTCCAATGAACTTCAGTGGTTCCCCATGTTTGCTAACAGAAAATACAAACTCTTTTGTTTAACATTCAAAGGCCTTCACCATACGGATCCAGCCAACAATTCCATCACTCCCCTCTTCGCAGGCTCCAGGCAAAGTGGCCGATTTGCTGTTTGTTTCTCATATGCAACATTCCATCTCCCATCTCTGCACCTTTGCACAATCTGTGTCTCATGCCCAGAATGCTCTCTCTCCTCCTACTTGAGGCCTTCCCTGATTCTCTTCCCCCACCCCCAGCTGCTATTTCCCTTTTCCAGAACGATTTTGTATATGTTTAGTATTCATTTTTCTGCCTCCGTGTTTTCCTGATAGAGTATTGTTGGTTCCCTGAAGTCAGGGACTGTTTCCCTTTTTGTCTCTAGATTTCCTGTGTCTATCACGGTACGTGGCACACAGTAGGTGCATAATAAATGTTTGTTGATTGTTTGCTTGATCTCAACCAATCCAGTCCACCCTTCCTACTGCTTTATACAAGCATCTCCCTGTGTTTTCCTATTTTATCTGAGTTCCTTTTCTTGCCTGAGACTATATGAATGATTTGAGTCAGTACCATGGAGAGAATGAGGGGAAGGCAATAATGGGGGGAGGGCACTGTCCAGGAACCTATTAATCAGTCTCTTCTTTATATTAGAGACCTTCTTGAGGCCAGGAAAAGTAAGGTCCACTTCTGTACCCCTGAATCTCCTTACTCACCCCAGGCAGTCACAGGAATAAAGGGCATCAGGGATTAGCCCAGAGAAGGGCTCATTGGGGCCAGCTCAGCATATCCCTTGGACGGGGCAGAAACACTGTTTATTTCCTGACTCTGAGACAACTCCCCGGAAAAGCTTTCCCCGGGCCAGGCCCAGAGAGAATACCAATCTCCTTAGAACCATTCCCAATAGAGCTCTGCTGACCACAACTCTGGTCCTGACCCCAACCATTCAGGAGGAGGGAAGAGGACCAGGCAACCAGGAGAAAGTTGAAAAACAGTTTGTTCTCTGCTGAGAAGGAAGGGAGTAGCTCAGGGCTCAGTTTGGTGAAAAGTGCCAGAAGATAGTCTGCTTTTGTCCAAAGAGGGGCAGGAGCCCAGTCCCTACTGCCCCCAACCCCCACCCCAGAGCAAACAGGATAAGCAAAATGCACGTATATGATACAACATCTCAGGCTTGCTGTGGGACTTTATACAGGTCATTTCCCTACTCTATCATTCATAAGAGAAAAGTCCTTCCCACTCCTTTCTGCCTAAAGATGGGGAGAAGCCCAATAAGTCTGTCTTCCCAGAATAGTTTGGGATAAGCAATAATAATTACAATGATAACAGCCTTTCCTTTATTCAGCACATTAACAGTCTAGAAAGGCTCTTCTGATACATGTGCTTACTGACGCATTAATCAGCCCCATCCCTACGACCATAAAGTCAAATCAACAAGCAGTTCTTAAATTCCTGTTGTGTCCCAGGCACTGTGAAAAGCGCTAAGGATATAAAGAAAGGCCAAAAAATGGTCCCTGCTCTCAAGAAGCTCACAGTCTGTCTAATGAGAGAGACAATATGCAAACAGTTTTGTACCAACGAGATACAGAAAGGATAAAAGATATAATCTCAAAGGGAAGACACTAAGATTAAGGAGGATTGGGAAAGACTTCTTACAGAAAGTGAGACATTAGCTGAGACTTGAAGGAAGCCAGAAGACAGAGATGAGGAAGGAAAAGGCTCCAGGCATGAGGGACCCCCTCTCCCCCACGTGTGAAAATACCTGGAATCAGTCAGACAGAGTATATTGTGAGAGGAACAGCCGGTGCCACTGGTTGGAAGAGTTAATGGAGGGGAGTAAAATACAAAAAGACTAGAAATGTAGGAGGGAGCCAAGTGATGAAGGGTTTTCAAAGCCAAACAGAGGGTTTTATGTTTGATCCTAGAGATAATAGGAAGGCACTGAAATTTATTGAATGAGGGGTTGATGTGGTCAGATCTTTGCTTTGCGATTTGACAGATGAATGTAGGGTGGTCTGGAGTGGAGACTTGAGAAAGAGAGACCCATCGGCTGCTACTGCAGTAGCCCAGGTGTGAGGTGACGAGGGTCTGCAGCAGAGCGGTGGCTGTGTCAGGGGAGAAAAGGGGGGGGTTATGTTGAGAGATCTTACAAAGGTAAAAATCAGAAGGACGTGACATCCAATTAGATACAGATGGTGAGAGAGTGTAGAGTAGAGGAGGAGACCTAGACTGGTGAGCCCGGGTGACTAGGAAGATGCTGGCACTCTCCCCAGTACAAAAACCCCAAACGCCCAAACCACCCATCCCCAGACTCTGCTCCCTTCTGTGTGTTGTCCCTCCCTAGCAGAATTCAAGATGCTTGAAGGTGGAGGCCGTATTTATATTTGTATCCCCAGTGCTTAGCGGTGTCTGACACATTGTAAGTGCTTGGTTTTTTGTTAATAATAAAATCAACAATAATAATAGCTAACATCTATGTAGTGCCCACTATGTGTCAGGCACTGTGCGAAGTGCTTTATAGTTATCTCATTTAATCCTCACAATAACCCTGAGAGGTGGGTGCTCTTATTAATCCCATATTATAATGAGGAAACTAAGGTGAACAGAGGTCAAGTGACTTGCTTACGGTCACAAAGCCAGTAAGTGTCTGCAGCTGGATTCAAATTCAGGTCTTTCTGACTCCAGGCCCAGTGTTTTACTTGCTGGGTCATCTAGCTTTAATTAATGTATTGGATCCTCACAATGACCGTGTAAGGTGGTTTCTATTTTACCCATTATCTAGATACGGACATTGAGGCTTAGAATAGGGAAGTAACTTGCCTAAGACCACATAGTAAGTGTCAGAGCTGGGATTCAATCTCAAATGCCTAACTTTAGGTCTCATGTCCTATTTCACCACTGGCTTGATCTCTCCAGGTTATTAGGAAAAGACACTGCAGTATCATGGTATATACACTAGCCTTGAAAGCAAGGAAGATAAATACAATCAAAAAGGGCTAGGCTTGGAGTCAGGAAGGCCTGAGTTTGAATCTTGCCTCAGATACACATACCAGCTGTATGATCCTCCCCTAAACTCAATTTCTTCTTCTGTAAAATAAAGAGATTGGTCTCCATGGCCTCTGAGGACCCTTGCAGTTGTAAATCTGTGACCCTATGAATCAAGTCCTACTTCTGACACTCGCTAGCTATATCACAACCGGCACGGCATGGCCCCTAAATTCTCTAAGCCTTGGTTTCCTCTTCAGTAAAACAAGGATAACGATCTACAGCGAGAGATAGCAATGGTGTACAAGACAAAAGAGCAGGGTTCCGGGTCAGGAACACCCAGGCTCAAGCATCACTCCTGATGTCTCTGGCTCCAAGTCACTTAACCTCTCAGGGCACCCACACAACTCTCTAGAGACCACAAGCTACAAAATAGGTAAGATTGTATGTAGGTAGAAGGAGATCCTGACCAGGGGCAGCCCTCCTACCCTGAAGTAACTCACAGTAATTCACATGCAAAGATGTCATGAGATGATACACAAAGCTCTGAAAGTCTTAATTCCTTCTATAAACATTGACCTGTGGGTTGGCTCATTTGCATTCCCTGGAGTCTGTGTCCTGGGTAGAGCTAACACTTGGCCAAGCCCACAAATGGAGGAGAAATAAAACAAATGATACAAAACCAATAGATAATCCAGAAATCTACCTGTTTAAGGAACATATTGTAATTAGTTATGATCGAACAAGGAGAGCAAGTAAAACACTTTACAAACCTCAAAGTGCTTTGTGACTGCTAGTTATTAGGCTTTATCGGCACCACTCTCCACCTCCTTTGCATTTTGCTTTCCAGGTTACTGACAAGAGCAGCAGGTAGCACCCACCAGCTTCTGCCTTGCTGCTGGGTGTGCCCCTGCTACTGATGCCTCTCCTAGCTATTCCTCTTTTACAGAATCCCCTCTGATTTCTGAGCAAGAGTTGGACATTTTCCTTGCCACGGCTAATCGCTTTATTTGTGCCCTTCATCCCACCCCCTCGTAACTTATCCATGAACTTGCCCCACAAATCATCCCCTTTCTCATCTTAAGCATTTCACTATTTCTTACTTAGGTGCCCAGCTCTATCCTATTTATAAAAAAACCTCCTACGCCCCTGCCATATGCTTGATATCTCCTCCTCTTCTTCACAGCCAAACTTCCAGAAAGAATTGTCCACACTGCTGCCTCCATTACTTTATCGTCTATTCACTCCTCACCTTCCACATCCACTCCATCCTAGCAATCTGGCTTCAGACTCTACCACTTGATGGAAACTGTTCTCTCCAAGATTACCAAGGATCACTTAACTATTCAATTATGTATCTATCTACACATACATATATGTACACACATACACATGTATATGTATATGCGTATATGTGGTTGTTCAGTCACTTTCAGTCGTGTTTGACTCTCTGCGACCCCATTTTGGGTTTTCTTGGCAAAGATACTGGAATGGTTTGCCATTTCCTTCTCCAGCTCATTTTACACATGAGGAAACTGAGGCAAACAAGGTGAAGTGACTTGCTTGGGGTCACACAGCTATGAAGTGTCTGAGGCCAGATTTGAACTCCTTGCTCTAGGCCCAGTGTTCTACCCACTGCGCTACCCTAGCTGTGTGTACCAAGCATCGCTTAAGTTTTCAATTCAACATCGAGAGAGAGAGATTCTCCGCAATCAATAGCCAAGTGCTGTATTTCCACAATGTCTGTTGCACCTGCTCCACGCTCTCCCTTCAGACAGCCACTGCCTAAGTTCAGGTACTCTCCACGTCTTGATTTTTGTCATAAATAACTTCCAAACTAATCTCAACACTTCCTGTCTCCGTTATCACTAATCCATCTTCCATGCAATTGCCACAATTATCTTCCGAAGGCACAAGTCTGTGTCTCTCTCCTGCTTAGAAACCTTCGGTGGAAACAACCGGGTAAAATACAAGCCATCTTCTCCTTGCTCGAGGTTTCCATGACATTACTCTCCCCTGGGAATCACTCTTTCTCAGTCTCCTTTGCTAGATCTTCATCCGTGTCATGCCTACTCAGTGTGGTTGTCCCCTAGGATTCTTTCCTTGACCTTCTTCTTATATAATTTCCTTTTTAACTCCCAGAGATGTGATTATTATCTCCATGCTGATGGTTCTCGGATTTACTGAGCCAGCCCCAAGCCTCTCTCCTAACCTTCAGACCTGCATCTCCAGTCGCCTGTTGGACATCTTGGGTCAGGTGTCCCATAGACATCTTAAACTCAAAGTGACCAAAACTGAACTCATTCTCTCTCTCCTTAACTATCCCTTCTTCTGAACTTCCCCATTGCTGTTGGGGGAATTACTAATATCTCAGTCATTCAGATTGAAAACTAGTAGTTATCCATAAGTCCTCAGTATCTCTCACCTACCCCACCCCCATATCCAATCTGTTGCCAAGTCCTTTCGATTTTACCTTCCCTAAATTCAGTCCCCCAGAATAGGGCACAGATGACCAGGACAGAAAAAGCAGGAACTATTTTTGTACCCTGCATGCCTTTATTAATGCAACCTAAGATTCAAAGAGTATTTTTGGCTGCCACCTCATAATGCTGACTCATATTTGCCATGAGAGAGGGAAGCCCTTTCTAACTAAAACATTTAACCAGGTCTTTATTTTGGGGGAAGACTGCAGAGCAGGCTCTGTTTAGGCTGGTACCAATAGTTAGAAAAGGGAGAGCAAGCCAGCATGGAGGTGACTGGATAGGGCATCTGGGGAGGAAGCATGGGAACAAGCCCTGAAAAGAGATATTGCACCCAGTGAATGAACTACCCAACAGTAGTTAATTGAGGAGGTAAGCCTTTCAGTTACATTTGAAAATGTGACTAAAACTGGGATATCTCCCTACCCTCCCCCTCTGACAAGTCCAGGGTCCTAGGGAAAGGGGCCCCTCAATGGAACCAAGGTCCATTGTGTAGCCAGAAATAACAACAACTGAGCACAACCACTGGGCGCCTGTCCCTCTCCCAGAGCTGCCATCCCAGCACAATGACACACTAGGTCCAATAGCCATCACCCAACCCCAGAGCCCCTCCCCCACAGCTGGTCAGTCAGCTCCTAGCCTCGTCAAGACAATGGCCAGGCTCTAAGCCCTGATAGCAGCCGTGGACAAAACTGTGTGAGTATCCATTCACAGGAAGTAGCCTTCAATAGCCCGATAACTTCCTATATCCTGACATTGTGAAGGCCTACTTCCTGCCCAGTCTCCTAAAATACAGCAAGGCAGAGTTGGGGCAAGATGACAAATAGGGCTTTTCCCCACTACTCCAACCTCTAGCTTTTAGGCACTTACCTTCCTTGATGACCTGGATTCCTGCCCCACTCTACCCCTATTCTTAACCAGAGGCTTTGTCCTCATCCATCATACATGCCAAACAACTCTCCTAGGATCGGAGGTTGTCTAGTCCATCTCTCTGTCTCCTGGCCAAGCATTCCCCTGCCTCCAGACCCAAATTGGTTCTGCTTCTACAGCTCATCCAAGAAAGACACTCTGTAGCAGTCACCCTACTCTAATTATCTCATGTGCCTCAGTGTTAGGAACATCTCCTTCAGATCTAACTTAAATCCCTCCTGTTGCACTGTTAAAAGAGGAGAAATGATCACATTCTTCTACGTTATACCCTTTCGCAGACCAAAAAAAGAATTGTTGTTGTCACCCACCAGCCCTCTCTCCAGGTCCCTCAGCTTGGTCCTCTAAATATCAGAGAGGGGGTCAGCTAGGAACTAGAAAGTGGGCAAAGTCTCCAGGAGCCCTGGCCACTCCTCTCTGTACCCCCATGCAGCCTGCTTTGATACCCCTTCCCACCTCTCCAGTGTGATGGAACAAAGATAGCCTCAGAGAGGACGAGGTTTTCCAAAAGTCATTAAATAAGTCAGTGGGGAATAGAGCCATAACTAGGAATTTTTGTACTTAGGACATCAGGAAACATGGGGACATGCCATCTGATAATTTCTTGTTTCCTAATTATTCTTGCTAAGTAAATTAAGCTCAGTTGTTTCTACAGTATGGAGAGAATGCAAATGTGGTGGTCACTATCTAAACTTTAATACCTCAGGGCAAAGTTCCAGTCACTCCACCCTAGTCATGGTTCTGGAGGGAAAGTGGCAACATGAATGCAGGACCCTGGATTTCTAGAATCAGGTCTCTACCAGTTCCCCTACCCCCTGGGTTTCCATGCAAAGCCAAACCAAGCAGTCAAAGTTAGCTGCCACCACCCTAGTTCAGCTGGATTATTACAATAGCCAAGTTCCTCCCTGCCTCCACTCTCTACCCACTCCACTCCACCTTTGATTAGGCTGCCAAAGTGAGCAGATCTGAGCATGTCAACATAATTCCCACCTCAAAAAATTCCAGTGGCTTCTTTAGATCAAGTAGAAAATCTTTTGTTTGGCGTTTAAAGTTCTTGAAAACCCAACTCCTTCCTACCTTTCCAGGGTTCTTACATCATGCATTCTACAAGCCGGCTCCACTGGCCTCCTTCCTATTCCTCCAACACAAACTACTCTACCTCCAGTATCCTTGCCTTTGCACTGCTGCCCCTCCTGCCCTGGAGGTTCTCCATCACCCCCTTACCCCCAGATGCTAGGACCTGTACCCCTAAGATCATGTTCTATCTACTCTGAAAATACCTTGGATGTGTCTAGTGGTCTCCTCCATCAGAATGTGAACTCCTTGAGGACAGGGCTGGGGTATTGCCTTTCTTTGTATCCCACATCAGAGCTGGAAAGGACTTTCTTTGTAGCACCATGCCTGGCATTTAGCAGGCCCTTATTAAATTCTAGTGGACTGACTTACTAACCTAGGACCGGGAAATAGAGTTGTTTGAAGCTATTGGAAGGGAAGAAAGGAAGGAAGGAGGGAGGAAGCCTTGATCATCTTCATCCTCCTGTCCTCCTCCTCTCCCATCTCAGGCACTCCTTTTGGAGTGCCACTGACCACATCTAACACCTTGGATTTCCTGCTTCCCCCTTGTTTCTCATCATCCCTCCCTCTCAGATTTCTAGCTTTATGGTAGAGATGGATTGGAAAGAATAAGAGAGAAAGGAGAGAAAGGGAGAAAAGGAGAGAAAGAGAGAAAAGGAAAGTGAGGAGAGGAGGAGGAGGAGGAGGAGGAGGAGGAGAGAGAGAGAGAGAGAGAGAGAGAGAGAGAGAGAGAGAGAGAGAAGAAAAAAGAGAGGGGTAGGTCTGAGGGAAAGGAGACAGGAGGCCCGCTCTCTCTGCCAGATATTGTTCTCTACTTTCTATGCCCCTGGCATTGAGCCACAGGTGATCCATTGTACAGGCTAAGGAGAGAAGCCCCCAGTGGGCAGGGGCCCATTCATCCCCCTCCCTGCCAAGTGAGGGCTCTGAGCCTACTCCTTGGCCAGACTGGAGCCTGAGGAGGAGAATGTCTGGAAACTACGGAAGAAAAGAAGCAGAAGTCTCAGGGGAGGGAGAGCCTAGTCACTTTCCCACCCTCCACCCACAGCAGAGGAAAAAGCTAGAGGGGGCACTAGGAGTCTGCAGTGCAATGGGGGCGGGGACCTTGGGGCTTCTCTTCTTTGAAGTGGTAGCATGGTATTTGTGAAAAGAGCAGTGAACTTGAAATCAAGCTAGATTGAGGTCTACCCTTGACCTAGATAAACTGTGTTATCTGGCAAAGTCCTTAGACTTCCCCAAGACTCAGTTTCCATATCTCTAAAATAGGTGCAACATATTTTTTTGCAGTACCATCCTCACAGGGATGTTAGGAGTATCAAATGAATACAAAGAGGGCTTTGAACACCTTTAAGCCTTATATAAATGTCATTTATTATTTCAGCTATCATTCTAGTAACTGACCTTGGGGTCTATTGATTTTAATGTAATCCAGGGTACCTGTGAGGGGTGGGGCTGACCCCTGCAAGGATGTTCTATCAGTTCTTCCTCAGGAAGAAAGAGTAACAAAAGCCTGAGCCCTTGGGTATAGGACCTCCTCTCTGGGTTCCCCTCTCTAGGCCTCAGTTTCCTCATCTGTAAGATGAAAGGATCGAATGAAATTGTCTCTAAAGTCCTTTCCACCTCTGACGTGGATTCCATGGGGACACTTTGGTGCTGATCGTGGAGGGGAGACATCCCAGCCTGGAAGGTTCTCAGATAGCCTGAGGTCAGAGGGTCCCTAAGGGGACCGAGAAACCAGTCATGATCCATTGTGCCACAAATGTTGCCTCCAGAGCAAGAGTTCTTAATTTTTCTGAGGCAGCTAGGTGACAGAATGGGCAGAGTTCTGGACCCGAAGTCAGGACAGACCTAAATTCACATCCTGCCTCATGCTTAGCTGTGTGACCCCCGAGCAGGTCAGATTACCTCTCTCATGTTCCTCTTCTGGAAAATGGAGATGATCACAGCACCTACCTCCCAGAGTGGGGAGAATCCAATGAGATAATATATCTAAAGTACTTTGCAAATCTTAGGGGACTATAGAAATGTTAGTTGTAACTGTGTCATGGACCCCTTAGGGAAGCCTATGGATCCCTGCTCAGAATAGTGTTTTTAAATGAACAAAATAAAATGCATTGGATTACAAAGGAAGCCAATTATATTGGAAGTTAGATGTCTATCTATCTATTTGAAGTGACAGACCCTAGGATTAAAAGCCCCTGTTTTAAGGGCTCCTTCTTCCTTAAGAAGGGATCACAGAGCAGGATCTCAGGTCCCTCACCCCTTGGGAAGTTGTTCCCCATAACAGGTGACACAGACCCAAGAGACCTGCAGTACACCTGGGAATAGAGATCACCTTCCTAGAGAATCCATTACTCCCCAAGGTTTCCCATGTTGAATGGGGCAATGGCCTGGAAAGCCAGGCTCCTGGGCCAAAGATCCCCAAGTAGCGATATGTCTCCCTCTCCTAAGAATAAGCCAGGGTCTGGTGCTGCAGTGAGAGTCTCGGGCGGCTCTGCAGACAGCCTCAGGAACACCCAGTGAGGCTAAGAGAACTCTGGAGCCAGGCACCAGGGAGATAGCTTAGCTATTAGAGTCCCCTCTATTACCCACGTGTGGGCTAGGCAGTGGGCTTTGTTTGTCCCAAAATCCCTAGATCCCAGGGATTTTGCGGACCAAACCCACTGCTGCTCCCTCCCTTCCCCACCCCTACTACCATCAGGTGGTGCAAGCTCAGGGAATGGAGACTGAGCCAAGTATAATTAGGAAGGTAAATTTGCCGGCATCCGCTGTTTCCCCCCTCAACTGTAAACATAACAGTACATGTACTGTTACTGAGTCTTTAAAAGCCAGCTGGGGGAAAAAAGGAAAAAAAAATTTATTTTTTTAAATTAAAAAAAAAGCCAGCTGAGGGAAAGGAAGAAGCCTGGCCCTGATAAGGAAGGAGGACAAAGAGGGAAGGACAGAGGTAGTGACTGGGCCCTCTGACTGTTCCTTCACCCCAAAAACCACAGTCTTAATCAACCTACATTGACTTTCCTCCCAGGGCCTGGCTGCTCTCTACAACCCTGAGAGCTCTTCCTAGAGGTAGGGATAGAGAAGAACCCAAGGCCCACTTCACCAAGACCAAGAAGGCAGGTCGCCAGGGAGACGCTCTCCCCAGGATCTCCCAGGGAAGAGCCCACAGGTATCCCCTTTCCCCACCCTACCCCCCCACCTCAAGCAGCTCTCCCCATTGCACTCCTTTTCCAGAAGTTACACACCAGATATACAGCTAAGAGGTGGACAGTAAAACCTTCTTCCCTTCTGACCTCGGGATGCCAGGAATTCCCAGAATTGCTAATAAGTGTGAGCCAAATGTGACTTCCTTCAAACGCCCCCCTCCTCAAGCCAAGCCAGAGACACAATGGGAGAGCATCCCAACGGTAGTGATAAGGCTGGGAGGAGTTCGCTTCAACCCTAGTGGCCTGATAAGGCTCTCTATAGGACTCTGACAGTGCTACCAGACTTCTCTGGAAGGGGTCAGGCTCTGATCCAGGAGGAAGCCAGGGGCCCTGCTGAACGCCAACTAGAGGCCTCAGAGAGGACCCAGGCAGAAGCTGATCAGGTACACTGTACCCAAAGCAGAGCACAGGGGGAGAGGGAAGGAATGGATGGAAAGCAGCAGGGTACAGCACGATAGGGTTAGAGGGAGAAGAGATTTTAGAAGTCACCAATTTCAACCACCTCATTTTACAGATAGGGTAGCTGAGGCCAATGTGGTGAAGTGACTTGCACAAAGTTGTACATGTAAACTGCAAAAGCAGGATTCAAACACAGATGCTCTAGAGGCAGGTGGCATAGAACCCAAGGGATTCTAAGGGTTTGGGCCACATCACACTCTTCCTCTCACCCCCACCCCACCCCCACAAACCTGGACAGGAACTCGCTTCGTAAACCTGCTCTTCATCTATACCTCTATTTCCCCTCTGTGCCAAGGGAATGCTTACTTCAGACATCCTCCTATACTTTGGAAGACTCTTGACCATTCCCTGCCCCAGTCCAATAGCCTTTCTATCACCCACAGTCCCCAATGGTTCAATTTTGTTCTTTTTTGTCTCTCTGAGATCAAGAAGAATTAAGTGCTTTCCAAATGTGTGACCTCGGGTAAGTCATTTCCACCTCCAGCCCTTTCCCCATCTGTAAAATGAAGGTCCCTTCCAGCCTCAAATCTATGATTCTATAAACCTATATTCACCTCCTGGGCCTCTGAGCAAAAGCAGGACCTACAAAAGAGTGCTATTAAGAGGAAGGCTGGCCAAGGCCAGGTGATATAGGGGACATCTGGGGCAAAACAATCCACCTTGTCATCACTGAGCTGAAATCAAAACACACACCGCTCATGCCTGTGGGAAACACAGTGACCTACCGCCCTCTGGCACTCAGGGAAACCAGCCCAGAGGAACAAAGGCGAGAAGTTGCCAGGAGAGCTCATCTGTCTGGCCTGAAACAATAAAGTTTCAGCCTTTTGGGGTTGGAGGTGGGCAGGAGTTGTGGGGTATCCTGGAGAGGCCCTGTGTGGGGGACAAAGACAGGCAAGAAGAACCCACATAAACAGTCAGAGGAAAGCTCTCAAGGCTCCTACCCAGGGTTCTAGTGCAACTGTGGCCACTCACATATTTGGGAACCTAGCAGGACATCATTGGGCATAGCTCATTCTAATGGTTGCTAGGCCAGCCAAGGAAGGTCTGAGAGAGGAATTCTAATCCGGCCTCTAGCCCTACCTCAGAGCCAAAAACTAGGAATTTCTGTACCTGAAGCAATCAAAGGCAGAACAGGTAGAGAAGGGAGTGCTTGGGGGTGGGGTGGGATGGGGAAGTGCCACAGATTTGGATGAAGTAAGCCCTGGGACACAAAGACGCATTTTATAATGCTAAAGGATGGTTGCTTGGTTGCCGCTGCGGAGAATAGGAAAGCAAGAGACAAGGGGTCCCACTAATGGGGAGAAAGTATGTACTCTAGGATGGTGCTTGGTGGTACCCCTAAAGCCCAGATCAGCCCACCCTGCCACAGTACTGCATTAACTGGCTGCGTGTCTTTGGACAAGTGGTTCATCCTTAGCTCAAGAGGACCAGAGGTCTTGACTTGATGTTTCTCTTTGGAAGACCTGAGTTTCCCCACCCATAACTTGAAAAGAATCAGCATTATTCTCTCTTGGGAAGATTAGCAGAAATCTTTGAGAGTGATAGGAAGGCATTATGTAAATATAAGAGAGTTAATACCAGATTTCCTGAGGAAATGGGGAAACTGGAGGAAACAAGGGAGCCTGTCCCACAAACAAGGGTCCCAGATCTTTTTAAGATCCCCATTCCTATAGAAACTAAAAGGGGGGCTAGGAATCAGAGATAGAGAGGCAACCTCTCCCATACCAAATCATTATACTTCTCTCTCACCAGCCAAAAGCAGATAAGAAAACTGAGGCACAGAGGTACAGTAGAAACTGTTGACCAGTAATTTTCCACCCCCTAGATACCAGAACCTAAAGCTATGGACCCAGTGAGTTCAGAAAAATCTTACCATCTCAGACTTGGAAGAAACCAAAGAGGTCATCTAGTCCAAACCTAGTCCAAACAAACCCTATCAAAAGCAAGAATCTTTCTATAACATCCCCAAAGAGTTTGCCTAGCCTTTACCTGAATACCTCCAGTGATGGGGAACTCACTACCTACTGAGGCAGCAAATTGCATTCTTGGACATCTTTCCTCTTTAGGAAGTTTTCCTTACTTTAAACTACAATGTCTCCCTGTAAGTTCCACTATTAGTCTTACTGCTGCCCTCCAGGGCCAAACAGAATGACTCAGACAGTTACCACCTGGTAAATGCATTAGGAGTTTCCTTGGGCTCAGGCCCAGCTCCTTACTGGACTCCTCAGGGTTTCCCATAGCCCAGACCCTGCTGAGCTGCCACAGACAGAGTTTTGATCACTGCTACACGAAGGGTTTCCTGAATGCTTTCCTGAGGACATTGTTCCCCTCTGCAGAGTCATCAAGGTCAAATTCATCATGGGCTTCATTGGCCCTGGTCTTGCCAGGGCCCTGGGTCAGTGGGTCCCCACACCCACCCCAATTCCTCATCTGTGGGCCCCCATGGAACCTATAACAATGGCACAAGCTGAACACCAAAGACCTGGCTCACAGCACTAACCCTCCTAGAGGGCCAGGCTAGGAGCAAACCAGGTAATCATGTCCAGACAGACCCTTGGGATGCAGTCCAGAATAAGACCTTGCCAAAGGGTGATCAGAACCCTCCAAGGTTTGTCTCCATGATCGATATAACCTGCCAGACAAGTGCTGCCCTTTACCCCAACTATGCCCCAGAACCACTTGGTTCAATTCAACAAGCATTTGTCTGGCATATGCCTTTGGGCATACACTACATGGAGCAGGCAATGGGTCTTCCTCGGCCAATGCAGCCCTGCACTGGGATCCGTCTGCCTAGAAAGCTGCTCTTGAAGCTACAATAATAGAAATATTTTTAAAAATAAAAACCTCCTTGTATGGGACATGCTCATTCAAGGCTTTGTGGTTACTCAAAGAATGAAATTTAGCCTTTGCCATTATCTTTAGAAAAAGAAAAACATTGTGTTAAGCAGACTGAAACTGTAAACTAAAACAAATCCCCTGGGGACAAAGTTAACCTAAAGCTCAGTTTTCAAGCATGTCAAAGTACTGCTTCTATTACATTAATGATAAATTATATTTATCTAGTCATTAAAGTAGGTTCCTGAAGGACTCGGCAACATTTTGTACATAAAAGTAACCAGATTTCATTTTTTTAAAACTGTTTAATACTTCAAGCTGGCCTTTACTCTGATGAATCAAAATCAGTGAGTTGCAATAACATCTGGTCATTTTATAGACAGTACCTTTAATAGCTTCAAAATTATTACCTCATTTTTCCCAGACCATTCTTCTGAGGTTGCCAAGGTAAGTAGCATTATCTCCATTTTACAGAGAGGGAAACTGAGGTTCAGAAAAATTGTGGATTGCCCAAAGTCACCCAGGTGATAGAGATGGGTGCTAACTCCAACTTTCTACCTCCTCCAAGCCCCAGCCTCTTCCCAGTTGCACACACACGCACACACACACACACACACACGCACACACACACACAATTTATTAATTGAAGTTTATGCAAACCCATCTTCCCCAGTGTCCTCTCCCAACCTTTTAGGTTGCACCTTCAGATCACATCCCATTGTCTTTGCAGGAATGCACCCTGCCAGTCCCCCTGGCTGCCTGAGGGTCTTAGGTTTTCATACACCAATAGGGTATTCAGTCTCCCAAATGTTCTCCAGAAGTCTTCAGTCACAAAGACCACACCTGGAAACACTAAGCCCCAGCCTATGACTGTATTCCCTAGGGCCACCCTCTCCCACTCCTTCCCATTCTTTCTCCTACTCTCCTGTTCACCACACTTGGGGTACTACTCCGGAAGTTTCCCAACTCTCAAGCCCCTTCCATAAGACTAGTTAAGAATACCACACATTTACACATTGCACATGTTTTTGGACTTTCTTGATGTATCAATCAGTTGTGCTGTCTTTCCCTCCCTGCCACTGCAAAAAAATTACTATTTGTCAAACGGGCTGGCTGTCCAGCAGGGAAAGGGGAGGGTACATGAGATACTATGGTCATATAAGAAACAGAAAATATCAATAAAAGTTTAAAGAAGAATACCACACATTAGTGGCACTCTTCAAAGCGCTTTTGTATCCACTACTTCATTTGATACAAGATGATGCAATCTATTTGAGAGTAAGGACTTTCAATTTTGCCTCTGTATCTCTAGCACGCAGCACAATAATTATAAGAACTAACATTTACACAGTGCATTAAGGTTTGAAAACCACTTTGCATTATCTTGTTTGATTCTCACAACAATTCTATGAAATCCCTACCATTAGTATCCCCATTTTAAAGATGAGGAAACTGAGGTTGAGAAGCTAAATGACCTGTTTGGAGTCACAGAGCTAAGTGTCTGAGGCGTCATTTGAACTCGGGACTATTTTCTGCCACTTTTTGTATCCCCAGCGCTTAGCAAAGTGCCTGGCACATAGAAGGCATTTAATAAATATTTATTGATTAACTAAGTCGTTCAACACATAACATGCACAGTGCTACCTAGCTGCTGAATCTCTGGCACATAGGAGGCATCCGACAAATGTTTGTTGGACTGGATTGGTTTTGAACTGAATTAGAAGAACCTGAGATTACCTTTACCCTAGGAAAAAAG
>CM053622.1:751593571-751732967 GCA_028646595.1 Phalanger gymnotis
AAGGAAGGAAGGAAGGAAGGAAGGAAGGAAGGAAGGAAGGAAGGAAGGAAGGAAGGAAGGAAGGAGGGAGGGGAAGAAGGAAGGAAAAAAAGAAAGGAAGGAAGGAGGGAGGGAGGGGAAGAAGGAAGGAAAAAAAGAAAAGAGAAAGGAAGGAAAGGAAGGAAAGGAAGGAAGGAAGGAAGGAAGGAAGGAAGGAAGGAAGGAAGGAAAAAAGAAAGAGAAAAGGGAAAGAAAAGAAAAGACCAGGAAGAATCTCAGAGGATTCTTGTTCAGGTATATATTAGACCAAATAGCTCTTAGATTCTGTGAGTAATTCTGTAAGTTATCCAGACCAACCCCATTTCACAGCAGAAGCCTCTAAGATGTCAGAAGCCAAGAAGAGACAGGATTGAAACTCAGTCTTCTGTCAGTTTGAAGTAAGGCAAAGAAGAGGCTATTCTTTCAAGAGTCCAGCTGTCAGCACTCCTCTGCCCAGGGAGTCAAGGCAGAACCCAGAATCCAGTCCAGGAGAGGCCACTCCAAAAGGCCAGGAGTTCCCACAGCCTGCAGGGGGCCTCCGGTCTCCAGAGCAGGGCTAGGCTGGCCAGTGCCCAGTTCATACTCCCTCTTGCTAACGCAGCAGCATGCACAGGAAAGGGACCGGAGACAATGGAAAAGCACCAGACACAAAGCCGCTGAGAATGTGGAGAAGTGATTCCTGCACACTTCAACAGGATAACCCCATCTGCAGCACCAGCTGAGGGACCAGGGCACAGTCACGGGGAGAGTGGGAAGAGGGGGAAAAATGACCAACAAACCAACCTGGATGTGTTTTCTGAATTGTAACCAGACTGGTGAATAAGAGAACGAAGGCACCCGAAGGAAATCAACAGGCAAGAGAAAGCACATTCAAATCCTAACTCATGCTCACACAAACTTGGTACAGTGAAGAAGACAATGGATTTGGAGTCAGGGAACAAGAGCTCCGATCTCCCTGGGCGACTAGCCAAACCACTCAAGCACCCTGGGGCTCAATTTCTTCATTTATAAAATGAAGAGATTGGGGTAGATGGCCTAAGTGCCTTCTGGTTCTAGATTTATGACCCTGTGACCACTTGGTTCTCTTGCCCTGCTTCTCACAGAAATACATCAGAACTTCTGCAAAGTGACCAGACAGATTAAGTCAAGGATATGACAGCAGCAAGGGATCCCAGCCAGTTCATGGGCTAGGACACCTTAGTAAACAATGTTATTAGTGCTGCATTTATGACAATTTGGATTTTTACACAGTAGCTCTGGGACTCATGTAGCCCTGTTAAGAGGGAAAAGAACATAAGACAGGTAACAGGCCATAAGCTTGAATCTTTAACTTTCATAATCCTGCTTTTGCCACTGAGATGTATAATCTTGGGCAAGTGGCTTCCTATCTGGAAGCCCGTTTTCCTCACCTGGATGTGCAGACATAGTTGCACAATCCCTCAGAATTGTTTTGAGAGAGTAGCTTGATAAATGTGTGCTTTAGTTACAAAAAGACAGGGACCAGACCTGTACTTTCACTGTATAGAGAAGTCCCTGGTAAGGAAACTCCCTCTCCTAGTACAGGTTGACACCTTCACAGAAAAAGGTTAAGTGATTTGCCTAGGGGCACACAATGTTGTGTTTGTCCTTTGTTTTCAAAAAGGATCATGACATCAAGAAAAAGATGACATGACTTGCAGTTGACTTTATTTGAGTGAGGAAGCCCTCACTTTCTCCTCCAGAGCCATTTGGGTCCAGTGGCCTGATATTCATCAGGACGACTGGAGACAGCCCAGGATGCAATGGGAGACCCTGGCCCAGGGGCAAGGGACTCAAGAGAAGTGGGCAGTATAGAGCTGATTTGATTCACCATGGGATCAAGAGGAGAAAGGAAAAACAGTGAAGCCAATGCAGGGCCTCATAAAAAACAAAGGGGTCAAGGGACTCAAGCTCACAGTGAAAACAAATTTGTAGGGTTAAAGAAATGAAACAGATTAGAGAGGAGGGACTCCAACCCAGGTCTTCCTGACTCCAAGGCCAGCTCTCTAACCACTGCACTGAAGTGCTTTGTATTTATTATCTCATTTGATCCTATAGTACCCCAATATAAGCATCACCATTTTATAGATAAGGGAAACTAAGGCTCAGAGAGTTTTAAGCGACTTAGTCAAAATTATACTGTGAGCAGGTGAGAGGGGACAACTGGACAGCTGTTAAGATAGTAGCAGCTTCTAGGAAATAAGATTCCAAAAGCATCAGAAAGAATCTGGGGGGAAGAGAGAAAGACAGGTTCCAATCCCAAAGGTCAGCTGGGCACAGAGTCATCTTTGAGAGTTGCGGTTTTAATCCAACGATTAAATCCTAAGTATCACTCGATGTCTGTCATACCTGGTGTTTTTGCAGGTTCTCTCTCCCTCAAACGGTGCTTCACTTAAGCTGGTAATCAGATGAAGTCTCCTGTCCCTGAGCTCGTGCTCAAGGGACAGAGGCTGCCCAGGAGACTCCAAGGCAGGGAAATCATCTCAACTAATCCAAAACATGTCTACTAGAGACCTGGTCATTATGGCTTCCTTTAAAAACCTTGTGATTTAGTGGACAGCTGACCTTAGAACCCACCTCTAATGGGTGGCAAGTCACTGAATTGCTCAGCACTCTAGGCCAGTGGGCTCAAACTCACAATGAAACAGTGGCCACTCAATCCTACAAAGTGATCCTTTCAGCCCCTGCAGCTGCATATTGCCTTAGAAAACCACATATTGACATCATCTATGTTTTATTGTATTTGTTTAGTTAAATATTTCCCATTTACATTTTCATTTGGTTTGGCAGGCACTTGAGAATATAGTGGGCCACAAGCAACCATCACATTGAACACCTATTCTAGATACAAATTACAAAGGTGAGAACCTGCATTGTTCAGGAGCTCCCCATATCAACTAAATCAGGTCCAGCTCCAAAAAGGCCAAACAGAACGTGGCCCTTACATCTAGCTCTGCTGCCTGGTGAAGCATCGTGGGGCTATTAAAAGAGCACTGGATTTTGAGTCAGAAACCTTGGTTTTAAAGCTCTGCTCAGCTACTGTGTTCACCTGTATGAATTTGGTCATGTCTCATCACCTAAGTCTCAGTTTCCCTCTAAGGGGCATTTCTGAAATGATCTACAATCCTATGTACCTCAGGAAGGATTGTTTTAAACAAATGAATGGTAAGCCTCCTGGTGCTCACTACCACCAGAAGGGGGCAGCACCAACCCACTACACAAACAGCAACGGGTAGGTGATGGGGAGGACTGGTACAAATAAATCTTCCCTCTGCCCCCCAGACTAGCCACCAGCCTCCAGGCCTGAAAAAGCTTCTTCAGCTCCCGGCGGATTCCCTACAGACTCTTCCAACTCTAAGGTGCTTTATGAGCCCTGGGCCAGAGGATGCAATGAGGTAGAAGGCTCTCCCAGGACCAAGATGCCCCCAGGAGCAGTAACTCCCCAAGACAATGGTGCAAGGGCTTCAAAGAGTCTGGCCTGAGACTATGTCCAACATAGCCTGCCTACATCCTATTTGAACAGCTGTCTGCATGCTGGATGCCCCGTGACAAGGTGAGCTCCTGGGGACAGGCACAGTTTTCAGACTGCCAGCACTTAAACAGAGCCTGGCACAGGGTGAACACTTAATAAATGCCTGCCACCTGAACAGCAGCCTGCCTCACGCCCTCTGCCTCTGTCTCCCTCCCAGAATACAGCCCCAGTCATTTCAAGCTTTCACCCAAGTGGGAACAGCATCTTCCCTCCCAAAGTCTAGATCTCTAGGACAGATGCTAATTCAGGGATAAGTGGCATCCCTCTGACGGCCAGGACAAGGATGGTTGCCTTCCCCTTAGTTTCACCCCACACCTGCCAGTCTTTCCAAATTCTTGCCAGATGTATGAAAAGTGGCATCACTTGTTAAGGGCCCCTTCCTCTCAGATGACTCTGGGGTGGTACTGCCTGAAGGGCCAACATTACCCAGAACAGTGTTTAGCTTATAAAATCTGCCATCAAATGCAGCAACTTTTCAGCATGAGAAACAATTTCCTGTTTTCCCCAAACGTCCCTGACCCCTTTTGATCCCTCCAGGCCCTTGTGGTGACTAGAACTGATCACAAGCACCATAGTATAGTGTGACCAAAGGAGTTTGGGAAAATCTGCCCCAGAGACCTAAGAGATCCCTGGGAAAACAGCTGCTGCAAGTGAAGCAATGGGTCAAGCTGCAGGCCCTTCTCAGTCCCTGACGGTCTTCTAACCGGTGCATATCCCACCACTACCACCACACCAGCAGGGAGAATGGAGGCAGCATGGTTCTCAGGCTCCAGTTTAATTGGATTTGTACTCTACAGGAAAGGGGATATTTTCAAGCAAATTCAGCATATACGTGTTCCCCCCCTCCCAGTGGGAACAGCCCAGCCTCCCTCTAACAGCGAACAGCTCTCCTTCCCTTGTAAATCCAATCCTCTTCCAGAACACAAAGGAAGAACATCCAGGAAGAATAAGAACAGGGAAATGGGATGGATGGAAAAACACAGATTGATATGAAAATTCAGCCCAAAGCATTCTGGGCCCAGGAATGCCGGCAACATCCCACTGGCCTAAACAACCTCTGGAAGGAGACAAAGGCTGATCCCAAATTCTAACTGTGCTCTCACGAAGCCAAACTCAACACTCCCCCCAGAGACTGACAGCTGATGTTTCACTAGTCATCAAAAGACAGTCACAGGGCCACAGCCAACCTCATATGGGGGCATGGTGAGTAACTCCCTTGTAAGCTGGCTCCCCTATCAGCAGAGTTCCAAGCTCAGGAAACCTAAGCAGTTGTAGCCACCATGAGACAAAGGGTATCCTCCCTTGCCAGGAACATGAGCTTTCTTTGATAGTGTCTCTCCACAGGCTAGACAGCAGCTTAATCATCGGGTGGTAGCAGCAAAGTGCCCACGGAGATTGGTGGAACCAACTGGCAATCAAGGTGAGGAAGAGTGGAGAGGAAGAGCGGAATCCATCGAAGAGGGGGAGGAAGAAGAGGAAGAGCTGGAACAAGAAGCAAAGTAAACCATATGTAGGTTCTAGGAAGGGTGGGACAGAGATGGCAGCCATGGACTGCCATTTATATATGCCCTTAGAAGAGACTGTGGGGCCCACGGCCTTCCATTAACTCTTCTCAGGACGGTTTCTGTTCAATACAGCTTTGGGAGCAAATTCAAGCTTGTCCTTAAGGCTCACCACCTGCGTGAGGTCCTTGCCTAACAGCTCTTCTAACTTTCGGTCTTCCCGACGCTCTGAGATGCTCTTCTCCTCCTCCACAGGCTGGGGCGACTTCCCCCTGATGAACCACTCCAGGTGGTAGCCCACAGCCCCCACCACAAAGGCCACAGGAAATGTGACATAGGGGGCGTAGGTACGAATCGCTGTCCAAAACAAAGGCCACATGGCATCTGCAAGATGGTATGAGACAACATTAGGGACAAACCATTATCTGCTGAAGGTAAAATCATGGCTGTAAAGTACCTTGTAAACCTTAAAGGGCTACATGTCACTTCTGATAACTATTAATGTTAGGGCTCCTAAATCACTGGGAGGGCTCACTAAAGGAATATTTTAGATAGAAAACCATACCCTCTAATTTAGTTGTCCTCTAACTTCACATTTTCTAGGTGCTCAACAAATACTTGTTGGTGACAGACAAATTCCCATTTATCAGAAAAATTCAAATCATCAGAACTTGTATTACCCTTTTACACTATATTTTTAGGAGAAACAAATAAGAGGTAAACAGGTAAGGTTTATTCCAAAAATGCAATTTCCAGGGCTTATCATGTGGTCAGTAGAAGATTCAACCTCATCCCAATTCTTATCTTCATGATACTACCAAACAAGGCCTGAGTGGAGCAGGGTTAGGAACCTTCCAGTGCTCTCAGGAATTCTACCATCCTCCTTTCCTCTTCTCCCCCAAAAGACTTCTCAGTCAATACACCATCCTCACTACTCCCTCCCCTGTGAAGCTCAAAACTATAGGGATCGAATATAGCCCTACTATACAGGACCACTTTCCATTAACCAAAAGGTACAATTGGCCAGGACCCTAAGCCATCACTCAAACATTGTGAAGTTAGATTTTCCTGAATTTTTAAAAACAGAACAAAACTGGACTCAGATTCTATATCTCATTTAGGTAATCACCATCCAGCCACTTACTGAACATCAAATGGCTTGAGGCCCATTGTCTTTAATCAGTGCTAGAAGAAAGAGGAAGAGGAAGGAGGTCTCAGGCTCTCCTAAAAAAGAGACAGAACTGCCCCTAAGTAACCTAATGGCCCGAGAAATACCAAAATAGGTCATAGTCCATCCAGTCCATTGCTTGTTTTCTGATTTGTTCACCATGACAATTACCTCCAAAAGCAAAAGGCAGTTTCCAAATAACCTCAAAGTTAATTATGGAGCCACCAATACATTTCCCTAAACCTACATTTTTTGGTCCATGTCAACTGCTAAGGTAAAGACATCCCTAAATTTACCATCCTGTGTTTAGACAAGTACTTCCTTCTGTCCTACCCTCTGCCTAAGCCAAAGCTCCCTAGTTCTACTTTCCAGAACTTGGTGAACAATTCCTGTTTTATCCCATCCATTCTCTTCATGACTAAATATCCTTCAAACACACTCCTTTCTCAGTCTTCCTCTTTTAAGAAGGCCTTTCATTTATCCCTTACAGATGCTTCTCTACTGTAATAGTCATTTTGGCTGCTTTTCCCATATCTTTTATGAACTATGTCATAGCTTTATTCAGGTGCAGTAACCAAGACTTGTGCCCAGTATCAACACAAGATTCAATCTCTAACACAAAATAATGATATTCTGTTTAAAACCCCTTTGCACAGGATTTTCCTAGCCTTCCTGACTCCTCTGGACTATAGTCACAGAGGGAAAAATCAAAGATTCTTTCTCTAGAGCATAACAGCAGTAAGGTGTGAGGTTGTCTCCTCCCAACCCCACAAAGCTCAGTCACCACGTCTCACAGCCCTGGGAGATTTTCGTGTAATTTACCCACATCACTTTGTAAAGGATCTGGCCCTAAGAACAGAACATACCAAGGTCACCTTCATAGAGTCTCCAGAAACAATCCAAAGGATTCCTACCTTTGCTCTCCTTTAACTATTTTCCACATTTCTCTGATTTCTGAGTTAAGACACCAAATCCTTGACCTCAGTCCCTACCCTGCTTTTGCCTTTCTTTGCATTTCTAGCACTCAGCACAGTGCCTGGCACACAGTAAGTGCCTAAAAGTGCTTGCTAACTGGCTCCTTGACTTGAGATCTGCTACACAATATCTGTGCTTTTTCTGCCAGTGTTCCCATCTTAAGCATCTTGAAAGAGGGAGATAGTTTCATTTTTTTTTCCTTGTATTCACAGCAAAAGGCTCAGCACATAGTAGGTGTTAAATTAATGCTTGCTGAATTAAGTAGACTTGGTGCTGGATTCTAGCACTCCTCTCTCCTTTAACTTTTAGCCACAGCGTATGTCAGACCTCAAGAATGACCATGGAACTGGGGAACAATATTTTGTCCTGGGCCAAGGATTAACAGGTCTTTTTTCCAGGTGAAGAAGTGTAGATGGTGGGGTTACCCAGGTACCTCTTAGTCAATATTTCTACACGTGACCTGAAATCTCAAAACACCAAGAGGATCCTAAATACTATCATAGCATCTGGATCCAACAATGGTCCTTTTCACACAAGCAGAAGGCAGCACCTTCTTCCTTACTTCCTTCCCTTCTTCTATGGGAAGGGAAGGAGTATTTATACGGTGCCTGCTATGTGCCAGACACTACGCATCCTTATGCCCAAAAGGGCCAGGTTTACGGAGTGTCCTAAAGGAATGTGAAGAAGGCCTGGTGAAATAGAAAACGTGGACTCCAGAAGGCCAATGGTCCCTCCCACCCCATGACCATAAGTGTTTATGGGAACAGTTGCCCCAAGCCCCAGGGAAGGGACACCAACACAGAGCCCACAGAGCCGGACCAGAGTCATTCTGCAGCGATGCAGGGCAGAAGCATCACCAGCAGAAAGGCTGCTCTGAATGGCCGCTCCTGTCCTCTAAAGTCCAAGCCTTAGGATCTGAGTTGGAAGCGGTCTCATTCATCAGTCCCCTTAATAAAAAGATTTGTTCTATAAAACTTGGACTCAGTCCCAATGCTGCATTCGAGGACCTAGAAGACCTCGAGGCTGCAGGTCCCCCAGTCCTGATCTAGTCGAATCCTACCCTGAGCAGAAATCTCTTCTATGAACTTCCCAAAAAGGGGTGGTCCAATCTCCAGTTGCATACTTCCAGCGATGAGGAGCTCACTACCACACGAAGCATCCCATTCCACTTGGACAGAGCGATCCTCCTGACTTCTGGCTTAAATGGGCCCCTTTGCCAATTCCTCCCCCCACCCCTCGCCCCGAACCTCCCACAGCTCCTGACTCTAGTCTCGGTCCATAAGCATTTATTAGGCGCCGGCGGTGTGGCTCCAGGGGCTGTGCTGAGGAGTTGACCTGGCCCCACCAGAGAGCAACGCCATGCCTCAGCCTTCTCTTCTCCCGGACCAACGTCCCGGCTTCTTCGGAGGGCCCCTTAGGAGGCGGGGCCTCTGGGCGTCACCGGCGGGGCGGAGGTTTGACCTCCCCCGGTCTCGGGGCTAGCACGAGCTACTCCCAGATAAACTGAGGCAGGCCCCGAGCGTGAGGCTAAAGGTCCGTCCGGCCTTCGCCCCGCCCCCGGAGGTTGCCGTGGTTACTGGTGCGGGTAGACCAAAGGCAACCGAACAGGCGGAGGGGAGGAGCAGAGCGGCGGCCGCTGGAGCCGGGGCTCCCTCGTTCCCCGAGACACACACACACAACACACACACTTCCCACGCCCCAGGAAGCCCCGCGCTCACCTGTGCCTCTAGGCCCCGCTCGCACCCTCTCTACCCGCCAGCAGACCTTGCGCAGGTGTCCCCACCCCCACCCCGCTCCCAGGGGTCCGCGGGGCCCGACCCACCCGCAGAGAACCAATTGGTCGGGTTCCGGGAAGCCGCTGGGAGAGAGCGCAGGGCGCCTGCGCCGGCGCCGGCGTCGGCACTGCCAGCGCCGCTCTGAGGGAGGGCGACAGCGCCACCTGACGGTGTGGAGTGTTGGGGGGGCCCTTCGGAGCCCCGGGGATTTATGAATGGGTGGGCACGTGATACAGCCCTCCAGGCAACTGGGCACCTTGAGCCAGAGAGCCCTGGGCTGAGTGGGGATTCCCCAGGGGACTAGCCTGCCTGGCGCTTCCCTAGTAAGCGTTTAATAAATGTTTGCTGCTGGCCTGCCTACTGCAGGGCATAGAGTCCCCTCTGACATCCGTACGTAGTGATTCAGGGTTACCCGGGGACTGCTGTAACGGTTGCCCAAGGTCATCAGCGCCAACCCCCTGCTGCCTGCCCGGAGGCGAGGTACGGAGTGGCTGTTTTTCTGACATCCCCTGCCCCACAAGAAAAGCTCCAAAACCAGAGCCCACTGCCTGGGGGCAAGAATTGAGACCCGAGCACCAAAATCCCTAAATGGCCGGCTGTGCCCTGGAAAGCCTCTCTTCCCTAGAAACTTCCCACTTTGTGAGAGCCCACAATAGGAAGAACCAGGCCCAGGAAAATGGGCATCTGTCACCTGAATAGAGCCACAGGCACAAAGGGCACCCCCTGGACAGCCCCAGCCCCAGGCCAGGATTCCAATAGCCCGTGGCTGACAGCCAATCTGTACCCCCTCCACCCGACGACCAGGTCTATCAGCTGCACCAGCCTGACTTCCTAAGGTGTCTTTGGTTTCTCTCCTTAGTCTACTATCCCTGCTCCTCAGAACGCCCGAAACAAACACAAGCACACACATATATATATTCAGTGTCCCAGTTTTCTCCCCATCCTCACCTCTGTTCCCGAGCTTTACCTCTTGGGTCTCCTCATTCTCTCTCCTTATTAACTAAGTTACATAGAATCTAATGGATCACGAGTTTCCCAGGGGCAGAGACCTCAAGGGCAAGGACCTAAATCTTTTCCATCTCTTTTTAGTTCCCATCCCCCAAAGGTAGCTGTGTACTCAGGAGGCTTGGGAAGGGGTCTAGGGGGAATATGAGAAATGTATTTGAATTGAAACCTTGTTGTCTTTAAACTCCTCCTTCCTGCAAGCTCAGAGTGAAAGCAAGACTCCCAGAGGTTAAGAGACTTGCCCAAGGTCACACAGCAAGGGAATATTAGCCAAGACTCAAACCCAGGTCTCCTGGACTCCTGAGCTAGGGCTCTCTCCAATGCCCAAGCTGCCCCTGGCTTTGCCTGCACAGACATGGGCAGATCAAAGGTTTCGCTCTCCCTGTTGGAGTGAATTGGGTGGTAGCAGCAAGTTGGCAAGGCCAGATCCTCAAGCAGAGAGAGGGAGGGAAGTGGATTGAGTGTCAGGCTGACTGAGGATGTGAGCCCCTTCCTAGGGGTTCTGGGCTCACTGTGAGAGCAGAAGGCAGCATCCTTGTGGAAATGTGGAAGCTGAAGGCCTTGGAGGGGAAGGGGTAATTTTTTTGGCAAAGGGATTTCTTGACTAGGGGTCTCAGGGACCATCCTGGGGTTTAGAATGATCAGGGATAGCCCTGTCCAGAGATTACTGGACTGGAAGTAAAAGGGGAGAAGGGGAGAAAGGACATAGGTGGGTTCCCATCAGGAGAAACATCTGATACTCAAGCCTTTGCTACACCCCCTACAAATACACACACAATACACACACACACACACACACACACACACACACACACACACACAGAGCAGATGTCCTCTTCCCAAATGTCCCAGGGCCCTGGGAGATAGGTGTAAGTTCCTCACTGAGGGAGGGAAGGCAAGAAGGGGTCCCTGCTGAAAGAGAGAGCATAAGAGCATGGCTCCTGTGCTGGGCGATGCTTCCACCGCCGCTTTATTCCTCCTGGTATAGTCAAGGTGGGTCCAGGGAATGGGAGTTGAGGGGGAGAGGAAGCCTCCCACCTCTCCCAGCACCCTCCCCTCCCTGCAGCAGGTGGAGAATGGGGCATGGCATCTCCTGGGTTGGTCCAGCCACTGTGGTCCCCAGCAGGCCTGGCAAGGGAGGGTAGGGATCACTATCCCCAGCCCATTAGGGTGGATGGCTGGGTTTGGGGATTCCCCTCTGCTGGGGGGAGGTTCAGAAATCTTCATAAAAAGGGGGTGTTAAAAGCCACAAAGCTCGGTCCCCACGAAGCCCAGCCCCGCGGGGAGGGGTGGGGGGACGTGGAGCCTGAAGGGCGGGGGGGCCTGGCCCGGCCCGGCCCAGCAGGGAAGGGGACAGGATGGCAGAGATAGTGCCTGAGGCAGCCAGTGGAGGAGAAAGCAGAGAAGGGGACCCTGGCCCAGAGGGGAAAGGAAGCAAGGGGGTAGTTCTAGGTGAGGAGGTGTGTGTTTGGGGGGGGAGAGGCCTCCCCTCCTTCCCCAAAGGAGTCTTAGCTTGGGACCCAGAAGGTAAAAAAACCAAACCCAGAAACTGTGATAGGACCAGACCAGGCCAGGGTCTGGGAAGGCAAGGGGCCGTGGGGCTTCCTGGGGGGACACAGAGGGCCGGGCCCACCTCTGCCCTGGGGGGGCCCCGATATCACAGTGACCTCTACGCTGTGTATGTACAGTACAGATAGAAAACAAGGGGCCGCAGGTGGCAGGCGGGCAGGGCCTTGGGCAGGGTCTGGCAGGTCACAGTCTGGTCTGGGCCTCGGGGATATAGATCTCTATGCTGTCCGCACTTTCTGTGGCTGAGCTGTGGCGGAAAGAAGCTGCCCGCTTGGCTGCTAGGAGCCTCTTCCGAGCTTCCTGACGCTGCCGGTCCACAGAGTCCAGGGAGCGATCCTTCACTGGGACCCCCCGCCCCCGAGAGGGCTTCTTTGGTATCGGGGGAGGGACCTTCTTCTCCTCCTGTGAAGGGAAAGAGAACAACATGACTTGAGAGGCAGGGATTGGGATTGGGGGAAGTTCCTGAGGGGTACCGATGAAGGAAACTCAAGGGGTAGGGACATAGAAAGAGCAGGGAGACCTGAAAGGCAGGCATGGTGATCTGAGGAACAGGGATGGCAGAGATTAAGAAAGTAAGGAGAGAGGGGGAGAGCAAGACCCGAGGGACAGGAATGGAAAGAAAGCAAGGAGACCCAAGGGGCAAAGATGAAGAAAGAGCTCAAAGACCCAAGGGAAGGGAGAAAGTGACTAGGAAAATATGAGAGCAAGGATTGAAGAGGAGAGAGAGAGAGAGAGAGAGAGAGAGAGAGAAAGAGAGAGAGAGAGAGAGAGAGAGAGAGAGAGAGAGAGAGAGAGAGAGAAAGAAAGAGAGAGAGTAGAAAGTCCCACCGATGGGCAGAGATAGGGAAAGATTAGGGAAACCTAAGATATAGGGATGGTACAGAACTAAAGAACAAAGATGGCAGAAAGTAGGAGCAGGAATAGGGTAAGAGAATACATATGTAGAGCAGTGGGGGGAGAGAGAGATGGAGAGAGACAGAGAGAGATAGAGAGAGAAACAGAAAGAGAGAACTGAAGGGAAAAGCTGAAAGAGAAAGTCAGAAGACCTGAGAAGCAGAGAGAGGGTAGACATCAGGAAAGCTTAATGGGAAGGGATGAGAAGCCTGCAAGACGGGAAAACAGAAATTGGAAAGGTAGGGATGGGACATATCGGAGGGACAGACAGAAAAAAATTCAGGGAACAGGGATGCAGAAAAGAGACCATATAGATGAATATTAAAAATTGTTTTTACATGTAACTGGGGAAAAATAAAATAATAAAAAAGGAGAAAAGGCAAAGAAAGAGAGTCTATAGACACCTGGGTGGCAGACAGGATGAGAGCAGGGAGACCTACAAATCAGGGATGGGAGAACAGGAATAGCTGAGAAGCACAGATCAGAGGCAGGAGACCTGAGGTATAAGGAAATGGTGTCCTTGTGGGTTGGGGGCAAACATGAAGGGCAGGAATGGTACAATTCAAGGGGTTTGGACATTGTAGACAGAGACAAAGAAAGAGAGGTAGCAAAAAAGAATCCAGCACAGAAAAATATAACAGATGAAAATAGGAGCTATAATGACCAAGATGCTCTCAAAATCACAACAATTCCAAGACAGCAGCAAGCCTTAGATGGTGGTGGGGAATCGCTACCCCCACTTCACTACCAAAGAAATCTCTTCCTCTCCCATGTCCAGAGTGTGACCCAGGGTGAAGACTTGGTCCTAGAGAAATGACCTTGAGACACACCAAAGTGAGTGGCTGTCAGTGGGAATGACTGACTCTAAGACATGAAGAGTCCCCCTAAAACTTCCCAGACAAGAGAGTCATTGCTAGATACCTCTGATTTTTAGGAAGTTGGAACCTGCCTTCCCATAACTTCTACTAACTTCCCTTCGGAGCCACACAAAATAAGTCTTATCCCTACCTCCCTCCTTCTCCACTCCCACCCCAGGGCCTTCCCTCTATGATTACCATACATAAATAGGTAGGTCTGTGTGTATGCATATATATGTACATACATACATATATCTATATCTATATATACATATACATGTACATATATATATATATATGCAAGTAACACAGCCAGGTATTCAAATCCAGGCCTTCTTGGCTTCAAATCTAATAGTATTCAAACTATACCATGTATAGTGCCAAACTGATCAAAATCAGGAAGACAGGCTCAAGATGGGTTGAGGAAAATCACTTTAGGCTGAAATCATGCATCAAACTCTAATAAGAGGACATTTGTGCCTTCACTTCAATAGTTCAAGGACCCAGCATTTATTTCTTCAGCATGGGTCTCCTCCCCCTCCTCCACCTACAAGCACAGATCTTTACTACTCTACATCTCGATAGATGGTTTTCTGGGTTGGTCCGCCTTGGGCCTGTACCCTAAGCCTTTCTGCCTTGGTAGGACCTACCAGGACTTTGAAGAGCCTAGGGTCACCTCACCCCCAAAATAGGGCATAGGAGCACTTGGAATTTAATAGGGATACATGTAAATTCCTGCACTTAGCTTTGAAAAAAAAAACAACTATGCCAGCAGAAAGTGGGGCTGATGTGACTGGATAATAGTTTATGTGAAAAGGATCTCAAGCTCTTGGGGGATCTCAAGCTAAATATGACTCTACTGAGTAGGAGTCAAAGAAGCTCCATTACCAGGAGTAATGTCCAAAAGGAAGGAAATGTTTAACTTGAAGATAAAATGACAGGAGAGAGTTTGGAGTGGGGGAAAGTTACCAAAAAAGCAGAGGCCATGTCTTTGCTATCTTGTCCTATTAGCTATCTCAGGGTCAGGACCTGAAGGACAGAAAACTCAACTACCTTTCATATGGTCTGTGTGAGGGGAGAGGCAGGAGCCTTCCAGATAGTACCTGGAACCATGGCTAAAAACATCCAGGGATGAGCCAGTGCACTGAGTTGACATCGGAAGGGAGTCTGCCTATAGCAGAGAAACTAATCAGAAGGAAGCAAAATAAGAAAAGGCCTTGGGCTAAATTGGGTCCAGATGGAAATACATTAAGGTCAAGAACAGTGAGTGGATCCAAAGGCATAAGTTGCTACATTCTAAGCAAAGAGCACTGGTCTTGGAGCCAAAAGAACTGGTTTCAGGTCCTGGATCCAACACTTACTTAGCAGTGTGACACTGGACAAGTCACCTCTTTGAATTTTGTTTTCCTCCTCTATAAATGGGGATGGGTTAGTGTAATGCCAGGATGACCCACCTCAAAGGGTGATGGTGATTGGAAATTTTCTGTAACTATAAAGGGTTATCATTACTATCACCTACATGAGCCCAGGTGGACATACCTTTCTGAGCTGGAAACCACAACCTTTCCTTGCTCCATTTGCAGAAGGCCAGAGTCATCTCTTCTATCTCCTCAAAACCTAGCACAGTACTTGGTATATAGTTGGTGAAATGGTTATTGAATCAATGAATTATATGATTATTGACCTCAAATATCTGCAGGCTGTCGTAGAAAGTGATTAGGTTTGTTTTACTTGGGTCCAGAGTTGAGAAACAGGAGCAAGGGTGCTTTCCACTGTTCACATTCCACATTTGCCACTTACTAACCATGTAACATTGGGTAAGTGACTTATTCTCCCCAGACTTCAATTTCTGTGTCTGTTAAATGGAGAAGCATTGTGACTAGATCTCTAAGGTCCCTTCCAGCTCTAAATCTATGCATGTTAGTTACAGACAGATTTCAACTCAAGATAAGAAGGAATTCCCTTACAATGAAAGTTATACTAATTGCTGTTGTGGTTTAGTTGTTTTCAGTCATGTCCAACTCCTCATAACCCCATTTGGAATTTTCATGGCAAAGATATTGGAGTGGTCTGCCATTTTCTTCTCCAGCTCATTTTGCAGATGAGGAAACTGAGAAAAACGGGGCTAAGTGACTCGCCCAGGGTTATATAGCTAGGAAGTGTCTGAAACCAGATTTGAACTCACAAACAGAAGGCTCCCTGACTCCAGGTCTGTTACTCTATCCACTGCACCACCTAGTTGCCCATATAATAAAAATAGCTAGCATTTCTATAATACTTTAAAAAAAAGTGTTATTTTAGTTGGTCCTCAAAACACTACAAAGTAGATGTTATTATCATCATCACGATTTTACAGGTGAACAAACCTGAGAGAGGTTATGTGGCTTGTCCAGAGACATGCAGTTAGTATCTGAGGCAAGACAGATATATCTATCTACTATCTATATGCTCTACCTACTGTGCCACTTAGCTGCCCATAGACTGGCTCAAGGAAAGATCTTTGAAATTAGGGATCTTTTTATTTAAGTCTTTGCATCCCTAGCACCTAGTAAAGCACTTGACACCCAGTAAGCACTTGACAAATGGATGTTGAGAAAATGATCACCAGAAGTATTAGAATACAAAAATGGCATCAAGGAGCTGTCTGTGGTGCTGAACAGCGCTACTGCGATGAACAGTTTTTGAAAGGCAGAAAGCGGGCTAATATATTAGTAGCCACAGTGCTGTGTGCCACAAGGAATACATGTTGAGCTTGTAAACAAATTGCCTTTGCCAGGCACCTTTCTGATTATCTTGACTAGCTGCTCCTGAGCTTAACTGAGAAATTTCATAAGAACAGGGCTTTCAAAAAAGATCTAATGACAGAACCACCTTCTTGGACTGTCCTGTCCTTGTACTGCATAGAAGCCAGTCTTGACTGAGTACGTTTTGCTCCCAGGCAGAGTCCTGGGCACTGGTTCAGAGGAGGCATGGTTTTGTCTCTTTTATCTCCAGGAAAACAGGATTCTTCTACAGAGAATTATTCATCTGTGTGTATAGATGTGGAGCTGAAAAGACTCGGAGGCTAGCCTTTAGCTGGTCAGAATGCCAGGACTCAGACACCAGTGGCAAGAACTGATCTCAGGCCTCATGATTCTGAGGTTCTAAACCTCTTAATTACTATGAGAAGCAATCAGGGAGAAATGACGCTAGTTGAAGTGACGAGATGACTCCTATAAGGGACCTTGTATGCAGGATTTCTGCACTGGTAGGAAAGTTGGACCAGTCCTTTCTCCACCATCTTTCCCATCTTCTATATAGCTCTGGAAAGCTCCCTAGGATGTGTATGTGTATATATGTGACAAAAGAAGTATAGCTGTCTTCAGTCCTGCAGGAGATGAGAGAGAAGAAAGTCTCCCAAGGAAGTCCCTGGTGGTAGAAGCTCAGCAGGAGAGAAGGTAGTCTTTCCAGGGCATCTGAGGAAGAAGAACCAGGACCTAGTACCCCAGGATATCCCAGGAAGCTGTTTATCTGAGATCACCCACCTCAGGCTCCAGGGGTTTCCAGTTGTTGGCCTTAAGCTGCTGTAGCTCCAAAAATTTGAGGCTCACATCCTCGATGGCAAGTTGCAGGAGGTCCCAGAAGCCAGCCAGGTCCTGGGAGGTGGGCACAGGAAACGAGGCTGGGTCCTGCAAAGGTAAGAGAAGAGAGGGATGTCCCAGGCCTAGGCATAAGGCAAGGTTAGAGAAGCTTTCCTCAACCCCCATCCATTAGGAAAGCAGGAAAAATGCAAGGGGAACCTGACCTCTCAGCCAGCCTGAGGGTGATCGGAGGGGAAGCTACTCCAACTCTGACAAGAACTACACTTCTGGCCCCAGAGGCTCTTGCATCCCATGGGCCCCGTCTCCAAACCCCAATTCCACAGAGAGAGCTCACACACTTCATTTGGCAAGGCACAAGCCCCCTCTCATAGAGACATCAGGTTCTGGCCCTAGAGGAAGAGGGCACTCACCATGCTTTGCTGGCACAGCCGGAAAAACTGCTGCACTTTCTGTGACATAAGAAGCTGGGCACTGCCTACAGCACTCCGGATCTTCTCTAAGACTGAGAAGGACAAAAAAAAACATCAATTTTTCTTGAAAAAGATATCTCTAGCCCCAGTCTCAGGCATCCTCTCCCACCCATGATCTTCACCATCTCCAGAAGATCTGCTGTTTGTCTCTATTACCTTGTTAGTCACGGTTCACTACAAACCCTTGATTCCCCCCCCACACCCATTTTTTTCAGTTAAAGGACCTTGTCTAGTTCATTAAGAAAATCAAGGCCATTGGGATGAGCTCTATTGTCTACCCTGATCCTCATTTTTACCTCTGCCTCTGTCTATCTTCTCCTCTCTCCCTTCTAGTCTCAGAAGATGAGATGACTTTCTTCTTTGCTAAGGCTAACCCTCTGCCTGCTGTTGTAGTCCCACCCCCTGCTGTCTTCTATAAGACCTTAATCCTTCCATCATATCCTGTCTCCTACATCCCCAATCTCCCTCTTTATTGTCTCCTTGTCTTGTTCTACAAACATTCACATGTTCTGCTTATCTTGGAGAAGGGCAGGGGGGGAAGATCACTTATCTCAGCTGCTACTATACAGTTCTTTTTCCATTTATGACCACACTTATAAAAGTAGTACTCTAATCCCCCTCCCACACCCCAATCCCTGCTTCCACATCTTCAACACCAATCCCTCCTCATTTCCCTAAATCTGGCTTCCATAGCCACCACTTTCTCTCCAACATCAATAAGGACCTCCTAACCACCAAAGCAATGACCTTTCTTAGTTCTCATCCTCTCTGACCTCTCTGCTACATGTAACACTATTGAACACTCCCCTCTTTCTTCCCTTGCCTTTGGTGACACTGCTCTTTCCCGTTCCTCCTTCTCCCTCTTTAATGATGATTTTTCTCTTGCTTTCACTAGATTCTCTTTTCTTTCTTGGTCTCCCTGGCTTCCTTTAAGACTCCGTTCAAGTCCCACTTTCTGCAGGAAGCCTTTACTGGTCCCTCAGATGGTAGTGCCTGCCCCTCTCAGGCTACTTTCCATCTACTCTGTATATATGTTATTTCTAACCTACTTATTTATATGTTACCTTCCCCATTGGAATGTAAGCTCCTTAAGGGCAGGGATAATTTTTGCCTTTCTTTGTATACTTGGTGCTTAGCATTGTTCCGGGCACATAGTAAGTGCTTAATAAATGTTTTTTGACTGAATGACTCCTCCCATCCCCTAAATGGCATCATTCTTCACAGTTCAGTCCTCATCTGCTCATCTCTCAGAGAGGAAGTAGAACTCCCTCAGAGAGGAGCACTTTCTGTACCTGCATCCACAGTGGCAGAAGAGATTTTAGAGAAAAGTCCTGGATTGGAAATCAGGAAACACAGGATTCTAGTGCCAGCCCTGCCACTAACTTAATGTGTGATTTCATATTAAGTCCCTTCCTCTCTCTGGGACTCAGCTTTCTCTTCAGTAAAATGAGGAGATGATAGTAGATGGTCTCTAAGGACTCTCCCAGTTCTAACATGGTATGATTTTTTTTTAAAAAAAATTTCACGTCTGAAAATCTTGTCTCCCACCATTCCCCAATTGAGAAATGGCCAAAGGATATGAACAGGCAGTTTTCAGAGGAAGAAATTAAAGACATCTATAGGCATATGGAAAAAAAATGCTCTAAATCACTATTGATTAGAGAAATGCAAATCAAAACAACTCTTAAGTACCACATCTCTTCTGTCAGATTGGCTAACATGACAAAACAAGAAAATGATAAATGCTGGAGAGGATGTGGGAAAATTGCAACATTAATACATTGTTGGTGGAGTTGTGAACAGATCCAGCCATTTTGGAGAGCAATTTGGAACTATGCCCAAAAGGCTATAAAAAAGTTGCATACCCTTTGTCCCAGCAATACCACTCCTAGGGCTGTATCCCAAAGAGATAACACAAGTAAGAAAGGGACCTGTATGTACAAAAATATTTATAGCAGCTCCTTTTGTGGTGGCAAAGAATTGGAAATCAAGGGGATGCCCATCAATTGGGGAATGGCTGAAGAAGCTGAGGTATATGAATGTAATGGAATACTATTGTGCCATAAGAAATAGGAAAGATAGATATGGACTTCATAATAACCTGGAAAGACCTACATGATATGATGCTGAGTGAGAGGAGCAGAACCAGGAGAACACTGTACACAACCACGGACATATTGATTCTGTGATGACTAACTTTGATAGACTTGACTCTTCTCAGCAATACAAGGCTCAAAGACAGCTCCAAAGGACTCATGAGGGGAAAAGCTAGCTGCATCCAGAGGAAGAACTGTGGTGTCTGAATGCAGATTGAGGAAAACTATTTGCTCTCTTTTTTTTCTCTTCTTTTTTTGTTTTGTTTCTTCTCTCTCACGATTCATTCCATCGGTCATAATTCTTCTTTGCAACTTGACTATTGTGTAAAAAAGTTTAATGCAAAGGATTATGTAGAATCTATATTGGACTGCATGCCATCTTGGGGGAGGGGGGAGAGGAGGGAAGGGAAGAAAATTTGAAACTCAAGAACAAGTAGAACTAAGTGTTGTAAACTAAAATTTAAAAAATCTAATAAAAAAGAGGAAAAAAAAGAAAATCTTGTCTCCCATATCATAAGAGCCTTGAAGGCAGAGACCATATGGTCTTCCTTTGTGTCCACATGAGAACCTGCAGAAGACCAGGCAGTGGGAATTATATAAACATTGGGAATGCTCTGTTTTATGCTTAGCGTGACTCTGTGAGGGTGGTTGCATCATTTCATGTGCCTATGACCTGTGTGTCCCCTAGAATAGAGAAAGCAGGTCTTAAGAACAGGAGCCTGTAAGGAAAGGAGCTTCTTTAGGGATCAAGTAGGTGTTAGACTGATTTAGCCTTCCTCAGTGATGATTTTTAACAAGGTCTCCTTTCTCCTCTCCTTTTTCTCAAAGAGAAAGACAGTAATCAGGTAGGAAGTGACTCTGTTGGAACATTTGGAAGCAATACTCAAAGCTTGCCACTCCTGATTGGCTGAGAGTAACGCTGGGATTATGAAGCTGACAAATGAGTTTGGTCCAAAATAGCTGGTTAAAGTCTAGTGTTCAATAAGCCACAAAGTCCAAACTACTGGTAAAAGGACTTGGTATTCATAAGAATATAGGTCCAAGGCTAGAAAGGACCTCAAAGGACATCTAGTCCCATTCCCTTGTTTTACAGAGGAAGAAACTGTAAGCCAGAGAGATTAAGCGACTTGCCCAAGGTCACACAGGTAATAAAGCATCACAAGCAGGATTTGAATCCAGGTCCTCTGACATCAGAGTCAATGTTCTTTAAGAATTGATGGGAGAACTAGAAAATATTTAGCATAAATTACATTTAGACAAGTATTTTTACCCATATACTACAATGATCTCCAGATGGATATTGACCCAAATATACAAAGGGACATCATAAAAAAAATTAGAGGAGAATGCGAGGAGGTAATTTTTAGATCTGTGGTTAGGACAAGGATTCATAACCTAGCAAAGGCTAGAGATTATCACAAAAGATAAAATAGACAACTTTGCATAAAATTTTAAAGATTTTATATATAAGCAAAATCAGTACAGCTAGAATAAGAAGAAAAGCTGTCACCAAATAAAAAGCTTTGCATGAAATATCTCTGATAACAATCTCATAATCAAGATATCTACGGAACTTACACAAATATATGACGAAACTCACTGGCTTAGTCACCAATCAATCAATAAACACCTATTAGGCACCTACTATGTGCCACACTGAGTGCTAAGCTCTAGTCATGTCAAATCACTAGGAATAGCCTATGGAAAGAAAGGGTATTTTCATTTGAGTCCATATTGAAGGAAACACATGGTCCTGGGCCTTGGGAAATTCTTGGGAGTCTTGGGAATTTTAGCAGGACTATTTGGCAGAAGAACTATAACTAAATAAAGCAGGAAATACTGAGTCACAGGTAAAGTCTTTAATATGTATTTCTGATTACTTTACCTTTCTGAATTTATGTTCTTTTCTCTTTTTAAAATAAGCCCTTAAAAAGTGCACATTCGGCCTGGACTATGCAGTAGCCAGGGGGAAAGAGTAGAGGTGGAGGAGAAGGACCCTTGAACTAGGACACCCAAAGAGAAAATGGCAGTGACAGAAAAGTGGGGAATGTCATCAGAGGTTAGACATAGCAGAAATTCAGGGATCAACAAGATCAGGGGCTTGGTGCCTCTGTAGCTACATGAAGTAAACCAGAGTAGTTGAGTCGCGAGGGTGGGAGGGCAGAGCCACGGCCAGACTACAACACCCTCTCATGCTAGTATTGCCAATGCAACAAATAAAGTAGGAAAAAGCAAAACTTCTGAGTTGATGTTATCAGCCGGATTATTTCAAAGGTAATTATTTTCACAATAAGGCAAAAGAAAAAGAAAGAGCCAGGTAACAACCCTGTGGCAGAACAATGTGGCTCTAGGACTTCCCATAAGTCTCTCATCCTTTGTATGGTATATGTACCTATGGAAGCCAGTGTGTCAGACTGTGACATGAATTGCCTGGGATTTGGGAGGGGGGCGCCACAGGGAGCATGAAAAGGATTGACAATGACGACTGTATCACAAAGACAATGAGAGCCACGTATGGGATGACACCTTCTAAGCCCTTCCTCCATTCTCTTAAGTGGAACTATCTCTGAGACAGTGGGACTGGAATAGCCAGAAATCACAAGATACTACTACCTTCAAACCAGGTTTAGACATCTTAGAAGGTTAGTTTACCAAATGGTAAACTTCTTAAGGGCAAAGGATGTGATTTGCTTCCCCCATGCCAAGCACCACTCCTATGCTTAATAAATGTTTGTGGAATTCAGGGGAGTTGGTTGAATTGAAAAGACTGTACCATAAAGGAATTTGTGAGCAGAAGGCACAATCCCTCTGCGTCAGGCCACAGATGTGATTTTCTCAAAAGCTGAAGCTTCAGCTTCAGGGCTATAGCCCTGGACAATTCTTTACATCCCACCTCAGACCAAGGGCTCCCAAAAGTTATGGCTTTTTAAAATAGCCAAAGGAATACAAAATGATGATACTGTGAGCCAGACATAGGAAGAAGGAAAACTCTCTTGTCAGAGATAGGAGTGATCCCTCCCCAAACCCAACTAACGGAACTGTGGCTAATCCACAGAGCCATATGTCCTCATTCAAAAGTTAACTGAAAGTTGGCTATAACGTCATTAAAATAATAATAGTATTCATATAATGCTGTACAAATATTATCTCATTTGATCCTCACAACAACCCTGGAAGATAGGCGTTAGTATTATTCCTATTTTACAGATGAGGAAACTGAGGCAGAAAGGAGTTAAGTGGCTTGTGTAGAGTCACGCAGTTATTAAATGTCTAAGGTTGAAGTGGAACTCAGGTCTTCCTGACTCCAAGTCCATCACTGTATCCACAGAGCCACCTCGATGCCGAGTGAGATGCAAATAAGACCCCTCCCACTCCACAGCAAGCAGCCCACTTACTGAGGTAGCCCCTCAGCCCACTTACTCTCCTCAGGCAGGTCGTAGTCTTCTGCTTCTCGCTCCATCTGCTGGCACCAGTGCTCCATCTTTTCCACCTCAGCCTGCAACATCTTGATGAACCACTCACCATCCCTGGGGCAGGGGGAGGCACGGCCAGAGTCAGGGAGGCTGCGGGAGCCACGCTCCATCCACGAGTCTCGGCGACCATGCGTCGGGGCCGGAGTCGGGGCAGGGGCTGGGCCAGAGCCAGGAGGCCCATCTGGGGCAGGTGGCTCATAGGACAACGGGTAGCCCTCACGGTAAGCCCACTGGCCCTGCGTGTGGACCGTGCGGAAGACAGAGTAGGCAGGACCTCGAGGCCCCGGCTGCGGTTCAGAAGCATGCCGCTGGAAGGAGCGGCCGAACTGCAGAGCCTTGTCCTCTGTGGCAACGGTTGCCAAGCCAGCCAGGCCTTCCAGCTCCAGGTCTGCCTGTACTCCAGCAGTCACGCTGTTGGAACGCTTGAACCGGGCTCGCCTGGCCAGGGAGATGCATGTCAGTCACCTCTCAGCTCTCCCCCATCAAAGGCCCTGCAAATCTGCCCCTTTCTCCCTGGCCACCTAGTCTAAGTCCCCCAGGCTCTGCCCCTTTCTTCCCTCCCACAGCGGTCTCTCAGTCTTATCTCACCTTCTCCTCCATCCCAAGTCCTTTCCTCTTCATGCCCTTATGTTTACCTAGGCATGCCCTCTTCCCATATTCCCACACAGCCCTACTCCCTCATCTCCTCTCCTTTCTCATCCCCTCCTTTCAGTGTCTTTCAAGGCCTTCCATCTCTCTCTTCAGGCCTTGCCCTTTGCCCTTCTATAGCCTAAGCCCAATTCCATATATCCTGGAGACACTTCTCCCACTCCCAGGACTGTCTCCATCCAAAAGGAACAAGGAGAAGATTGGAAGGAAATGTGGACCTCCTATGGAAAGAAAGCCAGATGGGCTCTGCCTGAAAAAGGTCTCGCTAGTCCTGTTATTTTAAAAAGAAGGATACTGAAGCCCAGAGCATTTCAGTGACTTGCGCAGTCATATAAGCTGTAAATAGCAGAGGGGGCATTCAAACCCAGGTCTTTTGACTCTCAATCTAGGACTCTTTCCACTATAACTCATGAATCTTAATTTCCCAACTCAAGCTTTTTTCTTATAGCACAATGGAAAGATGCCCAGGGTGGGAAGCTAGAGACCTGGGTTCAAGTCTAGACTCTGTTACCAACTCACCATAAGCATGAGTGAGTCACTGAAACTCTCTGGGCATCAATTTTCTTATGGGGGGAGGGGACAGGAAGACCTCTTCTAGCTGTGATACTCCGTGGCTCACATTTCCCCCACAGCACCCAGCACTGGGTTTGGGTACACACTAAATGTTTATCATACTGAATTCAATTACTGGAAGGACTCAAAGAGGTCCTGGGAAGGATTTTCCCTAACAAACAACTCCCCCTGGGGGGATGCAAAGAAACTAAATTTGAATTCCATTTCTGCTACTTGCTAACAATGTTGTGACCTTGGGTAAATCACAACTCTTCTGGGCCTCAGTTTCTGAATCTGTAAGATGAAGGCTTTGGGTTAGGTTATCTCTAAGGGCCTTTCCAGTTAGAGATCCTAGGATCTTATGAGCTAGGCCCAAAGCCAAGGACCCAGGCGAGCGAGGAGCGGGGGACAGGCAGGGACAGAAGGGGGTGTCTGACTCCTTAGCCCCATCTGGACTATCTTGTAGAAAAGAATGGTTTGGGAGCCAGACTCTGGGGCTCCCTTCTGCTCCCCACCCAGTTGTTCCCTCCCTCTCTCCTTTCCTCCCTTCCTCCCTTGCAGCTGCCTGGGAGCCTGTCACCATGACGACCAGCCCTGGATAGAGGCCACAGAACCTAAGGAGAGATGTGCTGCTGGCAGTCAGTCTCCTATCTCTGCCTCATGGCATCCCAACTCTCCCCCACACCCCAAAGCCAAGAAGGGATGAGGAGAATCAGTCCCTGGTTGGGGGAAAAGGGAGGACGTGAGTTGAGAGTCCAGAGGGGAGGGGAGGGTCTAGGAGGCTCATGGGAGGACACACAAGTCAGCCTGTGAGTGGAACAGTAGCCAATCTCATGGTATTGCCGTCCTCCAGATCGCCTCCAGATCATCGCTGACCCCTCCCTCTCCCTCACCCTATGTGCCCAAGCTGTTGCCAAGATTCTTCTTCTAAAAAAACTATTCTGTTCATCTGATCCACCCCCACCTCTCCACTCACACAGCTACCATCCCAGTACAGGGCTTCATCGTTTTTTGTATGGACTAGGGTAACAGCCAGGTCCTAATTGGTCTTCCTGATTCAGTCTCTCTCCTTCTCCATTCCATCCTTCATGCAGTTGCCCAAATAATCTTGCTGAAGTACATGTCTGACTAGGTCCCTCCTCCACTCAAAGAAGCTCCCCGTTAGAATTCAAACTTCTTAGCCTGGCATTCAGGGCCCTATGGCAGGGGTGGGGAACCTGCAGCCACGAGGCCACATGTGGCACTCTGGGTCCTCAAGTACAGCCCTTTGAACCCAACCTTCAAAGAACAAATAAGTTTGGATTCAGTCAAAGGACTGCACTTGAGGACCTAGAGGGCCATATGTGTCCTCAATGCCACATGGTCCCCACCCCTGCCCTAGGGGTACAAACTGTCCCCATCTTTATAGTTCTACCCTCTTCAACCTCCCCCAAATCTAGGCTAGGTAGTACCCACACTGATCTCATAATGTACCATTGTCCTTCCATGGCAATGTGGTGTAATAGAATGAACCCTGGACTGAGAGTCAGAAGATCTAGTTTGAAATCCTGGATGCTTATTACTAGATGTGATACTGGACAAGTCACTTCCTTATCCTACCCCCAGGAATCTCAGTTTCCTGATCTGCAAAATGCAGATAACATTTGAATTCATGCCATTTCACCCACTCCCCTACACATATACACAAAGCCTAGTTCAAATGTCACTCTCTCCTGGGAACCTTCCTTGACTACTCTTGCTCACAGTCATCTCTCTCTTCTCAGGAACCAAATGGCACTTGGGGTTGGAAGGACCGTTTATCACTTAGCTGTACTCTAGCACCTCTCCAAGTTTCAGCTTATTTCCTGCCAGTAGACTGTGAGTTCTGGACAGTTACCATATCTGAATTTTCTTTGTCTCCTGACACACTATTGGGCACACAGGAGACATTAATAAAAAAAATGTGTTGATTGGAACTGTAAATAATGGAGTTGGTAGTGTCATCTACAATCATTTGATTTTGTTGATGGTCACTAAGTTAAGAAATAAATAAAAATAAAATCTGTTTATTTATTGAATGACCTGCCCACTGATGCCCTTGGCCATCGCTCTGACTCCATACTGCCAAACAGGGCCTAATCTCCCTTATAACAAGAGAGGAAGAAAAGTGGAACTGATTCATGTGTCAGAGGGAGACCAGACTTTCTCCACACTCAGGAGTCAACAGTCTTTGCCCCGACCTGACATATCTCCCAGGGATAGAAATTGAAAAATGAGGAAATGGAAGGACAGTCCCACACTCATTTACCTCTTATCCTCCTCTACCTGGACCCCAATGGAGTGGAATTCTCTCCGGCTTCTTGTCTCTGTGTCAGAGTCTGAGATGGTCTCTACCTGAGAGGGAAAAGACACATAGAGTAACAACTCTGTCCTGTATCCAACAGTCTTTTTCCTTGAGGGAGTAAGCAGTAAAAGCTTCCCAGGGAACAGTCAACCAGCTGAGTGCTGGTCCCCCAGAATCTCTCTAGCTAAACAGAATATCGGTTGAAGAGAAGAAGTATGTGACAAATCTCTCATGATAGCCTGATTGATGAGACCGAGGGATGTGAGCTAAAGGAGCATATGGTATGGCAGATTTGGAATGGCTAGAATGACTGAATCCATTAAATGGCCATGTCTACCTGGAGGGAAGTTTCTAGTGGAGTGCCCTAGGTCTCTGATCTTGGCCCCATTCTGTTTGTTTTTTTATAAATTACTTGGCTAAAGACACAGATGATATACACTTATTAAATTTGAAGAGAGAAGACATGAAACTGGGAGGGGCAGCTAACAGGATCAGGACCCAAAAGGTCTAAGGCTAGAACTTTAGAGCAAATCTAAAAAAAAGAAAAGAAAAGAAATTTAATAAAGATAAATGTAAAGTTTCACACAGATTCAAAAAATCAACTTCATAGGTATAAGATGAGAAAGATGTAACCAGATAGCAAGTCATCTGAAAAAGATTTAAGGATTTAGGGGAATGTGAGCTAAATATAAATCAACGGCAAGATGTGTCAGCCAAAAAAGGGAAGAAAGTGTTCAAAGAGGCACAATGTAGAAAGCAAGGAGGGTGATAATCCCACTATACTTTGCCTTAGTCAGACCATACCTAGAATATTGTGTTGAGTTCTGAACACTATATTTTGTGTGGTAGAGGGTTATATCCAAGAGAGTGCTGGAACCAAGTTCTAAACGGGTTGGGAGAGCCAATTATTAAATGTCCGACGTCCGACATTCATGCCTCAGAAATTGACAATTGCTACAAATCAGGACTTGCTTTATTGTTTTACTGTATGTATTTATATTTTTTATTTATTTTATTTTATGTTTTAATTTTTATTTAATTTTATATTTATATATTATCTAGACTAATAAAGTATTAGTAATACAGATTAAACTTAAATGTGTGGGTATATATGTTTTGTCTAAAGAGCCTGGTTGTTAAACATTTACCCGCACACTCCTATACTGCTCTATAAATATTGCTTGAGCCCAACGGGAGGGCAGTATAAGGCCCAGGGAATGAAGTCATCACCAAATCCAAGGCCTGGTGACTGTAGGCTAAAAATAATAAGGTTTGCATAGGGCTTGATATCCATTATCTCATTTGAACCTCGCTACACCACTGGTGCAGCACCTGCTACACCCGCTATAAAGCTATGCTCCAGCTGACTCGCTATCAACCACAAATAGCCAACTCTCTTCAATCATCTAAATGACTGTCACAAGAAAAGGGGAGCCAAACTTGAAGCACTAGCTGGAGGTTACCAAGAGGTAGATTTTGACTCAATGTATAGAAAAACTTCCCAATAATTAGAGCTACCCAATGTGAAATGTGTCGTGACAGTTGTTGTTTGGTCGTTTTCAGTCACGTCCAACTCTCGGTGACCTCATTTGGGGTTTTCTTGGCAAAAATACTGGAGTGGTTTGCCATTTTCTTCTCCAGCTTGTTTTACAGATAAGGAAAAGGCAAAGAGGGTCAAATGACTTGTCCACGGTCACATGACTAGTAGGTGTCTAAGGCTGGATTTGAACTCAGGAAGAAGTCTTCCTGCCTTCATGCCCAGGTGCTCTATCCACTGTGCCCCTCAATAACCCTTCCACTCTCTATCATGGCTCACCTTCCAACAGAACCTGGAAAACACTCACCAGGTGTGGTATAGAGGAAATTCCTGCTCAGGTAAAGACTGGACTGCATGCCCTCCAAGGGCCTTTCCAGCTCTGATATCCTATAAGTCATGAGGACCAAAAGTCCTGGTCATAGAATCCAGTGAGAGGGGAGAAGACCAAGGTTCTGGCTTTGGAATCTATCTCAAGCTGAATAATATAAGGAAGATTCTTTCAGGTTGGGGTAGGATCAGTCTGCTCCCGAGGCAAGATGGTAGAGTCATGGGTAAGTAAGTCAGGCTGAGATTGAAGCCACTTCCATTTCTATAGCATTTTAAATTTAGGTCATGTAATAACCCTATTGGCTCAGCTAGGTGGCGCAGTGAGTAGAGCACCAGCCCTGGAGTCAGGAGGACCTGAGTTCAAATCCGGACTCAGACACCTGACACACTTACTAGCTGTGTGACCTTGGGCAAGTCACTTAACCCCAATTGCCCTGCCCTTCCCTTGCAAAAAAAAAAAATAATAACCCCATTTAACATATGAGGAAACAGGCTCACAAAGGTGAAGTGACTTGTCCAAGGTCACACATACAGACCATTAAAGTCAGAATTTGAATATAAGTTTTCTGACAACCAGTCTAATACTCTTTCTGCCATACCAGGTGAGAAGTAAACTGGGTAAGAGGGATATTAAGACTGGAAGTTGTGTTGGGCATTAATGGTCCAATTAGGGATATCCCAAAATGCAATTCCTAGACTCTATGAATTTAATTATTTCAATTCAGCAAGAATGTATTAAGGCCCTACTAGGTACAAGGAACTGAGCTAGGAGCTCACATTCTGCTGGGAGTTAGAATATGTAAATAGACAAGAAAATACAAAAAATATGACACTATTTTTGAAGGCTATGAAAAATTGCTTCAGTCTGAGAATTATGTAACCAAGAAACGCTCTTTAAAGTTGCTACATTTAAGGACTTATTAACAAGACACAAAGTGTTGGTGGCAGAATTCTTAGAACAAAATTAAGAAAATGCAAGAGAAATTGTTGAGAAGGAAATTTCTAACTAGGGAGATCAAGGAAGGCTTCCCTTGGGTGTAATAGCTAAGCTGAGCCCTGAAGGAAGCAAAGGATTCTGAGAAGCGGAGATGAAGAAGGAATGGATTCCAGATGTGAGGAACACCCTACATAGACCCAGAGATAGGAGATGGAATGCCAACTTCCAAGAAGAGAAAGGTGCTTCATTTGGCGTTTTGCAGAAAAGAAAAATAATGTCAAGTCATGGAAAGGGAGGCCAAAGCCAGGTTGGAGAGGGCTTTAAACATCAGAGAACTCTTTGTATTCTATCTGGAAAGACAGAGAACCCAAAATAAAATTAATTCAGTTGGTCCTCCCCTCTTATATTCATTCCCCCATACCTGTACCCCAATGGAAGGCCTCCATTTGCGCTGCCTGGCCAAGCTCCGAAGCTCTTCCCTCCCAGGGATGGTCTTGATGATGAGGGTGGGGGGTTTGGGACTAGCCCGAGCTGGGACTGGTGCCAACTCAAGGGTCCGGGTCCCTGTGGGAGGGCCGTCCAAGCCATCAGCCGAGCTGCAGCGCCGGGTGGGTTCAGGAGCCCAGGCGGGGCCCTCCGGGGGTGGGTAGCTCTCATGAGCAGAATCGGTACTGCTCTGGGCTGTGATGGAAATGCGCGGAGGAGTCTGTCGTCCTGCAGGGATGGGCGGTGGGGCTTTTCTGAAGTTAAAGGCTGTGGCAAGAAAATTGATGGAAACATAAGAGTATGGACACAGTGTTACTTGACCCGAGGCACATGTGAATGCATGTAAAAACACTCATGGCCTGTGGGGAAACACATGAGGAGAATATTCAGCAACATCAAGCCCCTAGGTAGCTTACTGATAAATGTAGCTCCCATTTGTGAACAACCATTCTATTGCGATATGTTTTCTCAACCATTCTGTCATCCAATCTTCACAAGAGCTTTGTGGGACAGGAGGACAAGGGGAGGGGCGGAGGTCGATAGGACAGGTATACTATCCCCTTTTGACAGATGGGAAAACCAGGTCTCGGGGAAGGGAAGTACATTGCCCAAGTCACATAGCTAGTAAGTAAAAGATATGGGACTGGAATCCAGTCCTGAGTCCAGCAGGTAGGGGTGGCCAGTGTTAGATTCCAAGAGAAGTCCAAGAATGAGCTTCTCCTATGATCCCCATAGCCAGAGAACAAGACCCAGCCCAGCAGATGAGTGGCAAGCTATCCTGGTTAAACAACCTGTCCAAGACACAGATACATGCACATACCTAGTATTCTCCCCTCATGTCCCCTTGGCAGCCCTGGGTTGATATTCTCTATTTTACACATGGAAAAACCAAAGCTTAGAAAAAAGTGGCTGGCTCATGACCACCCAGCAGATGAGGGATAGAGCTAAGTCTGGATCGGAGGTCTCCTGGCTCCCAGCCCAGGTTTGTTACTCATCTCCAAGGCCAGCTGAGAGGGGGAGGCAGGCATAGGTGGTACTCACAGGTGCTGGTCTTCAGGACGCTGCTTGGCCCTGCTCCCATGGGGGCAGTGAGGAGGGGCAGGCAGTCGTCATCCTGTGAGCAGCCGGCCTGGATGGCCCGGAGGTAGCTGTGGCTCCTCATACGGAAGCAGCCGGGTAGGTCCAGGGCGTCCACTGCCTGGGACTCAGGCTCCCCAAACACCGACCCACACACGGCTTCAAACTGTTGGCTTAGCTCCTCGCTGAGCTGGTGGAGGTACAGGAGAGGGGGGGATGGGTCAGGGAGGAGCATCCTGAGTAAGGCGGCCCATACCCCAACACTCTTAAGAACTGCAGTTGGAGGTTGTTAACATATTCATGTTCACAGTCTGCATAAATTATATATCTAACTGTACTCTTCTCTTCCATTTAGGTTAAATGAAATCTTGGGGTTTTTTCCACAAGGAGAACAAGTTTCTGCCCATCCCTGTACCCAAAGCTGGCTCCTCTGCAGCCAAGTCTCCAACCCCTGAGCATTCCCTTTGAGAGCGCCCCCACCTCAACCAAGCAATCAGAACCACCATGCCTCCCTTTACACACACCTCCCAGGCTCTCCCAGGATCCCAATGTCACATCTGAACGCCTGCCCTCTCAGAGCCCGGTTCTCGACTTGCTGACCAGCAGAACATAAATTCACACTGAATTTTGAATGACTAATGCCCTTTCCTTGACATAATAACCCTCCAAAGGGACTTTGACTTTTAAAAGGCACATCTCATTCTTAAACCCAAAGAAATTAATTTCTAATAGTAAAAAAAAATCAAGCCTAATTTGGCAGGGAGAAATAATAAGGGTGGATCTTAGCACTCCCTTCACAATGATAATTATGGCATAATTTGACAGAGGACTAGAAGGTATAACCCAGAATGGGGTTTCATTACCCCTTATCCAGACTATCTCAACAGCCCCCTAATAAGTCTCCTCATCTCTAATGATCTTCCCCTCCAATCCATCCTTCACACCGATACCAAGACAGTCTTTCTTATGCGCTGATGATCTGACTGAAAAAGCTTTGGCTCACTTTCGCCTATTGGGTAAAGCGTTAACCACTTGCTAACATGCAAGGCCCTCCAAACTCTGGTTCTGCCCTTCCTTTAGAGGCTTCCCCTCCATGTACTGTATGCCCCAGACAAAGTGGACTACTCTCTACCCCCAGTAAACAATGGGGTCTCTCACCTCCACGCCTGTGCTCCTGCTGTTCCCTAAGCCTGGACTGCCTTCCCTTACACTCCTCACCTATCAAATTCCTGCCAATCCTTGAAAATCCAGTTCAGATGCCATTTCCTCCATGAAGCCTTCCTGATTTCCCCTCAGTGAGGACTTTCCCATCCACTCCCCCACAGATCTTAGATAGCATTTTGTTTGTACCTCCCTAATTATAAAGCAACATTATGTACTGGAGTGATGCCTGTGTGTCTTCTCCTCCTACCAGACTTTAAGTGGCCTGGGTGCAGGGTCCATATCCTGTTTAAACCACTAGATCTCCCCCAGCCACCCAGAATTATGACCTGGAAACAATAGATGCTTCAGAAACGCTTGCCGCTTTCCGCATCTAATCCTGTACTATCTGGGGAGGGAGAGGGAGGAAGGAACAGAAGAACCATATTGAGTCGATGCCAGAAACAAGGGGGTAGCAGGTGGAACTGGACAAATGTGGCTGAATCCTGGCCTGGGGAGCTCAGCCTCAGATGGTGATGGGCCCAAAGCTTCTTTGGAGCAAAGAGAAGCATTTGTCATTTGGCCTGGGCACAGCTCCCAGATCACAGATAACAGGTGTCGTTTGTATACTGGGGCCAGTCTGGCGGTCAGATGGGAGCAGGTCCCAATATTCAGTGACAGCCACTCAGTGGCAAGATTTGAAGAGGACATCTTTCAATCAGGTTCTCAAGACCCTTATAGCAAGGGAAATCTGCATCCCTCAAAAATTCCACAGCCCTCCACAGATGGCGCAGTTTGCCTTAATGGCCACAGAATAATCTTAAATTTTTGTTTCTGGCAGAAAGGGATGAATCCAAAAAGGCCTTATTGGGGCGGGAGGAGGGGAGGGGTATGAAACTGGAGAGACCCCAGCAGGAGCTCAAAGGTCTGGTTTTCCCAGTTCCAACCTGACTCTTGCTGCTCATCAGGATGGAGGCTGATTCTCCCTCCCTCTCTTCAGGCTTCTACTGGGGAAGAGTCCCAGGAACCTACCTGTCCTGTGGTAAGGGAGCGGCCATAGCCAGGGGCCCCAGGCCGGGGGCGAATCCGGGGTTGCACACAGCAGCTGGAATGGGTATAGACACAAAAATCAAGGTGGGGTTTGATGGAGGGTCCCCAAAAAGACCCTATAGAGGGAAACTTGATCGAGAGTGCCTATAGAGGGAACCCCAGGGAAATAGCCCACAGTAATGAGTCTAGAGAGAGCCCCTGCATACAGAGCACTGGACTGAGAGCGCCCACAAAGGGGCCTGGGTTGCCTCCTTGCCAACCTCCAATCCCCTGCTGGCCACCTCCTTACTTGATCCGAGCCTGGTCCACACTGGATGAACGGCGATAAGCGTAGCGGCGGGCAGCTCCCTTTGGAGACATCTTGGGGCTGCCATCTGAGTCACCGCTGTCCTCATCCCCCATGGCCTTGATGTAGCTACCACTTCGCATCCTTCGACATGGAATCTCCCCATCTTTGCCCCCAGTTGGATAACCCCCCCATTCATCATGGGGCACCTGCAAAGAACAACGTAGTAGGTCTCAGCTCCTTTAGGACAAAAGGACCTGCCCTCCTCCCCACCAAAAAAACAGGGAAATGTGACCATCTCTCTGTCTATACCTAAACCCCACTTCCACCCCCTCTGAGCTCCCCCTCCTTCTCTTCTCTACTTCACTTTCCTTGACCATTCTCCCAGACCGCTCTTACCCAAACAGCCCCTTATCCTGGCTACTCCCTTTTTAAAGTTCCCTTATGCTCCCCAATCACTCCTCAGTGCCCCATCACCCTGTCGACCCTCTCCTTACCCTGCCTTCACTCTTCTCAGTTCCATTCTAACTCCCCCCTCAGTATCTCCTCACCCTGACCAGAACCTCTCTGGTTCTCACTGAAGTCAGGACTAAGTGCCTAACTTTGAATTCATTCTTCATCCCTACTTCTCCATCATCTCCATTATATTCATATGACATATGTAGATTTTTCCTTTTAATTTTCCTAAGGCATAAGTCTGACTATATCATTCTTCTGCTCCAAAAGCTTCTCTGGATCCCTATTGTCGCTAAGATAAAATTTTGTTATTGTTCAGTCGTTTCCAACTCTTCATGACCCTATTTGGGGTTTTCTTGGCAAAGATACTGGAGTGGTTTGCCATTTCCTTCTCTGGCTCATTTTAAAGATGAGGAAACTGAGGCAAATAGGGTTAAGTGACTTGCCCAAGGTCACACGGCTACTAAGTGCCTGACTGCAGATTTGAACTCAGGAAGATGAGCCTTCCTGACTCCAGGCCCAGTGCTTTATCTACTTTGCCATTTAGCTACCCCTTTAAGATAAAATACCAACTCCTTGTCCTGGCATTCTAGGCCTTCCTAGATAAGGTTCCAACCTTATTTCACCCTGTGCTCTGTGTCCCAGCCAAACTGAGTGACTCACCAACCCCTGGACACATCTGGTGTTTTTCTGCCTTAAATGTTGCTCATTTGTATCTCCCTCTATCCATTACCCTCTGGAATTTCCAATATAATTCTCTACCATTATCCATAGGCTACCCATCCTTCCAGTCTCAACTCAAGCCTTTCCTAATCACATTAGCCTTCTGCTATGTCTCTGTGCATAAACTCTTAGTGTCTGTATTGTCTGTGTCTCATAAACAGGGACTTCACTTTTATTGGTCTTTGTTTGTCTCTTTCTAGTTCACTGCTGTGATTCTTGTCATCCCATCTGGCTTGAACTCCCTTAAGGTAGGACCTAGATTTTACCCTTCTCTGTTTCTCATAGTATATCCCAGCATAGAAATGAGGACATTATAGGCTTTAGCAAAGATTTCTTAAAAGGATGGTTGAATGGATGGATGGATGGATGGATGGATGGATGGATGGATGGATGGATGGATGGATGGGAAGATGGAGGAGGAAGGGAATATGTCAATAGCAGTAAAGTTTCCATAGTGATGATTTCTGTTCAATTTTGGCCCAGAGAAGTCCCAACAGCTCCAAAGTGAAAACTCAGTCAGCCATAAACAATAACCCATAGGACCCAGCTGTAGCTGTGGTTAGAGTTAGTTGTCAGTCTCATCCAAGAACAGTAAGCCTGACACCATAACCCAGCACCAGGAATGGTGCTGGTGAGTGGCCTGGCTGCTCCCCCAGCCTTGCTAGGAGAGTTAATGCAACGTGGTGACTCTGCATGTGCATAGATTAAAGAGATTTATATAGGACCCACACCACAAAACATCCTGGCTCTGCGGTATTTCGTGGTTGGCCCTGTTTCTCTCCTTTTTTATAAATATGTGTTTCTTTTTGGGTCAGTGACTCAGGCCTTTTTAGTCAAAGGAACACAGAACTTGGTTTCCCTGACCCTAGGAGAATGGAGAATACTGTTGAGAGCTCCATTGATTTATATGTGTCTATGGATAGCAGTAGGGAATTAGGCTTGGTCTGGGCCAATTAAAGGCAGCATGATGTAGTTGATAAGTGCTGACTTTGCAATCAGGAATGTGAGGTCAAATCCCCATAGGACCATGGGTAATTCTTGGAGCTGGTTTGCCCATCTGCAAAATGGGGGTAGTGGTGCCTGTATTACCTACCTCACAGGGTTGTGTAAGGAAGGTTTAAATAAACTAATGTAAGCAATCTGCCTTGCCAACTTTAAAGCCCTATTCGAATGTCAGTAATTATAATTTGCATGTTTTCGAGGGTCCCAGTTCTGAAGAGAACCAGCCCCAGACTGGTCTGGTTGGACTTACATGTCATAATGTTTGCTTCTAAGGCCTCAGCTGTTCCTAATTGTGAGTGAGGGCTTTGAAGGAAAAGGAGGCTCCTTCACAGAATGAATAAATGAGGGTCTTAGAGGAATTAAGTTGGGGGATGACCCTAAGAGTCCCCAGGGTACTCCCCAGGCCTTATAAAGGGATGGACTGATCCAAAAGAAGAGAGGACAGGCAACTGGGAGAAGAGGGATGATATAACCCTTAATTATTCCAGGAGGCTGAAGCTAAAAATCACTGTCAGAAAGAAGGGATAATAACTTCATAGAGTGGAGTTCTCACAGAAGTATCCAGAGCAAAAGAAGGAGGGTCCTAAGTCCCTCTGAGCCCCACCTCTACCTAGGCCTGCAGGGTTCCCTGCATCCTCTAAGAGGGAGTTTACCCAAGAAAGTCACTAAGGAAATTGAGCACGTAAGCAGTGGGACTGAGCCCAGAGAGGGTGTCTCCAGCTCCCCTACTGCTCCCCACCAACTCACACCCATCTGGACTGTGGCTTAATATACAGGGATGATGGGCTCTTGGCCACAGATGGAGTACAGCTAATGAGGGTTGGGAGGGATATATTTGCCTGGTGATTTGCTGATCTAGTCAAGAAAGCTTTAAACTGAAAATTGAGGAGGTGGAGGAAAAAGAGACTGCCTACATTCAACTGCTAAGCCAGACACTATAGAGAAAGGAGGTATAATGCCAGAAGAACGGCAGTAGAGGTGCTCTTTAATTTAAGTGTAAATGATTCTTATGGCCTCAGATGGCGATACACCAATAACTGCCGAATTAGAGCTCTTCATGACAGAAAGAAAATACAACCTAACACTGAGATCTGATAAATTACTAGAATGTGGCAATGGAAGAGTAAACCTTGTTCAAAAAGAAAAAAGAGAATTAGTGGTAAAATAGCATGAAATTTCAAATGATACTTCTATATGAAAATCCACAAACCAAAATCAAGAGACGGTAAAGAGCATTCAGGTCAGGCTCAAAGGAGGGAAAACAGAAGCAGTGTTGTGGGAGGAGTATGTTATAGTTCACCCAGCCAGATAGAGGAAATAGATGATGTACAAATATATGGCAGATACATAGGGACAGGCTATAATGGTGATGGGAAGCTTCAAGTGGAAATCTACTGGAGCTCTCCACCATTATTAAAAGAAGAGCGGCCATTGCTCTTTTTGGCTCCTCTTCTCTACTGTGTATAGAAGGTAAAGATCACACACAGTTCACTCAGAACATGGACACTGTGAACTGAACTGGTGAGAGGAGAAGGAAGTCCTTCCCCTGCTCTCCTTCTTTTACCCCAGTTCAGAGAAATGAGTCTAGGGGTATGTTTCTGTTCTGTGGCATTCATTCTTCCTAGTTTCAGGTGCCAGAGGTGATCTCCGCCAGAACTGGAGCCATGGTGACCTGGAAGCCAGGAATCCAAGAGGGATGATATAGTCAATCAGCCCAGGATGGAAGCCCTGAGAAGCCAGGGTGCCTGGGACTCAAACCCTAGGTAGGTTTTGGACTAGAAAATGAGTATGTGCTCTCTAGGAAATGAGCTAAGCTATAAACCTAATCCCCTTCCCCTTCCCAGAGACTGAGGTGGTGCAAAGAGGGGATGAGGGATATTATGTCTCCCACATGTTGGGAGGGGGCAAGTAAATTTATACGTTAGCGATTATACCTTCTGAAGTAAACGTATCTGTGTAAAAGCTAAGGAAAAAAGCAGAACAGCTGATAAATTATGATGTGTGATGATAATTTCATCCTTCAGAAGATAGAGAAGATGATGAGGGGAATGGCTGGAATGACTATTCTGTATCTGATTATGACCAAAAAGGACATACTAGTTACTGAAGAGAAAACAAAGCAATCCTAGGATGATGTGAGCACCCCACCTTAGAGGTCACAATTGACAAGCAGGACGAAGTCTAACGGCCACACTAGACTTTAGGTGAATAGATTCCTTAGAGTCCAGTCTCATCCTAAACCTGAGACTTTAAAAGGGAAAATGGATCATGAAGGAAAGGAGAATCTCAAGAACTGATGAAAACACAAGCCACACCAGACTAAGCTTATTTCCCTTTTTTGATAGGGTCGGTAGGCTGTGTATTAGGTAAATGACATTTAACATAGTACAACTGGATTGCACCAAGACATTTGACACCATCTTTGTGGGTGAAATAAAGAAGTGTGGGCCAGATGATCATGGAGTTGGATGAATTCAGAACTCATTGAATGACTAGGTCTAATGCAGGGGTGGGGAACCTGTGGCCCTCTAGGTCCTCAAGTGTGGCCCTTTGACTAAATCCAAACCCCACAGAACAAAATCTTTTATTAACCCTTTTATTATTTAGACCCTAAAGAATATTGATTAGTGAACCTATTTTAACAACTAATAGGAGTGTCACAAGGCTTTATGCTTGGACTTATTCAATATGGAGGACATATTATACTTGCTATGTTTAGCTCTAGAAGGCACAACTAGGACCAGTGCTAAGAGAAAGACAAGCTCTATAAGGAGTAACCTGCTTATGTTCCATTGTATAGCAACGGAATAGACTGGCTTGGGAGGTAATGAGTTCTCCCAATCACTGGAGGCCTTCAAACAGAAGTTGGATGACCATTTTCCAAAGATGCATGGACTAGATGACCCCTCAGATCTCTTCTTGCTTTGGGATTCTATGATTCTCTTTATATCAATAATGAAATGAGAATTAACAACATTAAATGTAACAATGTCATAAACATATACCTGTCATATAGTCTCGTATAATAAATAATAATAGCATTTATACAACACTTTAAGATTTGCAAAGCACCTTTACATAATTTCATTTGATGCTCACAACAACCCTTTGAGATAAGTACTATTATTATCCCCATTTTACAGTTGAGGAAACTGAGGCTTAGAGAAGGCAAGTGACTTTTCCAGGGTCACACAGCCAGTAACTGTCTAAAGTAAGATTCAAACTCAGGTGTTCTTGACTCTAAGCCTAGCACTCCATCCCCTGCACCACCTAACTGCCAATTTTAATGTACCCAAGGGATACATTTTATTCACTTAGTCAAATTCCTTTTTAAATCCAGTAAGTAAGGATCTATTTTCTACATCTTTCATTGAGTTGTATAATCATAAAGATATGTTCTGTTTGAGAAAATAATTGATAAAAACATGCCTCTCACATTCCCATGCTTTAATCAAAAGTTATGTCTTCATGGAGGCATAGATCAATCTCATAAAAACTGTGGAGACTTATGAGATCCATAAGATCACATCTGTAAGCATCTCGTGGCAATAAGGAAAGCACAATGCGGGGCAATAGCATCTGTCATCTCAGTTGTCTTTTTAAAAAATGGTACCTTCAGTGTCTTTTTCCATTCTTTTGGAATCTTCCCTTCATTGAGAAATCTTAAGAATAGCTCTCCAAGTGCCTTTTAAAAATGTTCCCTCAAGCATGGGTTTCTCCTAAGTATTTGTTCAGATCCACTCTTCTCGTCTTCAGAGAATTATACACTTTCAGAGTCTGAAGGGACCTTCAGGTCATCTTGTCCAACTCATCCCTTAACAGGAATATTAGCTACAATATCCCAAACAAATGGTCATCCAGCTTCTGCTTGATGCCCTCCCAGTGGCAGGCAACTACCTCCCAGGGTCCTTCAGATTGTTAGAAAGTTCTTTCCTTTATTGACCCAAAATCTACCTCCGATCCACTGGTCCTCATTATGCCCTCTAAGGAAAAGGAAAATAAATCTATTTCCTCTTCCACGTAGCAACTCTTAAATGTTGAACAGTACAAACACCCCTTCAAGGTGATATTGATCTTTCATCCAATGATCAAAGACAATTCCAAAAGACTCATGATGAAAAAATGCTATCTACCTTCAGAGAGAGAAGTGATGAAGTCTGAGGGCAAATTAAAGTATAATTTTGTCTCTATTTTTCTTGCTTTTTTTGAAATATGGCTAATATGGAAATTTGTTTTGCACGATTTCACATGTGTAGTTGATATCACATTGCTTGCCTTCCCAGTGGGGGTAGAGGGAAAGAATTTGGAACTCAAAATTTAAAAAGAAAAGAATATTTAAAATAAATAAATACTAGTTTTTAAAATGGCTTCGATCTTTGTTTTATTCTAGTGACATTGCCAATCTCTCACATCCTTTACTGAAGAGGGAGAGTCTAAAGGTGGTGGTTCCACTATGAAAATAGATGTCCATAAAATACCAACAGGCCTGTGATACTTTGTGTCTTTCTGTTGTCCTCCTTCTTGTATCATCTATAAATGTACTCTAGATAATGTAGCTCAGCTCCCTCAAATGCTTTTCACTGTCTTATGAGGAATATTATTCATAACTTTCCATCTTCCTCTTCTGTAAAGACTTGAAAGAGTTTAAATTCTAAACTGGTACTTTTCTTGGCTGCCATGTCACTCTTCCTGGAAAGGAAACCAGGTACTTGTTGGCAGAGGCAGTTACTGAATTCTTCCAACCTTCTCATTGGTGATTGTTCTGTATGAATTAAACTTCTCTTTAAAATGGTGATAGAGTCAATATCTTTTCTTTTATCTATTTCCCATTTTTGAAATCAATAACTTGTTTAAACTGGTCTTTGAGGGGTCAAGCTCCTATAATCACTTTAAATGTCCTTTTTTCTTTATCTTTTTTTCTAATTTGGTGTTCACTTTAACCTTAGCTCTAATAGGCTGTCCATCGGCAGTTAGCCATTTCTCATCTAGTATGATTTAGTCATTTCCACTTTTCATATTATCTAGTGCTCAACATATACCCTCCAATTCTCCTCTTCGAAAAGTATGATGTGACTGCTATTCCTGCTCAAAGTATAGGTTGGTTTCCCTCCTGGAAAATTAAAGAGAAAATGAAGAGAGAATGACTATCCCTTTAAAAAAGTAAAAGTAGGAATTCAAGGCAAAAAATGAAAAAGAAAAGGCGTCTAAAGAAGCAGAAGGAAATCATTGTCTGTACCAGGAGGTTGGAGGATGAAAGAATATGGCACAGAGGAAAAAAGGAAAGGAGTAGAGATTACTGGATGCTTGGAGTTAATTAACAAACAGATACTTCTTATATAGGAGAGATCTGGACCTTATGATAAAGGAGCAACGGCTTATACTTGAAAGGATAATGACATACTTCCATAAGTACCATCAAGAAAGAACTCACCCAGTAAGGGTTAGGGGAAGAAGAGAATAGTGATTCCCAGATGAAGAAACATGTTGAACTGACACTAACAGTAATGTCTGCTGTCCTCTGGGGGCATGTACTCAAGACACAACAAAGAACTTCCAAACATTGTTGAAGCCACATGACTACTGCCTACTTCTGGTGACTGACGTGGACACAAACAATACTTACTCCCAGAAGGAACCTAGAAAGCATTTCTCAGGATTGTGAAGTCCTGGGCAAAAAAAAACTGGAAATCTTGGAGGCACAGGTGTGGCATTCCCATCGCTGATGATGATCAAAGGCAAGGACTTCAGAAGAAAAAGACAGATTTGGAAAATGAACAGTTGGTTAAGAAGACAGTGTCTGGGAAATGGATTTGGATTTCTGGACTCTAGCTTAAAATACAGGCTCTAGGCCAGGGATTTGGATTTCTGGATCCCAACTTTAAATTACAGGCTTTTGGCACCTAACAATGACTGGTAAAAATGTATTTCCTTGGAGTCTTGCAAATATGATCAAAAGGGAAAGAGTGATGGGGGAGAAGGGAAAGTGATAGTGATGCCAAAAAAAAGAGAAGAAGGAAAAGAGCATCAATGAATCATTTTTAAAATACACTGAAGACAACAGAAGGAAGTTCAGAAGGGGACGCAGACAAGCAGGGCAGTGTTGCAACTACCATGTTAAATGAAATGTATACTTTAAAAAAACAAACTCTACATGATAAAGATTTGTGGTTTCATATATAATCCTTTTTTGGTTCTTTTTTGAACATAGAAATATTCATATCTGTTGACGCTTGTTAAGCTCATAATAAAAGAGAAAATTTTTAAATAAAATCTCAGCAAAAGGCTTTAAATTTTCTTCCTGAAAAAGGAAAAAACTGTCTATAAATATCTACCAAGCTAGATGCTATGGAGATTAGCTACAATGTAGGGAGAAAACTAACAATAGGGATGTTCCAACATTCACAAGAGACAAAATTCAAGAAAAGAACAAGTTACGAAACCCACAGTCTCATGTGGACAGATGGACAAAAGATGAGTAACAAATAAGATGCATTCAAAATTCTAAAGCAAGTGGGCAACTTTGACCTCATAGTTCTACCAACCTCCTTACAGGGAGGTGATGGACTAAGAGGACAGATTGAGTCACATTTTTTCGGACATCATCAATGAGGGAAACTGTTTTCTGTGACTATACATGTAATAGGGGTTTAGTTTTTCTTGAGTTCTTAATTGGGGTAGAAAGGAGAGTGGGAAGGAGAAACTTGATGGGATGAGTCCCATGACTATCATACGGTTCTGGAAGAGAACACTTCACTGTGGAGAGAGTAGAGTAGCATTATATGTTAAAAAGAAATAATCGTGTGAGAAAATTGAGGAATCAAAAGGAACTGGTATGATAAAAAGCATTCAAAGCAAAATAAGTGATATTTTCATTAGAGTATACTACAGTCCACTTGGACAGAAAAAGAAAATAGATGCTAGAGGGCCTATAAAGAAGACTGATTAAAGACTGATGTCCATTAGAGATCCCAAGTCTCAAGAAACCAGAGATACTTGAGGACCTACCATGAGACATACCCAGTCTTAAGGTGTCAAAGACACTAGAGGGTCTCTGCTTCCAGAGACTTAGAAACTAGAAGCTGAGTGTTTTTTCCATCTCCTGTGTACCTTCTGTATATGTCTCCTCCCTCCACCATTTTGGGATGAGGCTGCTTCCACCACCTTTCTCCACTCTACCTTGTATGTTGCTGAGTGATGCTAGAGAAAGTCTGTGCCAACTGGATCCACTACAGACATATCTTATGGAATCGTAATTGGGCCCACACTGATGCCTATTCATGTGCCCAGGTCTTCCTTGCCTTTGAAAAAAACCCTTCCTTTCACCCTTAAGCCATCATCCTGTCTCTTCTCCCTTTCAGAACCAAACTCCTAAAAAAATCTATACCCCATCTCCTCTCTATTTGCTCACCTCTTGACCTCTTTCAGTCTAGCTTCTAACCCCAGCATTCAACCAAATCTGCTCTCTCCAAGGTTATCAACATCCTCTTAAATTTCTAAATCTAAAGGCATTTTTTAATCCTTGTCCTACTTGACCCTTCATCTACCTTGTCCTATTTGAACCCTCTTCCACTTCCTCCTCCTGGATACTCTCTTCTCCCTTTGCTTCTGTGACACTGCTCCCTCCTAATTCTCCTCCTATCTATCTGACTAGTTCTTTACTGTATCATCATGGATATCCTTACCTCTAATTACAAGTGTCCCCCAATGCTCTGTACTCTCCCTACACTCTCTCGGTGATCTGCTAACATGGGACAATGATCACTTCCATATCTATGAGTCTTAATTCTAATATGTGCAACACTAATCATTCTCCTGACTTCCAATCCTGCAGTTACCTGCTGAAAATCCCTACCTATCTGCCTCATTAGCATCTCAGATTCAATATTTCTAAAATAGAGCTCATCACCTTCTCCTTAAATGCTTCCTTCCTCCAAACTTGCTTATTTCTGCCAAAGTCACAACCATTCTTCCTTATCGCCCAGACTGGAATTCTCAGAGTCATCCTGGACTCCTCCTTCTATTTCAACTTTCGTATCTAGCCAGTTGCCTAGTCTTATCTATCCTGCCTCCATGGTATCTCTCAAATCTACCCTCTTCTCCCCACTCAAATGGCTATTACCTAAGTCATGTCCTCACCACCTCTTACCTAGACTATTGCAATAGCCTCCTGAGGGATCTTTCCCTCCCTTCAAATCTGCCAAAACCACATTCAGAGAACAAAGGTCTAGCCATGTCACTCCCCCGCTCAAAACCCTAATACCTCTAAACCAAAATACAAAGGCCTCAGCCTGACACCCAAAGCCCTCCATGATCTGACTCCCATCTACCTTTGCAAATGTATTTCATGTTACTCTTTTTCCCATACTCCATGTTTCAGACAAACTGGCCTACTAGGTGGAATCATTAAGTGGGAATGTTTGTGCCCAAGACAAGTACCATAAGCTAAGCCCAGGGCAAGAAGCATGGAGCACACCTTCAGTTGAGGTTAGATAGGTTGAGGGGGAGTACAGGGCAAGACACTACACTAGAGAAGAGAGAGAGAAGATAGGAGGAAAAAAAGAACTCGCCCTAGTCTACCCATCTGGCTGATTCCTAGTTTAACTCTTATTACTAACTAGATTCTAAGTTCTGTTGTTTCAGTGCTGCTAAAGCACTACATATGCTGTCAGTGCCCTTTAAATTCAGCACCTTAGGGCAAAACCCTTATCACTCCACCCTAGTTATGCTTCTGCAACTAGCTGTTCTCTGAACTCAGCATTCCATTTTCCTTTGTCTGTGGCTTCCAACAGTCTATCCTGGATTCCCAGGTATTCTCCCCTCACCTCCACATCTTAGAATAATCCCTGGATTCTTTTAAGGCTCATTTGAAGTGCCACCTCCCACAGAAGGCCCATTTCAATCCCCCCCAGTACTTTATGCTCTTTCCCTTCTCAGATTATCTTATATTTACTTATCTATGTATGTGGTATATCCCTCCAGAAGAATATAAGCTCCTTGAGAGCAGGGACTGCATTTTTTTTCATTGCCTCCCCGAGATCCAGAAACATACTTTGCATATGTAAGGCATTTAATAAATGTTTATTGCATTTAATTAGGAGTTTGGGGAACAATATCCCAAGCCTGACCCAAGAGCTAGTAGTAATAAAGAACTTCAATTATTCAGAGAGCTGCCAGAGCTCTCTATCTTTTCCCAAATCAGAGCAGCTAATAATAATTCTATGACTTGCCTAATGACAATTCCATCTTACAGAAAGAGGAAGAACCACAAGATAACTGTGATTCTGGACCTAATTTTGGCCAACAAGGAGGAATCAGATACTGAAGCAGAAATGATAGGGACTTTGGGAGTATTCCAATTTAGAATTCCTAACGGAAAAATCAGACATGGTCTGACCCACACACTAGACTTGGAGAAAGCAGAGCTTTCAAAGAGTTCAGGTATAGAATAGGTAGGATCCCATAGCCAGCGTGGGAGAGATGGGAAGCTCTCAAGAATGAAATTCTGAGAACACAATAAGAAACAATTCTGATTAAGGAGGAAAAATGGGGAGCTGTCTAACGTGGCCAATGTGAATGCATAGACATGAATTTTATGTTATATATAATGAATGAAATGGAATATTGACCTGCTAAACAATATGGAATATGGGGGATTCAGAGAATTGTGGATAGACTTGTATGAATGAATGTAGAGTGAAGCAAGCAGGACTACAATATAAACAGGAAACAATATAAACAATAATATACATGGTAAGAACCAAAAAAATAAGAAACTGAAGACCATGTAATTATACTAAGCTTGGCTTCAAAAAAGAGGTAAGAAAATGTACCTCCCTCCCTTATTTGAAGAGGTAGAAAACTATAGGTATGGAATACTAAATATACTGTCAGACTTCAGCAATGTGTTGGTTAATTTAGCTAACCTGCTTTTTTTCTTTTTTGTTGTTGTTTTTATTTGTTACAAGGAATGGACCATTGGGTATGGGAAAGGGAAAGGACATATTTGGGAATGAAGGCAATATAAAAATTAAAACATTAACAACAATTTAAAATGTAAGATAAAAGAATAAACACATATTATGCAGTCTTAAATAAAACAAGTACAAAAGATGGAAGCAACGTCAGGAAACACAGAATAAATAACAAAGCATGACGAAGTCTTATAAAAATAGTGTCAGGAATCATAAAAAAAAATCAGAGGAGCAAGGAATAAATTACTGGTCAAATCTATGGGTAGGGGAAAAATTCATGGCCTAAAAAAGAGAAAGGAGGGATCAAAGAAGGTTAAATGGGCAATTTTGATTACATAAAATTGAGAAGTTTTTGAACAGACAAAAATAACATGGCTAAAATCAGGAGAGAAGCAAGTAAAGAGAGGAATCCCATAACAAATATTTCTGATAAAAGTCTCATTTCTAAAGTATTCAAATTCATTATAAGAAGAGTCATTCCCCAATTGATAAATAGTCAAAGGCTATGAATAGATAGTTTTCAGAGGAAAAAAGTCTAAGCTTTTGCACGCAAAAAAAAAAAGCCATGCAAAAAAATGGTCTGAATCACTAGAATTTTAGAGAAATGAAAATTAAAATGATTCAGGTTCCACCTAACACCCATCATTTTGGCAGAGGTGACCAAAAAGAAAACGACAAATGCTAGAGGTACCATGGGGAAACAGGCACATTAATGTTGATGGAGCTGGGAACTGGTCTGACCATTCCAGAAAGTAATTTGGAACTATTCCCAAAAAGCTATTAAATCTATGCATACCCTTTGACCTGATGATATCACTATCAGATAAATATATATATATACATATATATCCCAAAGAGATCCAAGATAGAAAAAAAAAGAACTCATCTGAACAAAAATATTTACAGCAGCAATTTTTGTGGTGACAAAGAATTAGAAACTGTAGGGATGCCCCTCAATTGGAGAATGGCTGAACAAATTATTGTATATACAGATATGTGATAGGATTCTATTGTGCTGTAAGAAATGATGAAAGGGATGGTTTCAGAGAAACATGGGAAGATTTGTATGAGTTGGTGCCAAGTGAAGTGAGCAGAATCAGCAGAACAATTTGTATAATAAATTTATACAATTTGTACAATAACAGCAACATTGTAAAGACAAACAACTCTGAAGGCCTTATGAATTCTGATCAACACAATAACCAACTACAGTCCCAGAGGACTGAAGCTGAAAAGGGCTATTCACCTCTTAATCCCAGAGGGCTGAAGCTGAACAAGGCCTCTCACCTCTTAATCCCAGAGGACTGAAGCCAAACAAGGCTACTCACCTCCTTATAGTGAGGTGACAGATTCAGAAGGCAGATTGATATACATTTTTTTGGACAAGGTCAGTGAAGGAATCTAATTTTCCTTAACTATAGGGGTTTAGTTTTTCTTGATTTTTTTGATTGGGGCAGGAGAAATGGTGGGAAGGAGAGAATATAAATCTGAACATTTTAAAAAATTTAATTTAAAAAAGGAATAGTGTAATATATTTGAGCACTAAAGCTCAAAATTAAATGAAACTGGCAAAGAATAAAGATGCCAAAAAAAGGTTTTAAGCTTTACTGGGGAACAGAAGAGAATGAAGGAAGGGATAGGGATTCTTCTTGGAGTGGATGGGATGATCATAATGGATGATGGAGAGAAGACAGACTCTTATTTTCCTTCTATTTTCTCTGCAAAAGACATTAATCTTTTGACTGGAAAAGACAGAATAAAAATGAATCACAAAGCATTAAAAACCCAAGTAGGGAAAACAGTAAGAGAGTAGCTATATGCCTGTGAACTGAAGTCAACCTGGCCCAGATGAACTACATCTCAGGGTTCTAAAAGAACTGACCTAGGTGACTGCACAGACTCTGCTAGTGATCTGTGAAAAGCTATAGAGAACAAGAGATGTGCTACATGATAAAAGACATGAAAATATGCTGACAAATTTTTTTAAAAAAGAAAATTAAGTCTGCAAACTATAGTCCAATGAACTTGACTTTGGCTCATGGCAAAATTCCAGGATATATTATTAAAGGAATGATTAATGAACTTTGAGAAAAGTGATTACAAAAAGACAGCATGGGTTCATCACAAAGCCTTGGGCAGCTATGTGGCATAATGGCTAGAGTGTCAGGACTGGAGTCAGGAAGACCTAAGTTTAAATCTTACCTCAAACATTTACTAGCTGTGTCACCCTGTCTGCCTCAGTTTCCTCAACTATAAAATAGGATAATAATAGCATTTTCTTCCTAGGGTTGCTGTGAGGACCAAATGAGATGATAATTGTAAAGTGCTTAATACAGTGCCTAGCACATAGTAGGTATTATATTAATATTAGTTATTATTATTATAAAGAGCAGGTCATGTCAGACTATCTTCATTCCCTTTTTTTTACAGGCTCACTAGACTGGCAGACCAGAGAAATACTGTTGTTTACTGAGATTTTAGAAAGAGAGAGGGTAGGAAAGGAAGGAAGGAAGGGAGGGAGGGAGGGAGGGAAAGGAGGGAGGGAAAGAAGAGAGGAAAAGAAGAGGGAGGGGGAAGAAAGAAAAGAAATGGGAAAGAAAGAAAAGGAGGAGGAAGGGAAGGAAAAGGGAGGAGGAAGAGAAAGAGAAAAGGAAGAAGAGAGGAAGAGATGGAGGGAAGAAAATTATCTCGTTTGATCCTGACCAAAGCCCTGGAAGGAAGGCACTATTATCCCCATTCCATAGTCAAGGAAACTAAGGCAAACAGAGGTTAAGTGGTTTCACAGGGTCACAGACCAAATTTGAATTCAGGTCTTCTACTGTAGGCTCAGCACTCTATCTACTACACCACCTTCCTAACTGAATAAAAGGAAAAGACTTGGACTCAATAAAAGGAAAAACTCCCAAAGGGTTAAGTATTTTACATATATATGTATGGATGTGTGTGTGTGTGTGTGTGTGTGTGTGTGTGTGTGTGTGTGTGTATGACCTGGGTCACTTGAGGAGCAATTGATTCTCTCTCACTGGATGTCTTTGAGCAAAGACTGGATGACCTTGTCAGGGATATATCATAAAAAGGCATTGTTGTCTGGCTAGAGGTTGGATTGGATGGCTTCTGAGGTCCCTTCCAACTCCAATATTCCGCACTAAGCCAGTGACTTCCTTCATTCCTTGATGCTGAAGTGTACTTTTCCATATGTTTTTCACCATCCATCCTCCCCCTCCCCTGCCCACGTCTGGACTGACATCACCAAATAGAAGGGTATATGTTGGAGGAGTTGGGAGCATTTGATCAAGTTTTTCACAGAACTTGTCTACCTTGTTTTCATCCTCTGCAACAGATGTTAGCATATAAGCCACAATTATCTTCAGGGAGTTTATTTGCTTCCCCTCTTCAAGAGTACTGTCAATCAAGATGACCCAGTGTCCCATAAAGTAACATTGCCATTAGGGCAAATGATGAAGCCAACATTGCCAGTTCTTTCAATGGACTCTCCAAGGAGAACCTGTGCTCCATCCTTCTTTTGAGCTGTAACTTCATTCTTCTAGTTTTGTTTGTAGAGATAATGCCAATATGGGTGGGTATGAGTCAGTCCCTCAAGCCAGTTGGTCATTGTGGAAAAATTACACATCAAGAATACCAACAGTTAAATTAATGTATGTAGGTAGTCTGGAGGACTTAACCTTTCATGTCTGGAGCCCTGCTGCCCAACGTGAGAAGTCTCACATTGACTCACTATATCTGAATGTCAGCTTCAGCCACGGTTGATTCCCCAGGCAGCTTCTCCCTGCCACAACAAGCACATGTAGCCCTCCAGCCCCCGTTTTCTAGTTCTGGAACACCAATCAAATCAATATTGCCATTGCCTTTCCAAAAGATGTGTTAATTCCCTAAGGCTCCTCCACTCACCATTCCTGTAACTTTCCAAACCACTGCCTTGTTTGTATCCCCAGCTCTCAGCAGTGCTTGGTATAAAGTAAGTGTTTAATAAATGGCTTTTTATTCATTCATCTCACCACTATCACTGCAGAAGCAGAAGAGGGACACCCAGGACTAGGGGCCAGTTTAAATTTGTATCTGCTTTATAAGTGACCACACCCAAAGAATTCATTCCTAGGTGAACAAATTTCCAATAATGAGCCCGTCTGTACTTGTCCTCAAGTGGCAGACCCACAATCCATCACTGGAACTGTACTTAAAACCTTTCCAGCTTGGTAGGACCACCAAAGTTTGGAACCCAGGATCATCTCTACTTTATGATAAGGCATCAGTGGATCTTAGTTTTCTGACTGTATGCTTCTATTATTTCATGACACCCAAGAGAGACTATCCTAGAATCTCTCCTTCCTTCTTCCTTCTCTCCTTTTGGACACTGGATCTTTTGGGTTGCATTATCCAGAAAGGTGATGGCTTGACCTTGCCATTCTTTGACAAGCAGATAACAGGCAGGTCTGAGGTTGGGCAGCTGGGCACAGGGCTGGGAATGAGTATAAAGAACATTTTTCAAATCTTTGGATTCCCACACAATCACCTCCTTGATTACCTGCTAATCGAATGAGGGAGAGAAAACAGGAAAAGAGGGGAAAAAAGGGTGGGGAGGAAGGTAGAAATGGAATGGGAAAGGAAGAGAAAAATGGATAAAGAAGAAGAAAAAGGAAGGAAGAGAGGAAGATAAGAATGGGAAGGGAGAGAGGAAAAGGAAAGAAAAAGAGGGTGAGGAAGAAGAGGATTGGGAGACAGGAGGAAGAAAATGGGGAGAGGACAATGTGGGAGAAGAAAGAGGAGAGGATGAGGAGTAAGGTAGGAGAGGATAAGGAGGGAGAAGAGAGAAGGCAATCAGAATAAGGAGGAAGAGAGAAGACATAAAGGGGAGAAGAAGGAAGAGAATGGAGATGGGAGGAAGAGGAAAAGGTCAAAAGAGAGGAAGAAAAGGGAAAGAACAGAGAAAAGACAGAGGAGGGAAGAGGCTCTTGTTTCTTGCTCTCTCCCTATTCAAGTTGTCCAGGCATTTTGCCTTCTCCCTCGTCCCCTTTGTCCAGCCCCTACATGCGCATGTCCTTCTCTCTTCCTTCCCTAGAACCCAGTGTCTCCATCCCTGTGACTTTCTTCCCACTATCCCACGCTGTCCTCTATCAAACACATAACAATGGTAGACGAAGTTGGATTGCAAGGAGGATTAAGGTTAGAGATGAGGAAGAGCAGGAAAGGGGACCAAAGAAACCTGGTAACACCTCTTCCCCAGAGATCTTTGGCAGCAAGAGCCAGTCTGGGAGGAGGGGGGATGAAGGAAGGGAAGATAGCTTCAAAGGTCTTTCTCTGCCTGGGGACTGGGCATGTGCATCAGACCTAGGCCAGGGAGCAGGAGGAAGGCTGACAAGGTCATTAGGTAGGCTGAACATTTGCATATTTCCAATTTGTGTGAACTGGTTTGAGACAAATAGGGGGGTGGGGGATGGGGATAATTCACAGCCCTAGTAAGGCAAAGGGCCAAGGCAGCTCAGTGAAGGAATGGGCTCTGAGCAAGGAGATGTGGGCTAAGGAATGAGATGAAGGGCTCAGAAAGCGCTGGTGTCTCAGCAAGGAGATGGGGGCATCAGGAAGGGGAGCGGGGGTCAGCAAGTAGAAGCCTAGCGGAGACGACTTAGTGAAGGGAATGGAAGAGGATGAGGATAGGGAGACAAGGGGTACAGCAAGGACAGCAATGGGGACTTAACCAAAGGGACTGGGGGCTCAGTAAAGAGAAAAGGGCCCAGTCAGGGAGAGGGGGACTCAGCATGGGGATGGAGGTTCAGTGAGAAAAATGTAAGCTCAGTTAGGGGGTGGAGGCTCAGAGTTCCAGCTGCACCACAGGTTCAGTGTTGCCTTCCCCTCTTTAGGGCAGGGAGGTTGCGAGGACCTCAGGAATGGAGGACAGTCTAGAATCCTCAAGGAATATAGAAAGCCCCACCCTAGTGACCCCACAATATAGCCCAGAGCCAATCTGAGTGTCTGGATCAAAAGGAGCCCCACCCCATAAAGGCCCTGCCTCCTGCCCCATCCTTTTCCAAATAGGAAGACCGTATGGTAAGGGTGGGAGGGAGGAGGAGGAAAAGAGGGGGAGCAGAGACAGGCCAGACTGAGAGAGAGGGAGTGAAATCCAGGAAGAGAGCCGGAGCAGCAAATCTGTCCCCACTCCTCCCCGATGCTCGGATGGCTGGCAGCTGCATCCCTCACTCCCCTCTGCAGAATCCTGTGAGGTGCATGTTAAGGAGGAGGGCCCAGGGGAGGCCAGGAGTCCATCCCCCCCTCCATCTGCAAAAGGCTCTAGAGAAAATCAAGAAGAGACCCCTCTCCCCTTCCCATCTCCCTCCCCTCTTTCCCATTCCTGGTTCTAGGGAATTTCCCACATAGCCCAGATTGTGCTTCTAGCTGAAAGGTAAGGAAATAACTGAGGCATGAGGCAGGGACACTACATATGAGGAGGGGGAGAGGAAAAAGGAAGGAGGACTGATCAAGGAGGCAGCCCCAAAACACACCCAGAAGTGCTAATCCCAGCCCATAATATGGTCTCAGAGGATTAGGAGATGTTTCTGGTTTCATATCTAGGACTTCCCCGCCTCACCCCATCCCACCTGCCCACCCCATCCCCAGTGACCACCAAAGTTCTTGCTAACCCAAGGACAAGCATAGCACAACCCAAAATACTTACACACCCATCCTTCCATTCACATGCACCTTTCATTAAATGCTCAACATTGGCCTTACCCTTTACTGAGGGAGGTGGGGAAGATGTCCCCTGCCCTAGGTTCCCAGTCCAACACCCCTCTCTCTATGGCTCTCTCCTACCTTCTTGGGCCCCTCTCCTCAAAGAGCTCAGTACCCTCCCTCTGGCCTTTCTGATGACATATCAGCAGCAAGGTGCAAAGTGGGATTTGTTCTGTGAAGTTCAGATTCAGTCGAAGGGCAGCACTTGAGGATCTAGAGGGCCACGTGTGGCCTTGAGGCTGCAGGTTCTGGTTCACTCGGTATTTACTCTGCTAATCCCTCAGCAGGGCTACCAAGACAGGCTTTAAAAGGCAACGTAGGTGAACCAAGGCAGAGGAAAACAGCAAAAGAGGCCTCAGAAGGTCCTCTAGCCTGACACCACCTGCTTAAATAATAGGAATGGTGGAGGAGGTAAGTCCTTGTGATGGAAAGCACTGGTCCCATAGTGTCAGTGGACTTCTGTCCTTGCTCCAGCTGGCTCGCTGCCACATTTGTGAATTCGAAGAGGAGAAAGAGTGCCAGGTTTGGGAATCAAAAGACCTGATTTCAAATCCTGGCCCTGCTACTCCCACCCCATGTGACCTCAGGCCAGTCCCTCCACCTGGCTAGCAGGTAAATGAGAAGGTGTCCACAGGCTTCACCAGTCTTCCAAAATGGTCCATGATAGCAAAGAAGGTTAAGAACCCTCAGACTAGATAGCTCTCTGAGATCCTTTCCAGTTCTAAACAAGTGTACTGAAGCCAGCTTAAAACAGAGAGAGCCAATTGTTAAATTTTCATTTATATCTGAGAAATTGGCAAATGGTACAAATCAGGATTGAGAGGTAGGTGACAGAGGGCAAGACACTGCATCACGGAGGGGAGACAGGATAGGGCAAAGAAGAGCTCACCCTAGTCTACCCATCTGGCTGATTCCTAGTTTAACTCTTATTACTACTAGGATCTACATTCTGTTATTTCTATGCTGCTAAAGCACTGCATATGCTGTCAGTGCCTTTTAAATTCAGCATCTTGGGGCAAAACCCTAGTCACTCCACCCTAGTTGTGCTTCTGCTACTGGCTGTTTCCTGAACTCAGCATTCCATTTTCCTTACCTGTGGCTTCAAACAGCCTGTCTTGGATTCTCATGTGTTCCCTCCTCACCTCCACGTTAAAATCCTACAGTGTTTCCCTAAAACCTCTAAATTAAAATACAAAGGCCTCAGCCTGACATGTAAAGCCCACCATAATCTGACTCACAACTACCTTCCTAGATATATTTCATATTACTCTTTTTCCCATACTCTTATGTTTCAAACAAACTGGCCTACTAAGTGGAATCATAGCTGGAAATGTTAGTGCCCAAGACAAGTGCCATAAACTATGCCCAGGGCAAGGAACATGGAGCACACCTTCAGTTGAGGTTAGGTTGAATTGAGAGGTGGTTGTTAAACACACTGCGGGCTCTAAATCATATGAAATTATGATCCTTTGATTCTAGGGTTCCCACCACTCACCTGTGGAAAAACTGGCCCGTTGTCAGATAGGACCATGGGGTGTGTGTTTGTGTGTGTGTGTGTGTGTGTGTGTGTGTGTGTGTGTGTGTGTGTGTGGTGTGTGTGTACACTGAGCCGAATCCTGAAACTAGGGAGGGACAGGGTGGGAGACAAGTGTCCTCTCCAAAGCAAGAAAGAGCTGGGAGTGAAGTCAGAGATTCAGTCAAAACAAGGGCATGCTACATCTTCTGGCCAAAGCTGTCTGTTGGTGGTGGACCTGTGGGAGGGAAGGTCCATCGGGGTTCCAGGGGTGGAGGGCTGATGACCCAGGGAATCTATGTTGAGCTGTGGAATGAAACCAAGGCCATCTGAGAACAGGATACAAGGCTGTGTAACTTCAGCCTTCGGGGTCTCTAGGCTTTTCTAATTCAATTCCTTTCCTCCATAAGGAAGGCCAGGTAGTAGATCAAAAAGTGTAGGATTTGAAGTCAAAGGGCCTGGGCTCAAACACTGGCACTGCCCCTTCTAGGTCTATGACCTCGACAAATCCCTTCTTCTCTCTAGGTCTCTGTTTCCTTATCTACGGTTAGACTAGGGGACCTCTAAGGACCCTTTCAGCTCCAGATACTCTGACCCTTTAGAAACCAGTAAAACTCCATCTGTGTGTGCCCTGGGTGGCTAAGATGAAGGTAAGGAATTTCCCCACTCATCCCTGGCAGCCTGGGACTGATGGGGCTGAAGCCAGAACTGGGGTGTGAAAGCTATGGTAAAGGTGAAGGGGTTCTGGATTTGGAACGGGACCTGGGTTCAAATCCCAGCCCTGTCTCCTACCACCTAGAATGATCTCGGTGGGTCTCAGTTTTCCCCTCTGTAAAACTTGGAAGTTAGACTAAACAACATCTAAGACTCCTCCTCAGACTCCGAGTCTGTGATCCTATGCTCCTTTCTGCCTTAGGTTTCTTTAGAGTGGGCTATGGCCTGTGATGTCCAGACTTGGAATGACAGAGCCCAGTCTAGCTTAGCCCTAGGCTTCTCAGCAGCCCAGCCAGGGATGAACAGAACAGGGACGCAAAGTCAGGCGCTTTCCTGGTTCCCAATGGAGCTAGATTGGCCTTCCCCTCAGGAAAGGCACAGGCGGTAGACTGGCCATAGGCTAATCCAGATTACAGCCCCCCCTTCCTCAATTGGAGCCCCACTAGCAGCAGGGAGCAAGTGGGGCTGGAAGTAGGTGTAGACTGCAGGGAAAGGGGGAAATAATGTCACCTGTGTCTAAGGACTCCCTTACTCCCAGCTCCTCCACAATGATGAGCCAGAAGGCCAAGGAAGCCACATCTGGAAACAGCTAGACAGTAATCCAGCCTAGACCTCCCTGTATTTTTTTTGCTACCCTTGCCCTACCCCTTCCTAAATTCCTCAGCCAAACAGGCCTTTCCTCCTTCTGGCGCCACACACACACACACACACACACACACACACACACACACACACACACACGCACATTCTCCCAATCCACATTCCCTCCATATCACACATAGTCCAGAAAATGCACAGAGCTGCTATTTTCATGGGAGGGGTAAATGAGCCCAAATTAGTGGATATTTAAATTTTGCCAAGTGGATAATGGAGAGATGACTGTATTGGGAGCAGGTTCAATATCCCCTTTCCAAGAGCAGGAAGGGTGAGACATAGTGGGGTGTAGGGAGAGAGGGTAAAGGGGTGAGTATGTCCAGCACCAGCACACCTCCCCAACACAGGCCACCCTCCACCCCACTAGAACCTCACCTGAAGGTAGTGGTAACTCCTATCCTTGGCCTTGGTCTCAGGCCCCAGGAGTCCCTTGCCTGGCCCGGACCCCTGGAACCCATCCCGGCCCTGGCTGACCATCATGGTGTGCCAGGCACTGCGCTTCACCGTCTGACCATCCAGTGACATGGACATGCCAGTACAGGCCAGGCATCGGCCCTCAGGCCCGCCTGGGAGCCCCTTGAAGCTCAGGTCCCGGAAGGTCCCATCAGGTGCCTCTAAGCAGAAGGGGGCACCAGCCTCTCCTGGGGGCCTCCCACCTGCCAAGAAGCCACTGTCGCTGTCCAGGTTGTCATCTGAGCTCCACCAGCCCATGGACTTGGGTGTGTGCCGCCCATTGGTCTTGCGGTCCTTGCTCTTGCTCCTCTTGCCGTGGCGGGACTGGTGGTGGTGGTGGTGGTGATGGTGGTGGTGGTGGTGGTGGTGAGGGGGCCCATGTGGGGAATGGTGACCAGCATACCCCTCGCTTCCCGACCCGGTTCCAGACCGGCTCTCTGCCTTGGGCCCATTGTAGTCTCGCTTCCCTGGAGCTTCCAGAGAATGGGACTTGGCAAAGAGCTTTTGGACGGAGTGGACCAGGTGGCGGATGCGGCTGGGACTCTCGCTTCGGGGCTCAGGGGCACCCCCACCAGTGCCAGAGCCAGCCCCAGTGCCACCACTGCCACCTGCCACCCCTCGTGGGTATGGCAGGGTGTGGAAACCGTCCTGCTGCAGAGGCAGCTGCTTCTCAAACTGGTCCAGGAGTGTTGGGGGCAGGCGGGCAGCAACCTTCCCTGGAGGGTGACCCACACAGTCTTCACAGCCATCAAAGGGGGCCTGCCCAGGGAACATCCTGGGGAAGGTGCTGCTGCCTGCCCCGCCAGGCCCTGGCCCAGGTCCCAGCCCCCCGTCAGGACCTGCAGAAGGTGGCTCGCTCAGACTCAGGGGGCCGTCAGGGGAGAGGTGGCCTGGACCAGCCCGTGAAGGGCAGTATCGGGGGTCCGTGGGGTAAGGTTCACCAGGGCCCAGGAGGTATGGGGGTCGGGAGCCCGGGGCCGTGGGGCCGTAGTCCATGGGCGAGTCAGGCAGGCGGGCGGGGCGGGGCTGGCTGCCTCGGTCGCCATGATAGCCCCTCATGGCCTCAGCAAAGATGATTCAGACTCTCCATGGTGTTGCAGGCCAGGCCCTGGGGGCCACCTGAGCATGTGAGAAGAGAATAGCGGTTAGTGGAGCCTGAAAATCCATCTCCCCACTAACCCTCCTGTATCTAGCACCATACCCGACAACCCCTCACCACACACACACACACACTCAGATCCCAGTTATCCATCCAGGGCCAAGGACAGAAGCCATAAAGATATGAATTAGAATAGCTCACAGGAATGTAACCCAGGTGCATACCTGGAGCATTTGCATAAAACATCCTCATTGGTAGAGAGAATGATGACTTTATTCCTTGCTTATATGCCACCAAGGAGGAAGGCTACGTAAATCAGGCTTGAACCTGGGTTACAGTCCTAGAGCATGTGAAGGTTCACAGAGTTCTTTCTTTAAAGCAAACCTATGACCAAAAGTGAGTCTATTTTTATCTGAATCTTACAGATTCTAAAGCTCAGGCCTCCTGACTCTACTGCCCTGTTGCAGTTCAGACGTTTCAATTGTGTCTGATTCTTCATGACCCCATTTGCGGTTTTTTGGCAAAGATACTGGAGTGATTTGCCATTTTCTTCTCCAACTCATCTTACAGATAAGGAAACTCAGGCAAACAGGGTAAAGTGACTTGCCCAAGATCACACAGCTAGGAAGTGTCTAAGGCCAGATTTGAACTCAGGTCTTCCTGTGCTCCAGCCACTGCACCACCTACCTGCCATATCAAGTCATAGCACACAGTGCCCAAGATAAGTGAAGTGACATCACTGGTCCTCTTTAAGAAGGAAGAATGAACAACAAGCGAAACACATGAAACCTTGGTCCCATACAAACCTTTCCAAGAGCAAAAGAATAATGAATTGGAATAAATACTCCTACTTGGGTCCTCACTCTGCCATGACTAGACAGTGATTCAGGGAGAGGACCATGAAGGAGGAGGCCATGCCCACCAGGTAATGCTAAGACCAGCTGCTCATTTTCATCCGATTAGGTGCCCTCTGTGCCCTTCCCCAGAACCATTACAAAAGGAATAATCAGGGCGCTTGCCATGCCTTGTCACTAGGCTACCCTCTGTGCCCAAAGTCACAAAGCTAGTGTCTGAGGCTGGATTTGAACTCTGGTCTTCCTAACCCCATGCCCAGCACTCAATCTATCATACTACCCAACAACCCAGGTGGTGTTCATCTTTTCTACCTGCTTTTCCTCTTCATTGTGCCCCTAAGACAGCTCAGAACCATGGCCCTCCAACTTCTCACAGCCTAAGGATCTCATCAAAGGTCTATAGGCGCCTGAGATCTGTACAGATCAGTGTAAGGACATGCTGGAGCCAGTTCTAACTGGGTTGAGAGAGCCGATTGTTAAATTTCCAGTGCGAGCTTTTTATTTCTCAGAAATCAGCAATCACTACAAGCCACGGCTTGATTTACTGTTTTGTTGATTGTCTAGACTTAAGAAAATGTTATTCATGCACAATAAACTTAAAAGAATGTGTGCATGCTTTTTGTTAACCCAGTTGTTAAATAGCCTCCAGCACACCCCTGTACTACTCCATAAAAATTGCTTGAATTTAGCAAGAGTGAGGTAGAAGTCTCAAGGAATAAAGTCATCACTAGGTTAGAGGCCTAGTAACTGGAGACTCATAACAAGAATAACTGGCACTTAGGTAGCGCTTTATGTTTGCAAAGCGCATAGTATCCATAACACCTTTTGAGTCTCACAGCACCCCTGGGTCAGGGGATCTCTCTCTTTCAGGACTAGGGGTCCTGAAACTCCGAGACACTCTCCCATGCACAGGCATGCACAAACTGTGAGGAAGAGGAAATGCTAACAGAAATGCTACCCTAGGGTGTGCAAGCACCCACAGGCCTATGTTCTCACTGTGTGTCTGAGACCCCTCACCAAAAACTCCCTTTCCTTGCCCCCATTAGAATGCAAGGCCTCTGAGGGCAGGCACTGCTTTGGTTTCGGATTTCTATGGGTCCCCAGAGTCAAGCACAGTGATTGGAACATAGAAGGCACTGAATAAATGCTTATCCATTCATTTATTCTTCCCCAAACAACCCTCCGTCTCATGCCCTCTTGCTCCCAGGATAGAGATGACTATAAGGAATGATGTGGCCCTAGACTCCCAAATCAGAAAGACCTGGGTTAAAATCCTGCTTCCAGCTCTCACTGGCTGTGATATGGTGCAAGCCACTTCAACTCTGAGTTTCCTCATCCACAAAATGGGGATAACAAGACCTACAGAAGCTATTTCACAGGGTTCTTGTGGGACTCTAACGAGACTGTAAAACAGTTTGCAGACTTTAAAACACTTTAAAAGTTTTAAAGGCTATGTAAATGTCAGCTATCACGATTATCCTCAAGATCATGGGGCCTCTAAACCCTCCACATGACTCTTCCCCTCTCCTCCCACCATCCCTGGGAGACGCGATTCCCCACTCTACGGAGGAGTGTGCAGATTCCCATGGAGCAGGTGAGCAGCTGAGCACGTTTCCAGGAAGCCCCAGAGCAACTCGGCAGGGAAACTGGAATGGGAGCCAGGCACCCTAGCCCCCGGGCTGTCACTCAGAGAATCCTACAGCTCCAGGACCAGAAGAAAGAATCAAGCCTAACCTGTGACTCTGCAGTTGGGGAAAAGGAGTCTTAAAGAAGGGAAGTGACTTCTCCAAGGTCACACAGCAAGTTAGTAACAGTCAGGTCTCTTAACTCCCAGGTCAGTCCTTTTTTCAAAATGCTAGAAATCTTCAATCTCACCTCCTTAACTACTTTCTACCTTCCAACATGGTCAGGTCTCCTCTATCTCGAAAAAAAAATTCCAAAATAAAAAACTTTTACTCTGTTATGCAGTTCTCATCTACTCTTACCTTCCTTTCATAGCTTAACTCTTCATCAAGCCCCACATGTCTACTTCCTGCACGTTTGTTCCCCCTTTTGTTACTGTCGCTGTTCAGTCGGTTCAGTCCTGTCTGACTCTCCATGACCCCGTTTGGGGTTTTCTTGGCAAAGGTACTGGAGAGGTTTACCATTTCCTTCTACAGCTCATTTTACAGATGAGGAAACTGAGGCAAACAGGGTTAAGTGACTTGTCCAGGGTCACACAGCTAGTGAGCATTTGAATGGAGATTTGAACTCGGGTTTTCCTGAGGTCACACGCTCTATCCAATACACCACCTAGATTTTTATAATATACATTATCTTGGCTGAACTTCCAAATCTTGTGAAATCAGTACAAAAGCCTCCATTTTACAGATGAGGAAAGTGAGAGGAGCAGATGCCCTTCCCATAGTCATACAGCTCCTGAGTTTATGATCCCATCAGTCCAAGGCCGGCAGCACTCTGTAGACTATGCCATGCTAATTCAATGACATCAGTACTTTGACGCTCTCTCAAGGTCCTTTCCATCTCTAAATTCCATGATCCTAGGCAGTGACTTGCCCAAGGTCACTAGGGTCAAAAGTATGAACATAGGATCAGAGGTTTAGACCTTAAAGTTCAATTTATCCAACGTCCTCATCTTGCAGATCAGGAAACTGAGGTCCAATGTTTCAGTGACTTCCCCAAGGTCACACTGCCTCCAAATAATAGATCTGTGACTCCATCTCAAACCTTCTGACTCCAAGTCCAGAGCTCTCCCAGCGTCATACTGTCCTCCTCATGTTACCCTAGTATATGACTTTGGGCAGGTCAACGCCTCTCTTTAGCCTCAGTTTCCCTGTCTGTAAAATAAAAGGGAAAGACTAAATTCTTTAATGTCCCTTCTGGCTTTAATATTGTGGGATTTTGGCAATCAACTCCCCTCTGATCCGTTTCCCACTTTGGGGTGATGGTATCATCTTCCCAATCTTCCAGATTCAACACCTCTGAGTTATCTTTGGTTCTGCCAAGTCTTGTCAATTCTGCCCCTCTGTGGCATCTCTCAAAACAATCTCTCCATTGGCAAGATGCCCTTAGTGTGGGCAAGCTCTCTGTTCTCTTCTCCTAGACTATGGAAGTAGTCTTCCAACTGATGGTCTGTCTCCAGCCTCCTGAGTCTCACCCCTCCCTGCACTCAAAACCCAAAGAACCTCCCTAAAATACTGTTTTCATTGAGTTACCCCTCCCTACTACATCAAATCTCAACTCTTCAGCCTAGCCTTCGAGGCCTCACCCAACCTGACCCTGCCAATCAGAGGATCACGGGATAACATTTAGAGCTGGTTTTAGAGGCTATCTAGTTTCAGTAAGGTCCAGAGGGGCCAAAGTCACACAGGTAGTGAATGGTAGAAGAGATATTCAAACACAGGACTTTCTACTGCAAACCCATCATTCTTTCTAATCTTCGGTACTGCCTCATCTCCCATTCTTTCTCCCACCCTACCTCTGACTCAATTTCCATCTTCCAGAACCGAATAGACTGAGGCTAGCAGATTGGGTGCAGGAGGAAGAGGAGTTGTAACCAAGACTTTCTCTGGGCCTTTGATGTCCCTATTATTTTTTGAGGGGAGGGAAAGGCAATGGAGGTTAAAGGACTTGCCCAGGATCACACAGCTAGTAAATGTCTGAGACTAGATTTGAACTCAGCTCCTCCTGACTCCAGGGTTGCTGTTCTACCCACTGTGCCACCTAGCTGACTTCATGACGTCCCTATTCCGCCAAGACCTGAAGGGTAAAAGAGGACAGCTGGTTCCAAGTTTCCATTGGAAAGAATCACAGTAACAGGGTTGTAGGCCCAGGAGATTTGTTGAGGATGGGGAGAGTGCCCTTTGGGGTACAGGGGGAGGGGCTGAGGAAATGGCATAATTGTTTCCCCTCATTAAGATGAGTACAAGGCCTGGTTTAGAAGCAATTTCATTATTCTCTCATGAAGCTTGGTTAATTAACAGACTCATTAGCATACCCAAAGAGGGCCCAGGACAGCTCAGCTAGAGCTATTCCCCAGTGGGATGAGGTTCTGTGATCATCAGGGATGAGGGAAGAAGCTTCAGACTCTCCCTACCCCCACAGCCCAACAGGAGCTGCCTCTCCCATTCCCGGCCCTGGCCCCCATCCCAGCACAGGGGCAGCTCACTTATCCTCAACCCCAAGCTCTACCACATCCTTCACCCTTTCCCCAGGCTCTTCTCCCCTTCACGAAACCTTTTCTGATTAACCCTTCACACTTCACCGCTATGTTCCCTTGTCTCCTGTAATATACTAGAAAGGATACTTCCTGGCACACATATTTAGAACCACCTCCTCCAACACTCCACCCAGCCCGGGCCCCACCTGTCTCAACTCTCTCCCTCTGTTCCTGAGCCTGGCAAGTTTCCCCAAAAGGTCCTTCCTTGGAGCTCCATTATATCAGAGCCCCTGCACCTGCCTTGACCTCCTCCTACTCCTCTCTTAGCCTCGCCCGCTGTCCAGCTGACTGGCTACCTCCAGCTGCTTAACCGGTCGCAGGCAAGGGGACCCAGGTCTCACAGCTAGGAAGGGGCAGGGCCCTCTAAACCCAACTCCAGCAGTCTTTCCGCTGCACCACTTCCTCCCGAATTCAGACTCAGAAAGGACCGATGATAAGGTGATTGATTCCATATGTTTGCCAATCACATCACTTTCTGTTCACAACTCATCCATTTACACATACACACACACACACACACACACACACACACACTCATGCACATACTGCACCAAGACAGAACATTTCCACCTGCAGCACCCCAATCTCATTCTAGCCCAAAAAGAATTCATCATATCCACCCACCTACCCTAAAACTGATCCATCCTCCTGACTTCCCCATCTGGCCACAGCAACACTACCTCCCAGTCAACCAGACAGGAACCCTCACAGTCCTCTACTCCCCATCCCATAAACACATCATCCACATTCCCATCTTGTGCCTTTTGCTCAGGCAATTCCTCTTGCCTGAAACACCCTCACTTCCCATTTCCAAATCCTCCCTTTCCATCAGGGTCCAGATCCACTCCTTCCTCCAGAGAGACCCATCCTCTTCTCTGAGATTGTACAGCCCAGACTGGACCATGTATTTGGACCCTAAAACTCTGATCTTGTGCTGTTCTCTTCCTCTTCCATGGATGAGGCAGGTCTCTGCAATTGTCTATCTAAGCTACCCCTCAGCAGAGACCACACAGGACTTGGCAATGAGTTAGGATTTGTGGAATTACCTCTTATCCTTTTCCTCTCTTCCCTCTTCTCTCCCATCAGGTCCCTCTCCTAGCTTCCTGCCAACCTCTAGACTTCCAAAGACCTGGAAGTGACCTTAGGGGTCTTGTAGTCCAACCCTTCATCTTACAAATCATAGACTGTAGAGCTGGAACGGGCCTCAGAAGCCACTTAATCCAACACTCCCAATTTACAGATGAGGAAGCTTGAGTCTCAGGGAAATTAAGTGACTTGCCCAAGGCCACACAGGTAGAATGTATCTAAGAGTAAGAGTTGAACCCAAGTACCCTGATTCCGGAGACAGGTGTTTTTTCCATTGTAACATGCTGTCCCTTCACTTCTACCTCAGCCCCCTTAAGTCCACTCCATTCCTTCCCCCCTGCACCATCCACAGCCCCTTACCATTCAGGGTGTCCCATCCTTTTCCACAGGGTCCCCACAGCTTGGTCACGAAGAAGTCTTCCTTTGTAGCCCCTGGTTCCTGAGGAGCTGAAAACATAGGGGTGGGAGAGACAAGGGTTACAAGGTTAAGATGTCATATTCCCAGTCAGCATCCCTTAGACCCCACAGGCCCTGCCCCCTGGCAAGGGCAAGATTACCCAAACAACTCTGCACCATGTCCAGGACCAGAACACCCAGCACAAAGTCGGAACAGATAGCACATCTGCCCTCAGCTCAGTCATGTACCCATCCTACCTACCTGTGCTCCTGACACTCAGCATCTCCGGCCTCCAACATCTGGATTAGGGATAGCAAAAGCCTCCATCTCAGCACTTTCACAGCTATTCTCCAATTTGAGCCTCATACACATACATCCCCTCCCATGGAAGTCTAAAGGATCTACCCTGAGCCGTTGGCCCAGCTAACTACTAGGGACCCTGAATCCAAGCCTCCCAGTGCCAAGTTCAGTGTTCTTCCCTCTGTATCATGTAAGTCAGACTTCAGGAGGAACTTCCTGGCCCTTGAGAATAACCTTATGAAGGGAAGGCAGAACTCCCAACTCTTACTATGTTTCTCATGTCCTCTATCAAGGGTGATGATATTCCCACTAGAAGTACAAAATAGAAATGGTTAACAAATGAGTTGAACCCCAAGATATGAGATGAGAAAATGGTTAGGAGATGTTTTTCAAGTATCTGGGTGCCCTCAATGAGTTTAAGTCACCAGGTTCAGACAAACTATATCCCAGAGTGCTGAAGTTGTGTAGACGTGACTGCCTGATCAGTTATGTGCCACAAGGAAGGAAATTGGGGCATCTACTTGGAGAAGTAGATGAAAAAGATCCCCCCAAACCCAACTGCCTGGATTAAGGAAAGGAGTTAGAAATTATCTTGCTTGGAGGCAAAAGGCAGGACCTAATAGATAATCCTAACCGTCTAACCATCAGATCGTGAGCTCCTTAAGAGAAGGGACTGTCTCTTATCATTTTTTTTGTATCCCTAACACTTAGCACAATAATATTTCATAATACATAGTAGGTTCATAGCACATAGTAGGTTTATAATAAATGTTTATTGATTGATTAACTGACTGATTCTGAGCCCTCAAGGTTATACCCTCCAATTCCCTCCTCAAATTTTGCCAAGGCCTGGGACTTCCTATCTCGCCCAGACTGGAAGTGTGGTTGCCATTTACATGCCCAATCTCACTTCCCACCCCACAGAAGCTTTGATCCACTGATCCATTTCCAATCTGGGACAATAGACCAGTTCCTTAAACAGCCTGATCCCCATTCTCCACCACCCCCACCCCTTCTCCCATATCCAGGGGCTTATCATTGATTCTGGACCTAGTCTGTATATCTCACCAGTGTTAGCCCTACTGCGGCTCAGAACTCCCAAGCACAAGCAATCCATCAACCTCGGTCTTCCCTAGTAAGAGGGTTTAGAGGAATGTATCACCACACCTGGACACAGTGGCTTTTTTAGCTGCTGTGGCTTATCTTTGATTCATATTGAGCTTGTAGTCCACTGACAACCCAGGTCTTTTTCACATGAACTAAAACTATGTATTAGACTGACTTCTTGAACCCAAGTTTGAACTTTGCATTTATTCCTATTAAATATCATCGTATATAATCTGACTATATTAGATTGTTAAGCTCTTTTAGGATCCTGATTCTCTCATCTAAAATATTAACTAGCCCTCCCAATTTCATGTAATCTGTAAGTCTAATAAGCATACTATCTATTCCATCATCCAAGTCATTGACAAGAATATTGAACAGAACAAGACCAAAAGCACAGAGCAAAACTGAGGGGCACCCCACCAGTGACTTCCATCCATACTAACAGTACTATCACTCTTTGGTCTGATCAAGTAACCAGTTCATCCATCCCAAAAGGGTGTCCTGAGAGACTCGGACAAATCTCATGCTGAAATCAACTAGGCATACTATGTCTAAAGCATTTCCCTGGTCTACTAGTCTAATCAATCTATCAGAAAAAGACATGATCTTAATTTTGAATGATTTGTTCTTGATTAACTGATGCCAATTTGTAATGACGTTTTTCTTTTTAAATGCTCAAAACCCATCCCTTTAATAATATGTTCTAGAATTTTGCCAAGAATCCAACTAAAGCTAATTGTCCTATAGTTTATAGAATCTACTTTCTCCCACCCCTTCTCACCACTTTGAAAATCTGGACAACTATCTGTTTCCTATTCTGTGGTACTGCCTTCATTCTCCATGACTCTTCAGAGATCTCTACCAACAACTCAGCAATTATATCAGCAAATTTTCAATACTTTGAGATGTAGGAGATCTGAACAAGACAGCTTAAGCTCAGTGAATGCAACCAGCTGCTCTCTTACCATTTTCTCACATAAAATGGTTTTCAACTCTCTGCTAACCATTTTTTATTCTCTACTGGATGGGAAAGATCTTCAAATCTAAATTGCCATTACAACTTCCCAAATGAAATACAATTATCTTTGAGAGAAAACAAGAAACATAATGGAGCTGAGTAGTTTTGCCTTCGTTCCATCATCCAATATCATCATAGGTTCTACCCATCCCAAGCAGGAGACTAATCTCTTCTTTGATCTTCTTCTTGCTCCAACATAAGTTTGTTTGTTTAAGTTAAGGAATATTGATAAGAATATTGAACAGAACAAGACCAAAAGCATAGAGCTTCCCAAGGGAGCAAAAGCTATTTTAACCTGAATTTTGAAGAGGGAAGGAAACTGAGGGAAACAGAAGGCGGCTGGGGGAAGGGGGATGCTTAAGGAGAACAAGAGGCTGGGAGGAAAGAGGATTCTGAGGGACAGGGAGAGGTTGGAGGAAAGGACAATCTTGAGGACAAGACAGCAGGCCATGGGGATAGACTCTTCTGACTAAAACTGTAACCAGTACAGGCTAAAAGGACAGAGAAGGGGAGGGAAAGGGGAGCCAGTCTGAAGAGTTTGAATCAAGCACAACAGACTATAGAAAACTTGCACAGGAGATGATGTGATGAAAAAAAGATATTTGAGGATGATTTCTCAGGCCAGGGCAGGGCCATGAGCCCAGCAGGGCTGCCATTCTTTAGTCTCAACAGCTAGGCCAGGTAGCTCAAAATAGAACGGCTTTGATATGGCAACCACTGAGAGGAGAATCAGCTGAAGAAGCCCAGAGCCTGAGCGACCCTCTCCTCCCTTCTCTCCCTGCCTCCTTCCAGGAAGGCCCAGGCTATGAGAGCCTCCTTTATGCCAGGGGATGGGATTCCCTCCCGTACCCCACCCTATATCCCTTTCAGGTGGTTTACTAAAGATTCACCCCCATCAAATCAGAGGCAGTCCCTCTGCTTCTCTAACCTAAATTCTTTCTATCTGTGGATTCAGACCACAAAGCCAGAGGACTGAAGGGAAAGCACTCCCAACAGAGAGGGATGGACTTAAAATGCTGAATGAGACAAACAATGTTAGACATGGCCAGTCAAGGAATTCATTTTTCTCCACTATGCATATTTGTAATGAGGGTCTTATTTTTGCTTTTTTTTCACATATTCAGGTAGGAAAGGGAGATTAATTTATGTTTTATAAATACACAGATCATAGATCTGGAAAAGCCCTTAGGAACCAGCTACTCCAATTCCCTCATTTTGCAGATGAAGAAAATGAAACCTCCAAATGTAAAGAAATTTGCCCAGTGGTAGGGTCAGGATTCAAACCCAGCTCCTAACTCCCAGACAGTCCAAGTCACCCTCCTACTGAACCACAATGTCAATTCCCCCAAGCTCCAGCCCTGGGATACTCAGAGAGTAGTCTCTGATTCCCATACTGGAAATACAAAAGCAGTCCTCTGCCTTCTCTTCACCACCAACATCCACCTTCTGCATCTATAAGGTCTTCTGTGGACCTTCAGCCAAGCCACAACATAATATCCTTAACCAGGGGTGGAGAACCTGTGGCCTCAAGGCCACATGTGCAACCTTTAATCATCTACTTGTTAATTATTCCACCTTTAGGGAATGGATTTTCTATAAAGAATCACTGACTGTCAGAGATCCTAAGAACCGCAGAAGGCATGGACTTCATCCTCTACCTTAGCAGGAAATGAAGCAGTAACAAGAATACTGGACGTGGAGAGGGAAGACCTGGGTTCGAATCCCAGTTCTGCCCCTTGTGATCTGTATGACCTTGGGTTGGTACCTGTCTGTTTCTCAGTTTCCTCATCCATAAAATGTTGGACTGGCTCACCTCTAAGGTTCCTTCCAAGTAGGATTCTGAGATTTTGATACATTAGCAACATCCTCAGCAAGGAGTCATCCACCCTCTGCCCAAAGACCTCCCTTGACTCATTGCCTTACAAAGTACACCATTCTACTTCTAAACAGCTGTGACTTTTTTTCTTTTTACTGATCCAAAATCTCCCAGATTCCCCTACTCTGACCCCCCCCCATTGCTCCTAGCTGCCTTTGGGACAAGTAACATAAGTCTAATATTTCTTTCAAGGGAAAGATTTTCAGCTACTTAAAGACAGCTACATGGCTAGTGGATAGAGCTCTGGACCTGAAGATTTGAATTCAAATCTAGCTTCTGACACTGTAACTGTGTGACTCTGGACAAATCACTTATCCTCTCTATGCTTCAGTTTCTCTACATGTACAATGGGGACAGTAATAGGACCTACCTCCCAGGATAAAATGAGGCATTTGCAAAGCACTTTGCACATCTTAACACACTACACAGATGCCATCAGGGGTGGGGAACCTATAGCCTCATGGCCACATGTGGCCTTCTAGGTCCCTGGGTGTAGCCTTTTGACTAAGTCCAAGCTTTACAGAACAAATCTTTTTATTAAGAAGATTTGTTTTGTGAAGTTTGGATTCGGTTAAAGCTCCACACTTGAGGACCTGGAGGCTACATGTGATCTCTAGGCCAGAGATTCTCCATCTCTGTAACTAGTTATTAAAACAGGTACTATTTTCCCTCTAAGGCTTTTCTTCAGGCTTAATACCCTGGGTTCTTTCAGCTTATCCCCATATGATGTAGTCCTCAAACCACTCACTATCCCAGCCTCTGTCCCTTGGTCCAACTCACTCTTCCCTAGAATATGGCACCTAGAACTGAATACAGTATTCCAGATGTGTTCTGACCAGAACAGAGTGAGGTAGGACCATCACATCCCTCTTTAGACACTATATCTCAACTACTGTCAAACTAACATCAACTAATGACACCCAAAACCATGTCTTTCATGGCTGCATCATACACTCCTGACTCCAACTGAATCAGGTCTTATTCACTTGAACTGATATCTAGCCCTACATCTTACACTCGATGAGTTGATTTTTTTAACCCAAGTGCAAACTTTACATTTATTTTAAATCTAAAACATTTCCAAGGAGCCATGATTTAATTCGTGTGAGCCTTCTCTAATTCTACCATCACAGATCATTGCCTTAATAGATGATCTCATAAATTGTTATGGCCAAAAGGACTTGACATTTATCCCTGACAATCTGGGATCAAGTCCAATCTCTGACATATTTCAGCCATGTGTCCCTGGATAAATCACCTAACTTCTCAGTGCCCCAACATCAGTAGAAGTCTTCCCACTGGAAGTTTTCTAATGGATGAAAAACCACAGATTTGGTACAAATATTTTTTTCATCTTATTAGATTCACTCTATCTCTCTAGCTCAGGGGTTCTTAACCAGGGGTAAGGTAAGGAGGAGCCCACAAATGCTCAAAGGGTCTACTGATAAATTTCAAAGAGTCCATAAACTTGAGTGGGAAAAAATTACATCTTTTATTTCAACATAATTGGGTGGGGTTTTTTTGGAATCCTATGTATTTTGGTTTATGCATTTAAAAACAGTATACTGGATAGAAAGGAGTCTAAAGGCTACACCAGACTACCCAAGGGAACCATGACACAAAAAAGGTTAAAGATCCCCCGCTCTTGCCTGTCAAGATCTTTTTGTATCATGACTCAATTTTCTGACATATTAGCAATTCCCCCCAGCTTTGTCACCCACAAATTTGGTAAGCATGTCATCACCTATGCCTTCAGCCAAGTCGTCGAGAAAAATGATGACCATCACAGAGACAAGGACAGATCCCGGAGGCTCTCGAGTGGAGAACTCTCTCCAGATTGATAGTGGTCCATTAATCACTATTCTTTGGGTCCAGTCATTCAACCAGCTCCCAATCTGCCTACCCATAGCATCACCCAGCCCTCAGCTTTCCATCTTGTCTACAAGAACAGGATAGAGACTGCAGTTAGAGACTGCACCAAACACCTTGCTGAAATCTCAATATGCTCTGCCTATGACATTTGAGGAGCTCACCGACCATTATTTTAATACTCTAATCCAGGGGCTCTTCACCTGGGATCCATGAACTTGACAGTTGGTTTTGGGTTTTTTTTTAATATTTGGATAACTAGTTTGATCTAATTGGCTTCCTTTATAATTCTATGTATTTCAATTGATACATTTGATAACACTCTGAGGAGTGCATAGGCTTCGCCAGATTGCCAAAAGGACAAAGGAAGGAAGGGAAGGGGGAAGAAAGGAAAGAAGGAGAAAGGAGAGAGAAAAGGAAGGAAGGAAGGAAGGCAAGAAAGAAGGACAGAAGCATTTTAAGGGCATACTATTGCCAGACATGGTACTAAGAACTTTAGAAATACTATCTCATTTAATAGGTCCATGGTCCTCATTTAAAGAAGTCCATGACATTAAAACAGCTAAGAACCTCAATCTATTCTACAGAATTATTTAACACCACCCAGGCCCTACATTCATTCTCTAGGACCACATCCCCACCTTCTCGTTAGCTGCTCAGAAAATAGAAAGTCAGTGAAAAACAGTCTGAGACAAGCACTAGGTATGGAGCCAGAGATCTGGAGCTGGAAGGGGCATCAAAGGCCATCTAACTAACCCCACTCACTAGACCAATAAAGAAGCTAGGGAGGTACCCAAGGTTATAGAGGGAATAAATGACAAAGGCTGGATTTGAACCCAGTCCCCTGACTCAAAATACTAAGGTCTTTTCCCACTGCATTATACTACTTTTCTAATAGGAAGGGGGCTCTCCATCACTGAGGATCTTTAAGTAAAGACTGATCTCTCAGTTCAAGGATTCTTAACCTGAGGTCTGTGACTTTGTTTTTTAAAAAATATTTTAATAACTATATTTCAATAGAATTTGTTTCCTTTGTCATCTTATGTATTTTATTTATACATTCCAAAACATGATTCTGAGAAGGGGTTTGAGACACAAAAAAAGGTTAAGAACGCCTGCTTTAGTTGTTACTGATCCATCCCTCCACAAATTATTTTATATTTCCTTACATGTTTTATTTCCCACTCCATTCCCCAGAAGAATACCAGTTCAGCCAGATGGCCCAGTGGGTAGAGTACTGGGCCTGGAATCAAGAAGACCTAAATTCAAATCAATCTTCAGGCCCTTACTAGCAGTGTGACCCTGGGCAAGTCACTTGACCACTGCCTCAGTTTCCTTATCTCTAAAATGGTGGTTATAATATAACCTCCCTTCCAGGGCTGTTGGAGCATAAAATGAAATAATATTTGTAAAGTGCTTTACAAACCTTAAAGTGCTATGTAAATGCTAGTCATTAATGTTATTGGTGTTGTTTGTTTTGTCTTAAGATGCCCAGCAACCAGCACCGTGCCTTTGCTCCCAGTATATGCTTAATGAAAGCTTGTTGGATTGTACTGGCTAGGATATTGACTCTTGAGGGGTGTCACAGACTAGATTCATACTTCAGAGGGGTTAGATGAGATGCCCTCTGAAGTATCCTCTAGTTCCCAGACTCTTTGACTCTTTGACTCTTTGACACAAAAGAAGGCTCATCTGGTGCAAAGAACATCCACCATATGCATTCCAAAGGCAGATAAGCATTGCCCGGATTATCTTCTGTTTAAGGTTCCTTGTCCCATGCAGGGTTCTACTGTCATGAATAATTGAAAGGTGACTGTGTTATTACTACCCAGGCCTGGAGATAGCAGAAGAAACAAGATGATGGGGCTTGAGACAGTTTGGGTGTGAACAGTCTGTGCCCAATTACTGGGTATTTTGTTCTGATGTATTAATCAAATCGACTGAGGAATGGGTGGGGAAGGAGGGGAAAGAAATGCTTACTCAGGAATTACCTGATTTAGGACACACTGCAGGATCCAGCCATGGTTTTCTCATAGCTCCAGCTTGCTTAAAGCCTGGCCAGCCGCCCTTTCTGCTAATTGCACTGGGCAAAATGGCCGCATCGTTAGCCAGGAATCTGTCATCACCCTGAGCAATAACTCTCATAGGAAAGAAGAGAAAATGGCTCAGGGTGCAGATAGGGAGGTGAGGGGTTCAGGAAGGAGAAATCTGGGCAATTCCCTGGCTCCTCCTGAAATCTTAGGCCCTCCTTCCCACCCCACTGCCCACCCCCACTCAGTGTCCTGAGCCTTCCTCCCTTAGTCTCAAGTGACTCAGAAACTTCCCAGATTCTCATTCTAATTCTTTTTCATGCATGACCCTGATGAGGTGACTTAGACTCTATTGACCTATGTGTCCCCACAACTGTAAACTGGAGAACATTCAGCAGCCCCAGGCTCTGAGCTGGGGGAAAAAAAACTGAATACATAGATCTCACCTCAGATGGTCCAACCTTAACACCTGCCACATCCACATCTGAGCCCAAGGTCCCTGCTGTGCCCAGCTGTGTTTGGCCAGATAAGTCATCCTCAGCTAACTAGCTTACGAGACAAGAACTGAGATTGCTTGTGGTAGATCACCCCTCCCCCAATGAAGCCGCCCGAGCTTGCTTGAGCATGGGGCTACTGACAGCGGCAAGTTTATCCTGTACTGTTGCCAAGGAAACCCATCCTGCAGGATACTTGATTCCCAATCTGAGGATCTTTCCCTTGTACCATGGTTCACATAACCTCACAGCTGGAAGGGGCCTTCCAGGTAATCAAGTTTTGAGTTATTCATTGTGGGGGATGGGGGAGAAGAAAGAAAGGTGGGGCATAGAAGGGATAATAATAGCTAGCATTAACATAGCGTTTTAAAGTTTGCAAAAACAATTTACACATGTTAACCCATTTGATCTTCAGAGCAATCTCTTGGGGTAGGCATTGTTATTAATCCTAACTTTTTTTTTTTTTTACAGATGAGGCTGACACAGGTTAAGTGACTAGCCCAGGCTCAATAGCTAGCAAGTATCTGCAGCAGGATTTGAATACAGGTTTTCCTGCTTCCAAGTATAGCATTCTGTCCACTTTATCATCTAGCTCCCATTTGTCTAAGCGAGAAAGTGAAGCAACAAGAGGGTAAAAACAATGCGCTTAAATCCAGAAGACATGTTAGAAGCAAGAACAGCAACCCAAGAGCCCTGAGCCCCAGCCCGATATCCTATCTCTACCCCCAACTCCCCCTCCCTCCTCCCTGGACAGCTCCTGGCCCTAGGAGCCCAGGAAAGAAGCACTTACTGCTGACCCTTCACTAGAGAAGGAAAGCCAGATGCTTATCCCATATCTCATGGTGGCTGTGAGAAGTCTTCCAGGAGTACACAGAAAATGATCATATCCTCCCAGCTGAGCCCTAAGACCAAAGGCCCAACTAGCCCATCTCCTTGGGCAGAGGGAAAGAGGGGGAGGCATAAAAAAAATACTGAAGCTGGCTTCAGAAGACCCAAGCTCAAATTCCAGTCCTGCTTAGTACCTGTGTGACCTTGGACAAGTCACTTTTCCTTTGGGGGCCTGAGTTACCTCGTCCACAAAATGAGATTGGACTAGATGATGGCCTCTGATGACGATTCAGGAGCTAGACCTCCAATCTTGCAAGGGAAAGGATTACAATTCAAGAATTGAGAAAGAGGGCTTTCAAGTTCAATTAATCTACCTGTTTTTATATTTGTGTGGGCTTTTGTTTGCACGTATAGAAAGAAAGGGAAAACTTCCTAACAATCACAGCTGTCTGAAAATTGAATAGGCTATCTCAGAAGGAAGTGAGCCTCCTATCACTGCAGGTGTTCAAGCAGAGGTTGGATATTACTTGTCGGAGATATTGCAGAAAGAGTCCTGCTTAAAGCAGCTCTTTTTATGGTGGCAAAGAACTGGGAAATGAGGGGATGCCCACCAGTTGGTGAATGGCTGAACAAGTTGTGGTATGATAGTGATGCAATACTATTGTACTATAAGAAATGATGAACAGGATGATTTCAGAAAAACGTGGAAAGACTTACATGAACTGATGCAAAGTGAAGTGAGCAGAACCACGAAAACACTGTACGTAGTAACAGCAATATTGTAACAATGATCAAGTGTGAAAGACTTAGCTACTCTCATCAAGACAATGATCCAAGACATCTTCAAAGGACCTATGATGAAAAATGCTATCCACCTCCAGAGAGAGAACTGAGGAACTCTGAGTACAGACTAAACCACATTTTTTCACTTACTTTACTTTTCTTGCTTGTGTGTGTGTGTGTATGGTTTGCAACATGGCTAATATGGAATGTTTTGAAATACTTCACATGTACAATTAATATTGCTTGCCTTCTCAATGGGTGGGGGAGGGGTGAGAGTGAGGGAGAGAATTTGGAACTCAAAATTTTTTAAATGAATATTACATTGTAAATGCAATTGGGAAATGTTTAATAAAATAAATAAAAATATAATTTAAAATTAGAAAAGATTCCTGCTCAAGCAGTCATTGGACTTAATGACTTATGATGTCCAGTTCTTTGTTCAGAATAAAGCTCCCTAGCCTGGGAATCAGGCAAGAAGTTCTAACTCTGATACTGAATTGGCATGTGACCTTGGGCAAGTCTCTTCTCAGCCACAGTCTCTTCCTCGGCAAAGTGAGGGGGATGGATTTCATACTATCCCTCCCAGCTGTGGCATTCAACATTCTGTGCTCTATTATTCCATGTTTTCTTCATTTTTTAATAAAAATTCCTTTGGCAAAAATCTACCCTGATCCTGAACGACACTAAGAGGAATAGGTGTTTTTTTCATTCTCGGATCAGAATGGGGTGGAGGGAGAGGGAGATGCCCCTCTCACCTACCCAGTTAGCGGCCGCAAAAAAGTCTGCGTTCAGGTCACAGAGGGTCAGGTTAAGTAGAAATGGAGACATGGAGATCTCACACCACCAACCATGGGCCCCAGAACCCAACTTCCTGCAAAGGAGAAGCAGAAAAGATTACTGGTGGGTGCAGGAGAGGTTGCCTTCCCACACCAAGCCTAATTTGCCCTGCTCCCAGCCTCCATCTTTTCAACTGTCTCTCCTTCCTCCTTCCCACCACAAAGACTTCCTTGAATCTGTGCAACCTCATTGGGGCCTTGGGAGAACAAGGGACACAGAGCTCCTGAAGGGAGCATCCAGACAGGACCCTGCAGGGCAGATATAGGACTTACCAGGGAAGGTCCTTACAGTTGTGTAAGAAAAGGAGAGGAGAAGGCTAGGAAGAGGGGAAGGAGGCTAAAGTGCTGGAAATGGGGAAACCAAACTGTCAAGCACCTAGATGACTCAGAGACCAGGAACATTTCTCAGGAGAGGCTGGCACAAATGGGGTAGATGAGTGAAGAGTGAACAGCTGTCTTCATTCCATTCCTTGGATGAAGAAAGCTTCCCCCAACTTCCTACACCCAGACTTCTGAGTCTGCTTAGGAGAGAGAAGAAGTAATGGAGGACAGTAGCTTCTGGGATGAAGGCTCAAGGGAAAGCCTTCCCTTTCAAAGACACCCCCGGTCTTCCCCCCACTGACATCAATAAAAGGGGAGCCCAGTCCTTTTTCTTCATTGGGCTCACCCTGACCCAGCAGGACCTGGAAGGGGGAGAAGGTTTGAAACAAGCAAAAGCTGAAAGGTGCGGGGGAAGGGATGGGGGAGTCTGTGTATTTTTACATCAAATGAGATGCAAATGAGATGCAAATAACATTCAGATCACCTTTTTAAAATGTCAACAGCTCAGGCACTTTTGTAATGGGGCAGCCACACTGGGAAATGACTCTTTCCAAGCCCCAACTTGATGTCACTGGCCTTGACAGCTTCCTATCCCTCAACTCAGAAACTAGGGGGCCAAATGCCCCTTTTGACCTGACTCCCCCTTATAGGCATATGAAGAACCAGAAAGGCCTTTGACTCTAGTGATGGAGGGGTTTGGTGATAGGTCTGAGGATGGAAATATCTAATTCTGGTATCTAATTCTGGCCTTGCTTCCCTCCACAAAGGAGGAACAGGAGAGTAGGCCAAGGAACAAAACACCAAAGTCCCACAGAAGTTAATAGCTTCCCTCCAGACTAGCTTAGAGGCAGGGGAAAAAGGAGATAGTGTCCGCAAATTGTCAACTGTCCGGAAGAAAAACCCAGAGAAATGGGAGTCCAGGAGAACCAACCACGAGCCATAAGGCTGTTAGGAATGGGACTATCATCCACTCCAAGGGCTCATAGAATCAAAGAACATGGAAACCAGAAGAGAATTCCCTAATCAATTAGCCCAGAGAAGGGAAGGGACCTGCCCAAGGAAACCTGTGTTAAGTAGCAGAACCATAATTAAATCTAAGTCATCCAACCCCAAATCCAGTATTCTTTCCAGTATATGAAGATCTGAGTGGCTCCTGAATTTTCTCTTCATACTCCTTAAATGAAGAGGCAGCATGGCAAAGGCGAAGAGACCCAGCCTCAGATTCAGGACGACCTGGGTTCCAATGGGGCTTCTGACACACAGTAGTAGGGTGAGCCAGAGCAAGGGACCTAGCCTCTCAGTGCACCCACCCAAGGTAACCCTCATGGCAGAGCCACTGCTAATCTACATTGTTGGAGGGAGTTTACTCACAGGGATTCCTCTATATCGCTGAAAACACAGGTCTACTCCCCTTCTTCCCTCCCCCCCCCAAAAGTCCTTATAAATATATTCTTAAATAACAATGAAAGTTTCTCTACATGGGCAAGTGCTGTCTATTCACAACCTCTTCGCCAAACCATAGAGTCCATCTTACCATGGAGTCCCCTTCCCCTCTGGGTTTCCTCCAGGCTACTGTAAGAGCCCCCATTCTTGCCTCTTCCTGATCCTGTACAGGCCACTGAATTACCCTTTCTAATGCACAGATCTGATCACGCCATGACTCTTCTCAAAAACTCTCAGTAGTTTCTTTTTACATACGTAACCTCCTCTGCCTGACATTCAAGGCTTTCTACAGTCTGGCACCCACATCTCCAACATTCTTTTCCATAAACAAACCCTCCAGGCCAGTAAATCCTCTCTTCAGGGTTCCTCGTTTATTCATGGGATCATAGATGTAGTGCTAGACAGGCCCTTAGTGGCCATTTGGTCTACCCATCTCATTTTACAGATAAGGAAACTGAGGCCCACAGAGAATAATTAACTTGCCTTAGATCTCCTCAGAGATGGGATTTGAACCCAGGTCCTCTGACTCCAGAGGTAGCCCTCTCTCCACTATACTGCAGTGCTTCAAACTACCATGATAGCTGTGCATATCCTACCCATCCTTCAAGGCCCAAGTCAGGTACCTCCAAGGGAAGTTTCCCCAACTACTCCAGCCCACACTGATTTCTTCCGTCTCTGAAATTCTACAGTGTTTACCTAGAATTTGTAACACACACACACACACACACACACACACACACACACACCATCTAGCAATTAGATTCTGTCCTGCTTTCTCCTTAATTGTTTCCTGTGTGTGAATCTCATCTCCCCAACCAGAGTGGGAACTCCCAGAGGGCAGAAGGGGGAGAGAGAGAAAAGGAAAAGAAGAGAAGAGGAAAGGGAAGAAGAGAGAAAGAAGAGGCAGAGGAGAGAGGGGAGAGAGACAGACAGACAGAGAGAAAGAGAGAGAGAGAGAGAAGACACACAGAGAGAGAGAGAGAGAGAGAGAGTAGGAAGAGTAAGGGAAAGGGAAAAGAGGGAAAAGTGAAGAGGAGAAGGAAAGAAAGGGAAGATTTGGAAAAGAAGAAAGGGCTGGGGCCAGGCCATGTTTTGGCTGGTCTCCCTCATAACACCTAACATAAGGCTGGGCACCTGGTTGAGAGCAAGGTGACTTACTGGCTGCCAGATTAACTTATTCCTCACCATCCTTATTCCTGATCCCAGCTGGGAAAAAGCAATAGCCTACACCTCTGAAGTCAAAGTCAGAGTCAGCCCCACGTCCTCTCCCCACCCCACCCCCAGCTTCTGTTCCCACCTGCTGAGGCTTTAGCAACCACTGTACAGGGAGCAATAATTGGTGAGATAGAGGAGGAAACCACTCAGCAGGGCCAGAGTCAGATTGAGCTCTGGGGAAAAGAGCCCAGCAAACCAGCCAACAACAGAGAGCTCTCTGATCAGAGGCAAAGAGAAGAGGCAGGCCAGCCTAAACCACAGAAGAGGGGGAGAGTGGGGGGGGGGGTGGAGAAGAGGAAGAGAAGAGAGAAAAAAGGAAAGGAGATTAAGGGAGAGCGTGGTGGTGGAAAGGGACTTGGGAAGGGGGAGAGAAAAGGAGGAAAGAACAGGAAAGAAAAGAGAATGAAGGGAAGAAAGGAGAAAGGGATAAGAAGAGAAGAGAGAAAAGAGAATAAAGGGGCAGAGAGGAGGAAAAGGGAGGAGAAAAAGGAGGAAGGGAGAATGAAGAAGGAAGAAGATGGGGAAGGGGACAAGGGGTGGGGAAATTAGAAAAGGTAAAGAAGGGAGCGAGAGATGAGGAAGGGGAGGATGAAGAAAGCAGAAGACAAGGAGGCAGCATTAGAGGGGCACTGGCTAGTAGTACTCACTTCAGAAACAGACAGAGAAGGTTAGAAGAGGACAAGGGGTGGGGGGATACAAAAAGAGGCAGGGAAATGTATTAAGAAAGAAGGAAGAGCAGTAGATAGCAAAGCAAGGAAGAAAGGCTACAGAGAGAATAAGAAAAGATAAGGAAAGCATCCAGATGAGATGGGAGAAGTGGAAAGGGGAAAAAGATTTAGAGAGGGAAGTGGTACTGGGGAGGAAGAGGAAGACTCCTGAGTTCCCTTCAAGTCCCTCAGTCCTGTTCCACTCTGCTCTCCACAGAAGGTCTGAGAACCTGAGCTCTAGTCAGGGGTCAAGGAGTCCGTATGACAGAGACAGGACCCTCCAGAGGTCCTCACATCCATCCCTCTACGTTTGAGCAGGCCTGAGCTCAGCTCTGCCTCATGTACCACATCCTCACCCCCACCCATCATACCCTACACCTAGCACCAGAGCAAGAAAGGAGTTGATAGAACTAGAGAGACATCCCCAACCCCCAGGAGGTGGAAGACCTCCCCATGCTTGTCCCCTGCAAGCCAGCAGAACCTAAAGCTCGATGAGATGCTAGGACCCTGTCCATGGAGAGAGGGGTTAGGGAGGCAGGGGAGAGGGGATTCTGTTCAGACAGAGGCTAGAAATCAATTCTGGCAGCAGGAATATCTGAGAGCCCACAGACCCCTCAAGGGAATGGGGTAGAGAGAGGATAAAAACTCACCTTCTTAACCACTTAGCTTCAATAGCTACCCCTAAATTAATAACATTTAAATGATATGTAGAAAGGAATGTGTGCATCTGCAGTTGCTGTTTCCATCTTGGGAGAGCCAGGGGACAGGCCAAAACCAAATCTTGGCCTCCAGATTACAGCAGTTTCTCATGGAAAAGTCACAAAGAGGGTCACGGGAAAGCCAAACATCCCTCTTCCTGCCCTGTCCTCCCTCTTCCCTTTGTCTCCTCAACCTTTACATGCTTCTCTCATTCACCTACTGCCTTGCCCCAAGGTCACTAGGGTCAGGCCACACCTCCCTGGTGCAGTTCCTAGCCCCTCCCCTCCCACAACATGCTGATCAGAGATAGCTGGAGATTCTGGCCACTAGAGACAGGGCCAGAGGAAGGGAGGGTTGTGCTCCCCAGGGCTTCCCTCACCATAAGTGCCAGGCAGAGACAGGCAGAAATGCTGCATGCATACATGTATATGCTTAATCACAAACAGAGCAAGACATGATGAGGCCTAAAGCAAAAAGACAGCTGGTTCCTACATGGAATCATTCAAGTACTTGAGAGCCACACCTCACATATATACACTCATACACACATAGACAGACACATGTCCAGGTGTACACAACTATGGCCACCCACACATATGGTCCCTACACACAACAAAGCCACCCCAAACCAGAACTGAGGCCTGAGTCCTGCCTCCTCCCTTCCCCTCCCCTACACCCCCACCTTTCCTGCTAGCCCAGAATGAGGCCCAGGTGAGGGTAGTCAGGTCCCTGAGGCTATCCCAAGAAGGCTCTGCCTGTCACTGGTCTGTGATGGATGGAATTAATCTGGAGCTGAGGAGAAGAGAAATAATTAAATCCTGCCAGGCCCACGCTAATGAGGGGTGGGGGGAGAGAAAAGGAGCCCTGAGGCTCAGACCAATATCCCAGAAACAAATGGGGAGAGCCCAGAACCTCAGCCCTCCTGAGAGGGAGGGAAATGAGAAAGGAAAGGAGGAAGCAAAGAGAGGGTGCAAAGGTTTTGCCCGGGGAGAAAGGATTGAGGATTTGAGGGATTGAGGAACGTGGGTCTTTGATCTCCCCCAAAATCTTCAAATATCCACTTCAATGGGCAGGGAAGGGGAGGGGCCCCAGTTCCTCTGGGCTCTACATCCTAGGGATGAAGGGCTGAGGAGGCAGGGTCGGGGGAATCAGTGGGGACCAGGCCGCTGCCAGATTGGCTGGAAAGTGGGTCACTTTCCTTTTGGAAAAAGAAAGAAAAGGAAGAAGTAGGTCGCTCTTGGGCCCCCTCAGCCCTGGCACCACCCAAAAGCTTAGAGCTCTCTCTCTCTCTCTCTCTCTCTCTCTCTCTCTCTCTCTCTCTCTCTCTCTCTCTGACACAGGGTGGGGCAGGGTAGAGTGAGAAGCTACCAGAGACCCTGCCTCTGCTTCTAATGCCCTCCAGGGGGTCTGTAAGCCCCACGGGTGGAGGCAGGAAACAGAGGACTGCGTGGTTCCCCAAGCATAGGTTGACAGGAGAGGGGTATCCCTCCCCCCACAGGTGTCCCCAGGAGGCCAGCCTCAACCAGTGTCACAACTCAGGAATCCGCTGATCCCTAGGTAAGAAAGGGTCCACTAGGAAGGCTTCCCTCTCTAACCCCAGGCCACAGAAACTAGGGCACAAAAGAAGCAGGACCACACATACACAGAGATACCCTCCTCCTCTCACCTCCTAAAAGGCCTGATATGTTACTCTTTAGTCCCCTCATCTACACTACTTACTGCCCAGCCCCCTCACCCACTCTTCTGCCACCCAGGCCCCTCGCCCACACTACCCACCCACCCTCAGTGCTGACTCCTCTCTCTTCCCCATCTCAGTTGGCAGAGGCGTTGTTGCTATGTTACCGTGGATAGGACGGACAGACAGCAGCTCCAGCTGCTTCTTCCCCTGAGCTCCTCGTGCTCTGAGTCCAGGGGGTGTAAGAAGCAAAAAACAAAAAGGGCTCCCCCCAAACAGCCACTGAGTGAGGGAAAGGAGGATGAACTCTCTTCGTCATTGCACAAAGAAGACATTAGAGGCTCCCCAGGGGCACTTTCCTGGGGAGATATAAAGGAGACAGCCTTCTGGGCCAGAGTCCCTGGATTCTAGGTGCCATAGTTCAGCTGCCTAGGGAAAGCCCAGTAGGTTCTGAGGTGTCCAATATGCCCCCGTAAAGGAGGAATGATGTCTAATGACTCTACCATGATGGTCCCCTCCTACCTCGTGCCAAGAACAAGATGTCTAATCTCTCCCAGGATTGAGCAGGAAGGTCTAGGAATACAGGCTACATCTTGGCTCCCAACTCTCTGTCCTTTTTATCTCTCTCACCCTTACTAAGGAGCCTACTTTTCCACTGCTATGAGTGGAGGGGCAGGTTGGGGGGGAGGGCAAAGGACGGGGAAGGGAGACACAAAAACTGACAGAGATGAGAGAGAGAGAGAGAGAGAGAGAGAGAGAGAGAGAGAGAGAGAAAACGCACTAGGCCTAGTGTGATGATTCAAGCCAGGTAGGAAGGAGCATGTATGGGCATGTTTTTATTTATGAGTGGACACAGATGGATATGAATCTGCATGCAGACTTATTTGAATATACATTGTTATAACACTCAACTGTTTGTTGTGTCACAACATGCACATGCCTATAACATGTATATATGTTACCATATGCATGAATGTTGGTATGTATACATATGTATTACAGTATATGCAAACTAGCATGTCTCTGATAGCATTGCATGGGTATTCCCACATGGCATCAATGGGCACATTTGTGTTAGACGTGTAGTATTGGTGTCTATGTACATGTTGTATATGTAAAAGAAGACTGGCATGTCTAATGCCTCCACTCACTCCAAAGGGCTTTAGAACCCTTGGTGTCCATAATATGTCAAAATCCCAACCTCGCCACCATCATTCACCCTTCCCAGTCACCTCTACTCAAACTCCTATGACTCCTCTCTTTTCCCTCAGCTTTTTGTTTGGAGTCTGCCCACAGGAGAGAATTGGGCCTCCAATGGCACTGAAAGGTTAATGGAAATAGAAAGGACCCAGGAATCTTGCCTCCTATAGCTGATGAAGACAATAAGTATTCCAGATAAATATGCGTACATCACAAATGCACATACATTCCCAGACACGTGGATATGCCTACTGGAATTACGAGACCTTTCAGGAGTCATTTAATCCACTTTCTGTTTAGAGTTCTACTTGGATACCTGGGGGTTTCTTCTGTCCTCAGAAAAGAAGCAGAGACTGCCTCTGTTCTTCCTATTCCTATTTCTCCCACACCTCTCTTCAGGAAGTGCTTTCTAACCTTAACTAATCCTACCTGAGCACACAACAAACCATATATAGTCTCCTTTAGTACCACCCAGATCCCAGGAAAGGGGAATGACCAAAGCTAAGGCCTGGTTGGGGAGGCTCGACACTTGAGCAGACTGTGCCCTGATGATGACACTAGCTCTACCCCCACATCTTTTTTTTTAATTAGCTACTAAAGGGGAAACTGAAATATAGGAGCAAAGTCTAAGGTTAGGCTCTCCTGTTAGCCTCTCTGCTACTCAGGAACCATAATGGGAGTGAAGGATAATGATTTGGCTTTCCTCCCATCTTCTGCCCATTTTAAGATCCCCCTAACCACCTCCCCACTGACTCTTGTAGGCTGTTGAGAAAGGAATGGAGGCCTTTCCCACTCTCCACAAAGCTGTGCAAGGAGACCAAGCCAGATGCTCAGGGGTTGTAGGCTCAAAGGTCAGAAACAAGGGAGTAGAATCATTAGGGCCTGTGTCCTACACAGACAGGAATAGAGACAGGGAATCAGATACAGGCAAAGGCCATTATCCAGCCCTAGAGGACTCAGTCAGGGTCAAGCTGAGGCCAGCAGAGCAGGAGGAGCAGTCAATGAGAACCAGTTCAGTTTGAAGGTGGGGACAGTTGAGCACAAGGGCAGCTGGGGGAGGTGGAGAGTAATGAAGAAGATCAAAGAGCAGCAAAGAAAAGGCCTGAAAAACACAAGGAAGAGAAGGGAGGGAAGGGGAGCAGGAAGCAGGACCCTTGAGCCTGGGCTTGTGAAGGTCTTTCCCAGGCAGGGGCGGCTCTAACTTGAAGGCTCATCAAAGACATTATATAACCAAGAGATAGAGGAGCAAAGCTGTGCTGTGCACACATTTCCTGCTCCCTACCACCACACACACACACACACACACACACACACACACACACACACACACAGAGATTTACAAATATGTACATGCACACACCACTTCCCTAGTACCCACAGGACTGCAAACACTCAGTCCTTTGCAAAAGCACATTATAAGGAGAGTCATTTTGGTGGGGCATACCAAAATAGGGTGGGCAAAGAAGGGACCCATTAGCTGGAAGCCCAGGACCTTAGCCCTCAAAATTCAGATATTCTGTCCACAGAAGTCTGGGGCATGGATAGTAGTATAGAACTGAGGAAGTCTGGAAACCACATAGCCATCAGAGGAGGGGGGAACATAGGGATTAAGTTCATCATTTGCCCTCTTAGACAGGCATGGGCACCTATCCATCTAGGGGTAAGCCCCTACCCTGTCCCTGAGATTACCCCTCACCTCATTTAACAAACCGGAGCTCAAAGCTCAACCCAGCCCAGAATCAATAATCCAGAAACTAGGACCCAGAGTCCAGCCTAGCCCAAAGTCCCAGAGCCTTCCAGCCTTATTGAGAGAAGAGGGATTCATTTGAATATTTGATTGCTCTCTTGGGGAAGGGGGCTGAGCTTGCAATCACTGCTTCTACCAACTGTTCCCCCACAGACTATTTTACATGTCCTGAACTCATATCACCCAAGGACAAAAACAAGACACAAAAAAAGCTCCAGGGACAATGGGGATACAGAAACCAGAGGGGGCCCTCCTAGGGGTCTGTTTCCTAGGTCAGTAGAAGAGGCTAGAGAGGAATATACAGAGGAGCTAAGGGCTTAAGAGATGGGCCCAGGCATCCCCCTTTCCCATGCCCCCAGAAACTACTCCCTAGGGGCCTCTATCCAGAACTGATCCCCATCCTCTCCATGTCTCCAGCCCTCCCCTAATTCCTCACCCATGACTCTGAACCTCCCCTATCCATTCTAATCCCCTGGCTCCTCCCTGTCTCCAGTTTCTCCCAACTCCCTCCTCCATAACTCTGAACAACTTCCCACCCTCAAACTCTCTGCCTGGAAATTCTACCTCACTCCCCCTCCATAAGCCCACTTCCCTCTAGGAAGCCACCCCTCCAAGTACACAGACTTGGCTGAACTCTCCTGGATGCCTGGGTCTTAATCAACCCAAACCTAACTTCTGAATTACTACCTCAGAGCTCCAAAGATGACCTGATCTGCCCACCACCGCCAGGAGTCACTAGATGGGAACACCTTGGGTTCAGTGGTACCTGTCACTGCACTCCCCAGCATCCTCAGGGCATGAAACAAGAGCATGGAGCTAGGAGAGTAGTTCCCACCCCATCCATGATTCCAGGGATCTTCCCTGGGATAAAGGTGAAGACTAAAGGATCAAGTAGTAAGCCACTTCCCTAGGGTCTTTCAGGGCATGATGGAGCCCTGAGTCAGAGAAGAGACCACTTTCTCCCACCCCAACCCTCCCCACCCAGTGTCAGAGAAGGGTCCCTGACTTGCTGTCACAGCAAGTGGGTCAGACCACAGCAACACCTCCGGGACCCTGCTCCAGCTTTCAATCAGTACAGGGGACAGTGGCCCTTTCAGCACCATGGACAGCTTCCAGTCTGAACCAAGGGGCTCCTTTCAGAGCTGCTCAGGCCTGGAGAATTAACTAGAGGAAAGAGGACAGTTTCCTCCACCATTCAGCGCAGGAATCCTTCTTTGTCAGGGCCCTTTCCACAACCACTGGCCCCTTCCTGCCCTGTCCCCTCCCAGTTAACCACATTCCTTCAACAGCCCAGCCCAGCCGAAATTAATCCACAGGAGGCCAAAAGATATAAACGGAGGGGCTGGAAACCCGGATGCCTGGGGGCCCCTGCACACACTCCCCATTGCCTTCAGAAACAACTCACCCCCACTCTTCACTCCTCAGTCCCAAGGGAAGGACAGAAATACTCAGCCGGTGACAGGTGTGGGCCTGGGGTATCCTGCTTCTGCTGCCCACACCCAGCTCGGTGGCCCCCTTCGGGAAGGAGCCTACTCCAGTCTGGGGTGGGGCAGGCAGGGCGGGGCAGGATGGGGCGGGGCAGGGTAGGGGGGCGAGCCATGTGGCAGAGCCGAGAGAGCTCATGGAGCCTACTGAGCCTAGAGGAGCAGCGGCAGGCGGGCAGGCGGGGAGGGGGAGAGAGGGAGGAGAGAAACTGGGAGCCTGACTGGGAGATGGGGGTGACAAGCAGGGGTGAGGGAATCCTCTCTCATTTCACTCCATCCTACAGCCAAGGTTCCTTAATGTTTGAGTACTGCAGAGAGTTAGAAGGGGACATCAAGACCCCCAGCCAGAGGCTCCCCCTTAAGGTCCTTTGGAGCAGGAGAGTAGCCTAGGATCAGCTCCCACTACCACCACCAACATTTTTGCCCCTTCGTTAACCAAGCAGATTAACAGTGATTCCAAAAAGACACTCATATAAGGCACCCTCTGACACAAACACATGCATAGTCTTGTATATAGTTCCAGCATACAAGGCACATTCTCTGACATACATGTGCTACCTAGTATATGCACACAGATAGACATACACTCATATAGTTATGCAAACTCACAGGCATATGCCCACTCTCTGGCATACATATATTAATGTAAACCCTCACATACACACTGGGATACACATATAAACACCTCCGCAAACCTAGATTTCCTGGGTGCCCCAATTGCAGAGGGTGTGGGCATCTGCAAGCATGTTCTGAGGTGTATGAAACATATTCTGGTATGGGCCAGCATGTGAGAACCTATGTGCATGTGCACCACACACATGTATGTTCTGGACAATAACATGTTATATACGTGTGTCTACACAGAGCCTTCTCCACCAGCTTTCAAGCTGAGTCCCCAAGGGTAAGGTCTTCACATAAGAATGGGGAGAAGCCAAGCACCTCAGCCATGATACCCCTCCACATCATTTATTGTCCCTGCCTGGAACCTGGGCTAGGGTGAGGGGCCCCACCAGGTTATCACAACAGATGAGCAAGTGCCTATGCCCACCCAGAAGCTAGCAGCCTGTTACCATAACGATGGAGCGGCTGCCTCGCCTGCTCAGAATCACCAGCCACAGCCCAGGCTCTCCAGGAAGCAAAGCTGCCTCCCTCCTAACAGAGAAAGGGGAGGGGGAGAGGGAGGGAGAAGAAAAGGCAGGGTGGGGACAGCCAACTGATCAGCTGTTCTCCACTCCCATAGAGACATTTAGCCCCTCCAGCTGCAGCATGAGGGATTGAGGTTAGACTTCAGAGTGGATCATAGGATTCAGAGCTGGGAGAGACCCTTTTATGGAGGAAACACTGAAGCACCAAAAGGGAAAAGATTTTGCCCAAGGTCATAGAGGAAGTCAGTGGCAGATCCAAGACTAGAACCTAACCCTTCTGATTCAAATCCAGGGCCCCTTTCCCTACAATAAAACTGACTTTTAATCTGTATGGAACAGTGAGACTGGGCAGAGGCGCCTGAGGTAGCTATGTCTGTCTGTGATGGGGAGATTACTCTTCCAGGGAACCAGGGGGCCAGAGAGCACTGGAATACTTAGCCCAGCCAGGCCTGAAGACAGACTTGACCCCTTCTGGGTACAGTTCTTCCTCAACCCTCTACACTACACACACATACACACACACACACACACACACACACACACACACAAGCCACACCCAAGACTGAGGATTGTTACCTAAATCCCTAGAAGGCAAGGCAGTGAAGGATGTGAGGCTTCTGGCTGGGCAGCTGCAATTTGCCCACTTTTGGAAACCAGGATGGAGATTAGAGACAGGTTGGATTCCTGACTTCCAATCTGCTCTGAAGCCATGCCCTTCCTCCCACCATCTATCTTTCCTTCCCTGGGCTCCTGACCTTGCCCTTCCCCCCTAGCCCCAGCTCTTCCCAGTGCTCCTCCCTGGGGGTACTTGATGTTAGAAGGGCCTGGGCTAGTTTAGCTCCTTTATCCTTGATCCAATCCCATTTCTATTGGATTTTGCCAGAAGCTGGGCTGCCCGTTTAGTGTCTCATTAGGCTTAGGCTGAAGGGAGAGACTGCTGCTCTGTTTGGGCCTGGGCCAGACTGGACTTGGAGGAAGGGTGGTACAGGGAGAGAGGGATTATTGGTACCATTGTGATCATAATCACAAAGACCTTGTGCTTACTCCAAGCCCATTCTAACAGATCCTCCCTGTAGCTACAGATGCCAAGGTGATATCCCGAAAGCACAGGTCTGACAACATTGCTACCCTCCTCAATAAACTCTATCAGCTCCCTATTACCTCTAGGATCAAATACAAACTCATCTATTTGACATTTAAAGCCTATAACGACTTGGATCCAGTCTTTCCACCATTATTATAGCTCATTCCCCTTCAAGAACTCTACAGTTCAGCCATTCAACCTGGCCTTCTCACTGTTGCTCACACAAATCATTCCATCTGCCATAGACTGTACCCCAATGACTAGAATGTACTCCCTCGTGATCACCACATCTTAGGATTTCTGGTTCCCTTCAAAACTCAGTTAAATCACTACCTCCTATGGGACACTTTCCTGACTCCCCCCAGTTGTTCGTTCCTCCACTCCAAAATAACTTGTATTCATTTTTATACATTCATATTGTATATTCTCATCTGTGTACACATTGTCTCTCCCTACAGAACGTAAGCTCCTTGAGAGCAAGAACTGTTTCATTTTTTGTCTTTATATTCCCAGGGCTGGCACATAGTAAGCACTTCATAGAAAAGTTTACCAATCAATTGATTTGATAGCCTGGGAAGGGCTAAACGTTGTACAAACAGAGAGGTAAGGCCTGAGCAAGGGACTCTCAGTTGATCAGTTACACTCTCCATCTAGGATTTGATTTTGCCTTTTGCTCCATCAAATATTGGGAGGTTAGTTTAAAGGAAGCTGTTTTCAGAGAATGTAGATCTGATTCCTCCCTCTGCCACTTACTAGCTGTATGACCGTGGACAAGTCATTTAAAAAAAATGACTTGTCTCATCTGTAAAACGAGAGGTTTTGACTTGACTTTGACTTGATAACCTCTTAGGTCCCCTCTGGTCCTAAATCTAAGATTCCATAAGTCAGAAAGGGCCCCTGGCATGTGGGTTTGCTCAAGAGGGCCCCAAAATCACCTCTTCCAGTGTCTCAAAAACCTTCATGATCAGGAAGTTCTTCCTAAAGAAGCAGTTCCTTCTAACGGAAGAAATATGGGATTTGGGGTCAGATGACCTGAGTTCAAATTCTTACTCCATCATTATTGTGAGCAAATCTGTTGTTCCCTCTCTAGGCTTCGTCTACCTCAAGCCTAAAACCAAGCAGTTGGATAAGATGACTTCTAAGCTCTCTTCCATCTCTACATTCTATGGTCTGCTATGATGTCTAACTTCACTCCCTCATGCTGCAGGCAGCATCTCAATGGGAGTGGAGAACAGCTGTTCAGCTTTTGGCTATCTCTGCCTTCCCTTCCTTCCCTTCCCCTCCCTGTTTGAAGGCATCCTTGACTGCTAAGGCCCCTTCCTAACATTCTCTGACTGTATGTGCCAGCCTCAAGGGAGGTATGGCAGGTACTGAGCATCAGCAAGCATGTAAAAGTACGTGTGTGTGTGTGTGCATGTGTGCACGCATGTGGGGGGGGGGGTAAGAGGGAGCACAAGTATGCATGTGAAAATGTGAGAAAAAAAGATGGGAGGTCTGTTTCTGGGAATATAAAAACCTGAGCACGTGTGCTACATTCGTATGTGTACATGTATGATTGTATATGTGCATATGTGGTGAATATGTGTGTGACCTAGGCAAGGGCTTTGTCTGTGTCTCCCCCACCTGTGCCAATGTTCCTTTTAGAAACACCTGCCCAAGCAGCCCCTCCCTGTTCCCATTTTTAACATTGATTCACAGCCAATTCACGAGCCTTCCCCCTCTCCTCTCCCTTCCTCTTCTCTCCTCCCATTTCCCCTCTGCTTTCTTAAGGCTCACTATGGACCCTTTCCTAGGGTCTCCTGGCCTTTACTAAGTATGGGGGGGATAAGAAGGACCACCTCCACCAGCCATGGGGATTGACTTGTCAAAACACAGGATGGAACCCAGATGCTTTCTTCCATTCCCGGTCTATCCAGAGGCAGTGGGAGCCTCAGGTCCTAACCTTCTAAGAGTATCAGAACACAGTACCATACCCCCTGCCTTTCCATTGCCTGCCCTAGTCCCAATTATGGTCAAGAAATCATAGACTGCCAGAACTAGAAAGGATAATCTAGTGACTAGTCCAACCTCTCATTTTACAAAGAAGGAAACCGAAGATCAGAGAGAGGAAAGGACTTGCCCACCACCACACAGTGAGTCAGTGGACAGAACCAGAGTCCCATCTGAGGAACCTTCTTGAGATTCTCTTTATTGGGCATAGGAAAGACCCTGCAGTGTTGAGAAGGAACAATCTAACTCCTTTTAGTTATTCAGAGGGTGTACATCTGCCTATCGGAGACAGGGGACTGTACAAAATGACTACCTATGCCTGAAGAGGGGAAATTGAAGAGGTTAGGTAAGAAGCCTCAGATTTGCCAGACTAAACAGGGCAGAGTAACCTCAGTGAAACCACTGATGTCAAAGAGACTCTGACCCACTGCGCCCAAGATTCCATCACCATGCACTGAAGGCTGGTGCCACCTGCTCCCATATAGCCCCTTCAGTCCTGTCCTGCTAACCTGCCTCCCCCAACAACAGCCTCATCAGGGCTCTGCAGATGGCCAGGGCCCCCAGTTCCTGGTCTTACACACATTGCTCAAGGCCAGAAAATCAGAAAGAAGAGATAATTCGATGCCTCATCCTGGCCCCCATCTTCATTATCCAGAGAGGAAACCCAGGCCTAGAACCTAAGAGGGGAAGGGCCAAGGTGAGCTTTCACCAACCTCTCGACAAGTAAGAGAGACCCTAAAGTGACCAGGAGCCCTGGGAGAAAAGGTCCCACCTCCAAATGGCTCCGAGGATGTTGAAGAGGCTGTAGAAATGACCTCAAAAGTCTAAGGCTCCCTTCCTCTCTCTCTCTTTCTGCCCCTCTCCCTTAGGAAATCCCCCTGGGAAAACATTTCAGAGTGAATCTCGTTCACATTCACAAGCACATAGGATCACATTCACACAGACACAGCCTCACAGATACACTCACACGATCACACACAGATGGAGAAAACTTCTCTCCAGGGGCCCCTCACCCGCTGCCCCTTCGTCCTCGCTGCAGGGGAGGGGGATCCCCTAGACTGGCCCCTGCAGCCAGGGCTCCCTCCGCCCCCGAAGCGCTGAGATCCAAGTCCCCCTCCTTTCCTCCCTCCCTCCCTTGTGCGGAGGCGGGAGGAGGCGGGAGCTTAGTCTCCCCTGGAAACCGGGTCTCCGCCTGGCCCCTGGCGCCGCCGCCACGGCCACTGTCACCACGCCGCCAGCTGCCCTCCCGGGGCTTCGGAACAAGTGGTGATTTCGGAACCCAGAGCTGGGACAGCCAGCATCCTCCTCCCGGCCTGGCCCTGGGGTCCCCTCCCTCGCCCCCAACCCCAGCCCCAGCCAAGGCTGCAGGGCAGCAACCCCCGGCGAAGGGAGAAAACGGAAATAGAAGACCCTACCCTTTCCCCCTCCCCAGGCAAGGGAGGCCGCTGGCGGGGGAGGGGAGACGGGGAGGGGACGGGGGCTGCAGCCGCAGCTGTCCGAGCCGGACGGCGGAGGGCACTGCGGAGTGGGTGGCACGCGCGGCTCTGGGACCCCCCCTCCCCCAGCGCCGCCTTACCTGGCCCCGGTCGGGCTGAGGTTGCAGTCCGTCAGTCTGTCCGGTCACACGGCGGCCCGGAGGCTGCCCGGAGGCGGAGGGCTGGAAGGGTTGGGGAGGGGGGGGACGGCAGGCCTGGCCAGGGGGTTCAATTCCGTGACACTGAGGCCCGGAAGCTGCCCGAAGGCAGCAGGCTGGGATGGTTGAGGGGGGCACCAGGCCGAGGACGCGAGGAGAAAGGGTGGGGGGGTTCCGGGCACTGCGGAGCCCCCAGCAAAGGGGCCGCGCCGGCTGCGGAGCCGGAGCCTCAGAGACTGGGAGGGAGCCCGGCAAGCTGCGGAGGGTGGATTTCCCGGGAACCCGGACGGGAGGCGGGGGGGATCCCGCCCGCTCCGCCCCCGCGCAGGACGAGGCGGAGAAGGGGGGAGAGGGCGGGGCCGGAGCAGCCAGGGTAGGGGCGGGAGCTGGAACCCAGGAGGGCTCGGGTCCCTGCTACCACTCCGGCCGCTTGTCAGGCGTGGGCTGGTGGAGATCTCTTCCCGATCAGAGTGAGCTACCCAATGTCCAAGGCTCGGGGGGTGCTGAGACCACCGTGGGGAGCGCCCCCCAGTGCCCAGGGCTGAGCTAGGCGGAGGCGGGGGATTTCCCTGGGTAGCCTTCAGGGATGCGAATGATACTTCGCTCCACCTCCTAGCAGCGAGGAGGGGGAAATAGGTGTGGAAGAGGGACCTCATCCTTGCATCCAGATACATAGTCACAGGCATACATAGAGAGACAGTCACAACCACACACAGGGCTGGTACAAGCTCCTGGTGTGTTGTACAAGCTCCTGGTGTGTAGAAATACACACCAGTCTCCCAAGCAGACAGTGAGTGACAGAGTCCAGTCTCATGATTACAGTCTTCAACACATAGAGTTTCTTCTCTGTCTCTCTCTGTCTCTCTTTCTCTCTCTCTCTCTCTCTCTCTCTCTCTCTCTCTCTCTCTCTCTCTCATATACATACACACACGCACCGCAACCTGAATAGTTTCAGAGATACAGTTTCTCTTCATCACTTCATTCACTTCATCAGTCACTCACACACATATGCCAAACAGCTTCAGAGACTGTGACACAGGACACAAGCAGCCTGATAACAGTTTCTTACAAAAGTCACACACCAAACCCCTACATAGAGCCAATCACATGTAGGAACACATAGACACTGGGACATATTCAGAAACATTCCCCTACTGTCACACATCTTCACATCAATAACAGATTTACAGACACACCCTCTGTTCTCCAAACCTGTCCAGACTTTCCCCTAACTTCTATAGCTGCCCCTCCTAAAACTCTAAATATCCATCCCCTGGAAGCCCTGATCCTTCTCTCCTTCCCTTTTGTCCCAGAAGTTACCATGACTAGAGCCCAGTACAGTGAGCCCTCCCACACCTTATCCCACCCCCTCCCACCCTTGCCCTAGCTCCTCTGCAGTGAAAGAAATTAAAGCTATCTCTAATTAGAGTCCACAATCAGCCTGCAAAGAGAGAAACCTCACCTTATCCCTATCCAGACCTAAGCCCTACATTCAGGGGCAGGGTATGAGGAAGGGGCATGCTAGTCCCATGATAGCAAGGGAAGCTGCAGAGCTTAGAATGAGGGAATGGATGGGACTGGCAGGAGGCAGGAGGCAGGCAGGCTGCAGGAGAGCCAACTGCAGTAGCCCCTTGGAACAGCTCCTTCCTGGCCCAGAGTGATCCTGGGAGGGGGGAGGGAGCAAGTGGGAGAACACACATAGGCCCAACAGGCTGAGGGCAGTGGGAGAGAGGAGCTACACAAGCCTGCTGCCTGGCAGCCTCCTCACCCTGCTGAGAATGGAGCTGGGAGTAAGGGAGATCTAAAGCAACCTTCCCACTACTAAAGCCCTTTTCTCCACCCCTCACTCTGGGCACAGAAAATTTGGGATCCCACAGCCTGACTGAGACCTGACCTTTCCCCAACACACACACACACACACACACACACACACACACACACACACATATCTCCCTGGTCAGGGAAAAGTTGCTCGTTTCCCTTTTATGAAGGAAGAAACTAAGGCCTAGAGAGATGAAACAATGGGCCCAGGCAGCCCCGGACACCTTCCCTATCTCCCTTCCTATACCCCACCCACCCTAGATTGGTTCCAGAGCTGTACAGTGGGAAAGGCATTGGATTTTAGAGTTATTGGACCAGGATTCTTGTCCCAGTTCTACTATTTACTGTTTGTATGATCTTTAGGTAAGCCACTCAAACTTTCTGGGCCTCAGTTTCTCCATCTGTAAAATAAGGGATTTGACAAAAGAGGATTCACTGCTCCAAATCCTGTGCTCTCTATGGACCAATCTCTTGGTACAGAAATAGCCTGGCCAGGTAAGTCTCAGGCTTCTAAACGAGACCTCCTGTGTGTATGATCTTTGGGAGGGTTCTTCCCCTCTTTGGGCCACATGTATCTTCATCATTAAAATGAAGAGAAATGACCAGCACCCCCAGGCAGAGAATACCTAGACAGGAAATGGACCTTGGAAGTGGACCTGGAGGAGTGGGAAGGAGAGTCAGCCCTCTGGTGGGAGACAGGCTGAGAGCAGGACACAGAGCCTCACCATTGACCTAGAGCAAGAGGCAAGAAAGCCCCAGCTTCTCAAAGAAGTAAAACCAGATGTAAGAACTGCTAAGTGAGCATGAATTAGCCAGACACTCCCCCTCCTCCAGGTCAGGATGACAGTGAGGCAGAAGAGAGGGTCCTGGGCTTGTGCCCAGGCCAGGAAGGACTCTCAGTGATTCGAGATGGTGCTCCTTGGAGGGACCAGGAACCTGAGAACATTCCAACAATGAGAAAAGGAAGTGACTCAAAGGTCAGGATGGGATTTGAGATGAAGACATGGAATCATCTTTTCCTCCCAGAACCCAGGAATGAGGATGGATAGCAAAGTGGAAGAGTAAACAGGATTAGAATACAGGTGCTTTAACTCTTAGAATTAAAGTTAAAAGCTAAAGTCCAGCCATCTTTCCATCACAACCCAGCCTAAAAGCTATGGTTGGGGTGGAACAGAGGTTAAGATCAGGACAAGACCTCACTGGAAAGGGAAGGAGACGAATAAGAGCCAGTTCAGTCTAGGCCATAACAGGCCATTGGTGGAGATTAGACCAAACTGAAAACCCAATTTAGACACGTCAAAAAAAAGCACTAGACGTAGTCAGATGACCTGGGCTTGACTTTTAGCCCTGTTATCCATGAGCCATTCCACTCTACATCTCTTGATCTTAGTTCTCCCATCTGTAAAATGAAAACAGCTAGGGGATGTAGTGGGTAGAGTGATGGAGCTGGTCCAGAGGACGCTAATTCAAATTCCGCCTCAGACACCTGATAGGTGTGTGGACCTGAGCGAGTTACAAAACCTCCCTAAATCTCAGGATGATAGTAGCACTTACCTCACAGGATTGCTGAAAAGATCAAATAAGATGATTATATGTAAATCACTTTGCAACCTTAAAAGTGCTATATAAATGTTAGCTAATATTATTATTAAAATTACTTACTTCACAGGGTTGTTATGAGGAAGGTGCTTTGTAAACCTTAAAATGCTAGAGATGGGAACAATTATTAATGAAATGTGAATTATGAAGATTGCCGGAGGTTTGGGGGTGAACGGTAGAGATAGGTTCCCCCATACACACAGCAGACCTGGCTTTGCATTAGTTTCCACTCATCTTCATGAAGTTGCTTGGCAGCATAGCAGTTTGAGGGTGGGACACAGTTCAGGGATGAAATCAGGATAGAAGGTCACTCTGACAACTGGTGCCAGCCCCTTTTGGTCTCTCATGTTACTGTCACCATTCCCCCACCTTACTCCATTCCTACCATCATACACCTGTGCATCGTAAGTCGATGTCACCTATATAAAAGTGCTGAGAGATTTGGGTGGGAGTTGTAGGTCTTGGCATGTGGTGGTGGCACGGGGGGTAAAGTGTTGGACCTAGATGTAGACAACCTGAGTTCAAATCTATCCTTAGATACTTCCTAGCTGTGTGATCCTGGGTATGTCACTTAACCTCTATTTACCTCAGTTTCCTCAACTACAAAATGGAGATAGTACCTACCTCTCAGAGCTGTTATAAAGATCAAATGCGATATTTGTAAAAAAGAGAAAAAAAGACATTTAGCATAGTGCCTAGCACAGAGCAGGAACTCTATAAGTGCTTATTTTCTTCCTACTTACTCACCCCTAGACACCTGAAATGTTTGGCTTACTACATCCCTAGAAGTGGTCCTGGCCTACATGACATAGCTACATGATATAAACCTTACTAAACACTCCAAAACCTCCATTAATGTCAGCCACGGCCCTTCTTCCCCTAACCCCACCACTGAAATAAAGACATCCACACTCTGGGCTACAAGGTTTACTTCTCAGAACCCCAAATCACAGGCACTGTCTTCTTGGACTCCATCTTATGCTGGCATCCAAGTCAGGGACCCTCAGATTGGAGTGGCAAATAAGAAGAAAGTGCTGCCGAATTCCTCTTCCTTGTGAACCCTGGGTACAACCCTGGTAACATCTCATTACCCCTATCTTCACCCTATTCACTAGCCCTAGAAAAGAAGATCTGATCTGAGTGAGACTGGGCATCCCCTACAAGGAGGAACAAGAGGAAGCCGGGACCCCGGTTCCTCTGGACCCTGGGCAGCAGCTTAGCCCCCGGCAGTCCTGGCGGAAACGACGTAATGAAAAGCAGTAGACAAGAGGGTCCAGGCAACTGTTGAGACTGAGCAGGGCCAGACTGAGGGTATGCAGGATATCCAGGGTGGAAGGCACCAGACACTCACCATCTCCATTGTCACCAACATTCCCCTCCTGTCTGGCCACCCAAGGTGCTAGGATGAGGTGATAGGGAGCCAGGCAAACAGCAAACACCAATAACAGCCCCAGTACCATGGTCCGTGCCATGCGTCGATGGGAACCAGTAGCTAATGGGCCCAGAGATGCCCCTCTCAATGTAGGGGGCACCACCAGCACTCGAGCCAAGGATATGTAGGCCCCAAGTACCAACAGGAAGGCAGCAATGAAGAAGCCTACAGTGATATAAGCCATGTCTTGTCGGGCCCAGCCATGTTCGAAGCAGCGGGTAGTGCCTCCCGGGCCAGGGCGAAGAGCCTGGGCAGACACTAGAGACGGAGCAGCACAGGCCAAGCACAGCATCCAGGTAACAGTACAGGCAGCCTGGGCCACTCGAAGCTGGTTGAGGGGCAGGCGAGTGCCAAACCCAGGCTTGGGCCCCTGCACTGTGCAATAACGACTAACACTGATGAGGACCATGAAGGAGATGGCGGCGTAAGTGGCAGCATAGTATGTGGCTCCAGTGACGTGGCAGACGGAGGCGGGGAAGGGCCAGTGGGCCCGGCCCAAGTAGTAGGTGAGCCAGAAGGGCAGCGTGAGGGTAAAGAGGATATCCGCCACAGCCAGGTTAAGCAGGTAGAGACGCAAAGCTTGGCCTAGCCTTCCCCCACCCCTCCCAAAGACAGCCAAGGCAGCCAGGTTGGCAGGCAGGCCCAAACTCAGGGCCACTGCGTAGGCTGCTGGCACCACGATGAAGCGGGCAGGATCATCCCAAGGGCCACATCCTCGAACGCCTGCACCTGCTTCTGTGTTGTTCATTGGATCCCAGGAAGAGGTGGGTGGACTGTGGGAAGAAGAAAGGATGAACTATAGGGAGGGAGGACCATGAAGGGTGGGGCAAGAGAAAGCAAACAAAGGCAAAGGGAGGGGTTATCTCCTTTGTCCCCTCCTCCCACCCCCTCCCAAGGAAACCAGCCTTTCTTACCACTCAGCCACCCCTTTTGTTCCCCCGAAACTCCCAGTCTTTTCTCTAAGCCCTTCCCCCCAACACCCCTTCTCTCACCTCTGCAGATAGCTCTTCACTCTTCTTGAAGAATACCTGTGAATCTGAGGCCAAAAAGGAGATATATATGTGGGGGTATCTGCCCTGAGTGCCACCCTAATTTCCAGTCAGTGCCCACAGGACAAGGAAACTAGAGACTGGAAAACTGAGGGTCCACATACGAGGATGAACAGTGAGTCAGTCCCTCCCTATGTCAGCTCCCTTGGTCAAGGAAGTTCATTCCTCAGATACAATCTACTGTGGCTTCTTGACTTTCCAGCTGGGCAAACCCAGAGGTGATGGGCCCTCCCCAGCCCACTGTTCCTCACCCCAAGGCAGAGCTTACTCCTAACTCGTCTGTACCCTCCACACCATACACCCATACAGAGCCATCCCAGAAACATAGGTACACACACTGAGATGTGTTCACAATGTAGGAACCTAAATACACATTGACACACACAGATATACATAGATATACATGTAAATGCATATTGCTACACACAAAGAGATCTAGAATGATGTTAACCATATGTATGGACACAACTAGGAGGCAATACAGAAGTATACAGACATCCATTCTGAAATACACATACACGGGATAATGCTCACATGAATACATATACATACACATACACAAATTAAGTAAGATGTACGAAGAAGAGTTAGCAAGAATGGGAATAAAGTCTTCTTCAGAGATAAGTCAGAGAAGTCCTATAAATGAACTTTCTGGTCTCAGAAAAGAGGGTGGTGTCTAGGAGGGTGCTAGGATCAAAATGGAGGCCCCCTCTACCAACATGATTTAATTCAACTCAATTCAATTCAACAAGCATATATTAAGCACCAACTATGTGCTCAGCACAAGGGATATCCCTGCCCTGAGCTTCAGCTCATAGGTTTGAGCTAGAAAAGGACCTCAGAGATCTCTCATTTTACACGTGAGGAAACGGAGGCTTGGGGAAGCCAAGTAATCTGCCCGAGGTAACACAGCCAGTAAATGGAAGAAGCAGACTTCGAAGCCCCTGATTCTGAATCTGTTCTTCCGCCTGCTCAGTGACGCCTCCTCAAGTACCTTACATTTGACTAGACCTCACAAGCTTCCTGAAGAAGCCAGCAAGCATCTATTAAGCTCCTACTATTTGCCAGGCACAGTGCCAAGCACAGGGGATCCTTTCTCTTCTTATCTCCACCTCCTGGCTTCCCTGGCCTCCTTCAAGTCACAGTTAAAATCCCACCTTCTTTTCTAATCCCCATTCATGCTAATGCCTTCCCTTCTGTCAATTATTTCCAATTTATCCCCTAACTTGTTTCCATGGAGTCATTTACATGTTGTCTTCCCCACCAGACTGTGAGCTTCTCGAGGGCAGGGACCTGTCTTTTTCCTTTCTTTGTATACACTCCGGTGCTTAGCACAATGCCTAGCACACAGTAGGCATTTAATAAGGATAATAATAGACAACATTTATATAACATTTACTATGTGTCAGGCACTGTGCTAAGCACTTTACAATTAAGAATAACAATAACGATAATAACTAACATATATACAGCACCTACTACGGGCCAAGCACTTTACAATTAAGAATAATAATAACTAACATTTACATAGCACCTACTATGGGCAAAGCACTTTACAAATAAGAATAATAATAGCTAACATTTATACAGCACCTACTATGGGCCAAGCACTTTACAATTAAGAATAATAATAACTAACATTTACATAGCACCTACTATGGCCAAGCACTTTACAGTTATTATCTCATTTGATCCTCATGACACCCTGGGAGGTAGATGCTATTACTATCCCCATTTTATACAGGAGGAAACTGAGGTAAACAACAATTAAGTGACTTGCTCAGGTTTACACAGCTAGTAAGTGTCAGGCATGATTTGAACTCGTGCCTTCCTGACTCCAAGCCATCCACTGCACCATCTGTTTATTGGGGATACAAAGAAAGGAAAAAAAAAACAGTTCCTACCCTCAAGAAGCTCACATTCTCATGGGAGAAACATGTAAATAACCATGTACAGACATGCCATATACAAAGTAGATGTACCATGATCTCAAAGACACTAGCATCTGGGGGGACAAGAAAAGCCTCCTGCAGAAGGTAGGACTGATCTGAGTCTTAAAGCAAGCCAGAGAGGTTCAAAGGCAGAAGTGGAGAGGCAGAGCATTCCAGGCATCGGGGTCAGTCAGAAGACGGGGAGTGCCAGGTGGGAGGCACAGGAAGTCAGGTGGGGTGGCCAGATCATGGGAGTGGGGAGGAGAATGACATATAAGATCACTGGAAAGGTAGGAGGCTGCCAAGCAGCAGGTGCGTAAGGATACGCATTGCGTGGATTTGTGAATGTGCTGCACCTTTGACTGTAATGTGCACACACATTTGTGCCCAGGGCTTTTAGACTCAAACTCTCTCCCGTATCAGTTTTTGGCAAAAAAAAAAAATTGATACTATTTTTTAATAATGTGCACATGTGAGTGAAACCCATGGGTTTTATGTACATGTGTGTGAAGGCATCCATTGATATAAATCCAGTGGGGAACGCACACGGGAAAGTCGCAGAGATACTTTCAGATACGTCCGCAAACACAATCATAAAAGACAGCACAGGGCACATCTTTGCTCAGAGGCCTTGACCAAAAGACCTATTTAACTCTCTCTGGCCCTTGGTCCAGAGCTGAGGATCTGGGAAGGGCGGGAGGAGCAGGAAGCAGAGAGGAGGGCAGGAAAAAGAGGGAGACGTTCTCAGCCCTTCTCCTGCCCTTCTGGACAAGGAAAGAAATGAATATTGAAGGAGCCAGGGTCTCTCCCACTCCACCTCTCATGACACCCCACACCTAACCTAGACCCCTATCTGGATCACACTTTGGGAGGAGAGAGAGGCACACAGCTAGAGGACCATAGCCTTAATTCCAAGTTACAGCTTGGAGGGAAAGACCTTGGCTATGGGGTCACAGCAAGAAATGAGAGTACTGTTATCTGATGGGAAAAGAAGTCTTTTCCCCTACAACTTTGTCCGGAGGTCCAGCAGACAGAAGCCAAACTATTTGGAGTAAGGTGGTGAAACTTTACCAAACTGTAAGTCGGGAGAAGGTTGTTTTAGGGAACTGCCAAGAATGAAATGACCCTCCCCACCACCAAGACCTCCTTTTCCCCTTGCCATCCGATCCCCTCCCTTACCTGGCGCTGGATTTGCTGCTCCAAGGTATCGTGTGTGGGCCTAGGAGGTTTTAAGGGGCCTGAGTCCGTGCCTGGGTAGGACAGCCCACCTTCGCTACTTCGGACAGGGGCTAATCTGTCGGTGTAGTCTGGAAATGGGTACAACAGCTGGAGGGGGGAAGGGGTACACCTGTGACCCTGGGGAGAAGGGGCTAGAGAGGAACGTCCAATCCTTCAACCCAGGGGAAGGATCTGGAGGTGGAGGTCATAACCAGGGGGCGAAAGAAAGGGAGGAGAGGGGGAGAGTAGTAGGGTAAAGAGAGTGAGCTGTCACACTAGGGAGGGAGGAGAACTAGAGAAAAACACCTCAGGGGAAGAGAATGTAAGGTAGGACTTCTCCCACTTGGGTGGAGGGAGACAAGGAGCCTGGTGGTAGGAAACTCCCAGATCATCAGTCCCCCTTCCGCTCCCCCACGAAACTTGGGAAGACTATGCCCCACCCCGTTCTGCAGGAGCCCCCGACCCACTCCGCCCGTCTGGCGCCCCCACATGTGACAATCCCAGACAACTGCTCCCCCGGCACCAGCTGGCCCTGGCGCCCCCTCCTCCCTTTCGGTTTACCGCCCTCCTCCCCACCGCCCACCGCCCACTGCATCTCCCGAGGCCTCCGCAGCAGCTGAGACAGCTCTGACCACCAGGCTGGGGAGGTGGAAACAGCCAACCCCCTCCTTTACACACACACACACACACACACACACACACACACACCAAGCTCTAATCCCTGGCAGGCCCAGAGGTTTTATTTTAAGGTCTGAGGAAGGAGACAGGCTGGCTGCAGCCTCCTGGGGGGGGCCCTAGGAGTTGCCCCTCAAGAATCCCTAGGCCTACTCCCTTCTGCCTCTGTACCTGCCTCACACCCCCACCCACCCATCCATGGTGGGAAAGACAAAACGACTAACGAACATTGTAAGAACAAACAAAATTTTTATTGAATTCTGAACAAGTCCTTATAAGCTAGCACTCTACCTGCAATGCTCCACCCCACAAAAAAAAAAAAAACCTTGAGGAACATACCCAGTACTGCCATACCCAAACCAGTGTGTAGGAAGCAAAGGGTTAAAAAATAATCGACCAGTCCTTAAGGAAGGCCTCAGCCTTCCCCCTCAAAAACAACAGAGTAAAGGTAAGATAGAGATTGGCACTGATGTCTACTGCTTTGGCTGAAAAACCATTTCATCAATGAATTTTACACCTTAAGGCACTTAACAAAGATTAAAGTTATTTGTGTATGGTCACTGACATCCCACATCCTAGGCAGAACTGAACCTGAGATCAGGAAGGTCCAGCCAACTTCTGAGTCTCTCATCACCGAAGGGCTAGCTCATACAAAGGTTGAATACGTTTGGAGTATTATGTTCAATTCTGGAGAGGAGTGGGGAAAGTGTGACATTTTAGTGAAATCTAGTTACATTTAGTAAATCTGGAGAGCATCCAAAAGAGGGTGAGCAAGATGCTGAGGGGCCTTCAAGTTCAGACCATTTGAGGATGGGCTGAAGAAACTGAAGATGATTGACCTGGACAGGAAAAGTTTCAAGGAAGACATGACAACTGTCTAGAAGATTTGAAACATATCACATGGCAGAGGGACCAACTGGTAAAAGTTGTAGAGGGGCAAATTTAGCCTGAAAAACTTCCCAATGATGAGGTCTGTCCCCAAGTGGAAGTAGCTACGTCTGTCAGCAGGTAGTAGGTTTCCCTTCACTTGTGCCTGTCTATCCTGCAAGGGGAGGCTAAATGACCACCTGTCAGGGATGCTGAGGATTCCTTTTCAAGAATGGGTTGGGCCAGATGGCCACTGAAGTGTGTTGTGACTCTAAAATTCAATGAAGGTTAAGACCACTTACTAAGGCCTATGGGGATCCAAATCTGCATTGGTAGAGAAAAGACCCCATTATGTGTGCTAAGGCTAGGGTATAATTCCCCTTTATTATTCACCTTTCCAATTTGAGAATCTCCCTGCTTCTGTCTTGCACTCCGCCCCGCCCCTTCCTCTTTCTGGATGCCCATTTCTTCTTCTGAGCCCAGTGATGGTTTTAATTCCCCATCTTGAGGCTCCTTGATTTTTCTCCTTTCTGACTGGAAATTTAAGAGTTTTTAGTAGGGTTTTGCCATAATAAAGCACTTTGCCATTAAATGCCCCTTCTTGTCATATGGGAAGGAAGCTTAAGAATTCCTTAAGTGGGAGGCTTTCAGTTCTTTAGTGAGTCAGTGCCCTGCTTTGCCAATGCTGAATTTCCTCACATTGAGTAGACTCGGAATGAGGGAGACTAATATGTAAATGCAAGCACTTACCCTTAAAAACAGAAGTGGATGGGGAGGAAGGAGTAGAGGGCAACCCAAGAAGCCTGAGTTAGAGAGCGCAGAGAAGCCTCTCGCACAGACTGATGGGAGAATGCATTGGGGACTGGTCCCCAGGGCAGTGAAACAATAAAGCAAACCCAGAATCAGCTAGTTCAGGGCCCAATGTTGGACTCTTATGTAGTTGCACATTCCAAACATGTCCTTGCCATCAAATCTACATGAGGCGGAGGCCAGACTGCCAGGTCAGAGGTGCTTCTATCCCCACCCCTCCGTGATCCTCCAGCTCCCAATGATGATCCTGCACCTCTCTCTCTCCCCACGCCCCCATTTCCTCTCCAACTCTTCCCTCAGCCTTGGCCTTGACTCAGGAACTCTGGCAGATACGGGTAAAGAGCAGAAACAGGAGTCCCAGGCAAAGGGTTGGGGGTGCACATGTAGACACAGACTCCCCCAGTACCACCAAGGTGTAAACTGTAACTGGAGAAGGAAGAAATAATAAGGCAAAACTCAATAAGCCAGCATTTGAAAACCTAGAAAACATAAATTACTTGGGAAAAAACTGCTGAGAAACTGGAAAGCAGCCTGGAAGAAATTAGGCTTAGATCAACACTCTATGCTATATTCTACAATACATTCTAAATGTATATGTGATCTTAATATTTAAAATCATGCTATTAAAAAATTATAAGAGAAGTAAGTCATATACTTCTCACAGTTATGAGTAGAGATATTCTTTTTAAATTATGTTTTTAGTTATTTCATTAAATATTTCCCAATTACCTTTTTAAAAAATTAATATTCATTTTTTAAAATTCTGAGTTCCAAATTCTCTCTCCTACCTGCCCCTCCCCCACTCATTGAGAGGGCAAGCAATATGATATCAATTATACATGTGAATTCATGCAAAACGTAATTCTATATTAGCCATGTTGCCAAAAAAAGCCATACACAAAAAAAAAAACAAGGAAAATAAAGTAAGTGGAAAAAAATATGTTTTAGTCTGCACTGAGAGTTCATCAGTTCTCTCTCTGAAGGTAGATAGCATTTTTCATCATAGGTCCTTTGGAACTGTCTTGGATCATTGTTTGGATCAGAGCAGCTAAGTTTTTCACAGTTAATCATCATTAAAATGCTGTTGTTATTATTCACTTCACTTTGCATCAGTTCATGTAAATCTTTCCAAGTTTTTCTGAAACCATTCTGCTTATCATTGTTACAGCACAATAGCATTCCATCACAATCATACACCACAACCTGTTCAGCCATTCCCCAATTGATGGACATCCTCTCAATTTCCAATTCTTTGCCACCGCAAAAAAAGTTGCTGTAAATATTTTTGTATAATTAGGTCCTATTCCCTTTTCTCTGATCTCTTTGGGATATAGATCTAGTAGCTGTGTTGCTGGATCAAAGGGTATACACAGTTTTATAGCCCTCTGGGCATAGTTCCAAATTGTTCTCCAGAGTAGTTATACCAGTTCACAGCTAGGAGATGTATTCTTAACTAAAGAAGAGATAGAAGCAATTACAAAAGATAAAATAGGTGACTTTGATTACTTGAAACTGAAAAGCTTCTGCACAGATAACATCAATACATTTAGAATAAGAAAGGAAGTGGTGGAATGGGGAAAAAATCTTTGTATCAAATTTCTCTGATAAGGTTTGGGATCCAAGATATAGAAACACTTAATATATACTGTATACAAGACCAAAAGGCATTCCCAAATAGATAAACAGTCAAAGGATATGAAGAAATGGTTCTCAAAAGAATTATAAACTATTAATAATAACATGAAAGAATTCTCCAAATCACCAATAATAGGAGAATTGAAAATCAAAACAAACCTAAAATTTCACCTCACTCCCCACAAATTGGCAAAGTTGACAAAAGATGGGAATACTGGATGTTGGAGGGGTTGTGGGGAGAAAGTCCCACTAGTGTAATGTTGATGGAGCTGTGAATAAATATATCTACTTTGTAAACTAATTTGAAATAAGGCAATTAAAGTAATTAAAATATTCTGACCCTTTGACCCAAAAATTTCCTCTACTAGGCTTTGTCCAAGGGGGCCACCGATAAGAAGAAAGCCCTTGTATCTCTACATAAGTCCAAAATCTCTTAAAGCAGCACTTTTTTGTGATAGCAAAGCATTGTAAATAAAGTAGATGTCCATCATTTGGGGAATAGCTAAACAAACTCTGGCACATAATTGTAATGGAATGTTACTGTGCCATAAGAAATGACAAATATAATAAATACAGAGAAGCACAGGAAGAGCTATGTGAACAGATACATAAAGAAGTAAACAGAACCAATCACTACAAGTAAATGAAAAGAACAAAAAAAAACAACCAAAAGAGAATGATGAAAATTCACTTTTTGCATCAGTGATGCAAAATTATAAAGAATAAGCATGGCTCCAAAGAAGACATTCCCACTCCACTCCTTTGCAGAGGTGGGATGACCACAGGTGTGGTACATTGCAAATATTTCCAGATTTGTTCAACGTATCAATCAGTTGTGCTGATTTTTTCTCTTTCTTTTTTTTTGTCTTTAAAAATATTGTTATACATGGGGTGGCTCTCTGGGAGGGAAAAAGGGAGAAATGCTGGAGGAATTTTGGTGAGTAAAAGTCAGTCAATGAGCCCTGTGTCAAGCATTTTAATAAGCAATGTGGAGTAAAAAGAAAGGACAAAATAAGAGTCTCTGCCCTCAGGTGCAGAAACAATAGCTCACATTTATAAGTCATATCCACAATCTACCTAGAGTCTCATAACAGCTCAAGGAAGGAAGTAGTGAGACTACTGTCCCCATTTTATAGATAATGAACCTGAGGAGAGTGGGAGAGATTTCAGAGACAGAGCTAGGTCTTCTGACTCCCTGTCCAGTGATCTTTACTCTCCACCAGATCTGCCTCTCAAGAACAACACCAAGGAGGAGCAGTGTCTGAGGTGGAAAAAGAGAGTCACGAAAAGTCCCTGGTCCTTCTCCCTCCTCAGCCAGGAAACAGGTAGAGGAGTAAAGTGGGAGGGACAGAGGAGGAACTGGGAGTGCCAGGAGACCTGGTCTGTGTCAGAGAGGCTGGCTTCCAACCTAATTGATATAACATTACGACTTGCCTTCTCAATAGGTGAATGAGAGGCAGGAGGGAGGGAGGGAATTCAAAACTCAAAACAAAATTAAATAAATGTTTAAAATAAATAAATAAACGATGGTGCGGGTGGGAAAGGACAAAAAGAAAAGATAAATGTAGCCATAGCTGTAAATTATAGGAAGCCCAGGAACCTCAGCCTACATCTGGGATTCTTAAACATTTTTTGTTTCCTTGACCCCTTGGACATTCTGGTGAAGCTTATGGAACCCTTCTCAGAATAATATTTTTCAATGCATAAAATACATAGGATTACAAAGGAAACTAATTATATTGAAGTACAGTTAATAGAATAGTTAAACAAGTTCACGAACATTAAGTTAAGAATTCCTAACCTAAACTTGAGGACTTAGAGTTGGGGAGACAAGGAAGGGTTACCCCAAAGGCTAAAAAGGACAGGTTCCTGACCCTGGGGAGAAGAACAAAGTGGGAAGGAGGAAAAAGGGCCCAGTGCCCACCATCCAGCCCTGGGCTTGGGCCACAGCCCCAGCCAAACTTCAGCCCTCACCCCAGCTTACCCATCATAAGCAGGGAGAGTAAAATGCTGCTGAGCTCCTGTAGCAAGGGGGGTCCCACGGCCAGTAGGAGACCGGACACAAGTTCCGCCCAGCCCGTTACAATCAGAAGGTCTCCGGGATCTGGATTGTAGCCCAGGTCCTTCAATGGTAACACCTCAGCAAACTTTACCATCTGGGCTTTCTAGAAGAGACAAGGAATGACTATTAATAGTCAATGAGGATGTACTGAGCCCTGGCTGTTGAGAGAATTCTGGGAGTTCATCCACCCTGTCTGCCATGGATAGGATACTGAGAGGTGATGAGAGGAAAAAACCCTCCAGATCTCTGTGCTCTGAGTGCCTTTCCCAGCTGTGGAAATGGGTGTTATAGGGAAGAATAAATGAATGAATGAATGAATGAATGAATGAATGAATGAATGAATGAATGAAAAATGAATATATGAATGACAAAGCCCTGTGCTAAGCACTGGGGATATAAATAGGAAAACAAGACAGTCCCTGGCCTCAAGGAGCTCACTTTCTAACTCGGGGTCAAAGGGAACAACACAGAGGAGGTTTCACTTACAAGTCAGATGGCTTTAAAAGTCCCATAGACCTTAGGCAAACAGCAAAGCATATGGTAATTCACCTTCTTTAAAATCATTTCTACTGATTAAACCATACCCACTTCTGACAGTGACACATTTGACAGTGCCAACAATACTACTATTGCCTTTTCTCACATTTACTTAGCACTTTAAGGTTTACAATATGTATTCCTATTGGGTTCTGCATTGGTCATCTGCTTCTGTTTAGAATCTGAGTGGGAGAGGACCTCAGAAGACCTGTAGTTTAATTCATACCTGAGTAGAATCCCCCTTACCAAGCGTCTCTAACACGATATCCAGCATCTGCTCGAATGTGTCCAGGGACGCCAGAGGAATACACTGCTCCGAAGGCAGCCTGTTCCACTGTTGGATGTTTCTGATGGTTTAAAAGTGGCACCTTATCTGAAACTGAAATCTCCTTTCCTCTCAAACGTGGCCCCTTTTCTTCTCATTTTGCCTTAGGGAGCCGAGCATAGCAATCCATCAGTCAACAAATACTTACCATGTACTAGGCACTGTGCTGAGCACCAAAGCTAGAAAGCCCCCCCACCCGAAAAAAGGAACAGTCTCTACCTTCAAAAGGCTTCCATTCTATCAGGGAAGACAAGTCGAATCTCACTCCCACCATAGTCCTCCTAATACCTGAAGACAGCTAGCATGTCCCCCTTCCCTAAGCTAGAACCCACGATAATTCCCTCTTGTTCCCCTCTCATTCTTCTCTTCTCCAGAATGAACACCCCAGTTCATTCAATTGATTCTCATAGGACACCTTCACAGGCCTCTCCAGGGCTCTCTCCTCTACATAAATTCTGATTTGTCAAAAGTCCCTTCTAAAATGGGACACTCAGAGTTGAATACTTGAAATGTGGTCTGACCAGGGCAACAGACAGCAGGATTTGTCATCTCCCTCATTCTGAACAACTATGCCTCTTAATACAGCCAAAAATCCAGTAGGTCTGTAGAACTAACCTTGGAATCAGGGAGACCCGAGTTCAAATCCTTCCTCAGACATTTACTGTGTGACGTTGGGCAAGTCATTTGACCTCTGTTTACCTCAGTGTTCCTCACTGTAAAATGAGGATAATAATAGCACCTACCTCTCAGGGTTGTAGAGAGGATCAAATGTAATGAGATCTGAAAAGTGCTTAGCACTGTACCTGGTACATATAAGGCACTATAGAAATGCTAGCTATCATGATTCTTAACCAGAGTTTCAATGAGTCTGTAGAACTGGCCTTGGAATTGGGGTTCAAACTCCACCTCTGATTTATAATGGCTGTGTGACTGTAAACAAGTCACTCAACCATTCAGTGCCCCAAGCAACTCTCTCTAATATAGCAGAACTGTCAGATTGTAGACAGACTGTAGAATTATTGCTGATTTGAATTGGCTAAGGAGTTTCCTCTTTGGGAATTCCCTACATCAAAGAAATCAAAAGTATAGGCAAAAAAATTTTAATAGAGTTATTTTTTTGACCACCTTGTTGACTTATATTGAGCATACATTTCTAACTACAAGTCTCAGGTCTGCTTCATGTTCATTAGCTAAGAAAGCCAGATGTCCCCTACCCTACATTTGCACTTGTTCAATTGACTTTTGAAAAAAATACAAGTGCCAGATTTTGCATTCCTATTCAATTTTATCTCATTAGTTCAAGCCTTTCAAGGTCTTTTTGGATCCCAATTCTATAACTCAATAGATTCGTTCTCCCATCAAACTTCATGACATCTGTGGATATGGTTAACTATGTCATTGCTGTCCTTATCCACCATTGCTAGCACAGGGCTAAGGATGGAGCCCTTCAGTTGCCCTGCCATCAGGGAATTCTATCTAGTTGGGTCTGCATTCAGCCTATGAAATTACCAAGGCAGAGAGCAGGTTGGTGTAGTACGTAGCTCTCCCTGGACACTGGCCAACACAGCACCAATGGATAAAGTTTCATGATGATTATAGCTAATAATAAGTGCAATCTTAGGATTATAACTAACATAATAGGATAAAGACTAAGCTCATTGTATACATCATCTCATTTGGTCCTCACAAAACCCTGGGAGGCAGTTATCATTATCCCCATTTTGTAATGAGGAAAACTGAGGCAGATAGGAAGATGAGGAAACTGGGCAAGAAAGAAGCACACAGTTAATAAGTGTCTGACACTGGATTTGAATCCAGATGTTCCTAACTCCAAGTTCAGCACTCTATCCGCTGTATCACCTAACTGTCTAGCATGATGATCACGACGATCATGATGATCATGAAGAAGAAGCAAAAGAAGAAGGAGAAGAAGAAGAAGAAGAAGATGATGGAGTAGGAGAAGGAGAAGAAGAAGAAGAAGATGGAGAACGAGAAGAAGATGGAGGAGGAGAAGAAGAAGAAGAAGAAGAAGAAGAAGAAGATGGAGAAGGAGAAGATGGAGAAGTAGAAGAAGAAGAAAAAGAAGAAGATGGAGGAGAAGAAGAAGATGAAGAAGGAGGAGAAAAATAAAAAGAAGAATAAGAAGGAGGAGGAGAACGAGAAGATGAAGCAGAAGAAGAAGAAGAAGAAGATCTATATAGTGCTTATTATGTGCCAGACACTGTGCTAAGTGTTTTGCAATTGTTATCTCATTTGATCCTCTCAACAACCTTGGGAGGTAGGAGCTATTATTATCTCCATTTTACAGATGAGGAAACTGAGGGAAATAGAGGTCAAGTGACTTGCCCTTGACTGTACAACTAAAGAAAGTCTGAATCTGGATTTGAACTCAGTTCTTCCTGACTCTAAACCCATCACTCTAACCACTACACCACCTAGCTGACCCTAGCTAAAAAAAAACCCACTTTGGGCAGCCACAGGACTATGTCATGCACAATGCATGTTTATAGAATGAAAAAGTCAAAGGGAATCCCAAGAGACCATCTAGTATAACCTCCCCATTCAATTCAATAAATAATTATTAAGCAATTACTAAGTACAAGGGGATACGATGACAAAAATGACATCCCCTGCCATCGAGGAGTTGACATTCGGTGGGGGGGAGGGGCGGGGAGAGGATAACATGTTCACAATTTCCAGAGAAATAAATTCAAAAAAATATTGCAATGAGTGCAAAGCATTTGGGGGGGCATATAACAACTGGGGGAAGTAGGAAAGGTCTCTTTAAGGAGCTGATACACAAGCTAAACCTTGAAAAGTGTTAGGGGGTTCTCTTTTTTTTTAACTTCTCAAGCATCTATTTTTCATCATCCCATCCACTTCCCCTACTTCCAAGCTGAAGGAAAAAGAAAACCTCTTTTAACAAATATACATAGGTAAAACAAATTCCCACATTGACCATGTCCAAAAACATGTCTCATTCTGCACCCTGACTCTGAGTCCATCTCTGTCAGGAGATGGGAAGCGTCATTGATCCTCTGGAATCATGGCTGATCATTGTGTTCACCAGAGTTCTTAAGTCTTTCAAAACTATTCAATTTTATAATGTTGAAGTTACTATGTAAATCATTCTCCTGGTTCTGCTCACTTTACTCTTCTCATCAATTCATACAAGTTTTCTCAAGCTTCTCTGAAATCATCTCTTTCTCCATTTCTTACAACACAATCTAATTCTATTACATTAATAATCTGTTCAGATATTTCTGGATTGATGTTCTTTGCTACTGCAAAAAGGGTGCTATAAATATTATATATATATACATATATATGTCTTTTTCCTCTTTTTTTATCTCTTTGAGTTATGAGCTTTATAGCAGTATTGCAGACAGCTAGGTGGTTCAGTGAGAGAGCTAGATTTGGAATCAGGAAGATCTGAGTTCAAATTCCAGCCTCAAATACTTACTAGCTTTGTAACCCTAGGCAAATCACTTAACCATTCAGCCTCAGTTTCCTCATCGGTAAAAAGGGATAATAACAGTACCTATCTCTCAACTGTTGTGAGAATCAAGTGAGATAACATATGTCAAGTGCTTTGCAAATTTTAAAGCATCATATAAGTGCTAACGTCATCAAAGGGTATACAAAATTTAGTAACTTTTGAGGAACAGTTCCTAATTGCTTCCCAGAATGGCTAGAGCAATTCATTGCTCTACCAATAGTGTATTAATGTGCCTGTTTTCCTAAAGTCCCTCAAACATTTGTCATCTTCCACTTTTTTTTGTCAACACTGCCAATGTGAGGATGAGTTCTATCTCACAGAGGAAGAACTATGGGTTTCAAAAGTCAGAGGTGAGGAAGAAGAGAATGTCAAGCATTGGGTATATAACCAAGAGTATGCTGGAGGTAGCTTTACCCAGCAGATTGTTAAATTTACAGTATGAGCACTTACTCCTTGGAAATCAGAAAATGCTACAGATTGGGGCTTGATTTATTGCTTTGTTGATTTTCTAGACTTAAGAAAGTAAACGAAAAAGCATTAATGATGCAGATTAAACAAAAACAAAGCATGTCCTGTATACTTTTTCTTTTTTGGGATAGCCAGTTGTTAAATATTTACCAGTACACCCCTAGTACAGCCTGTGCAAAGACATGGATTGGGGAGCTAGAAAATTATATATGGGGAATAGTAAGCAGGACATTCCAACTATAGCTTAGAAGAGTAACAGGTAATCAGCCAAGAAAGGTAAGATGGAGCCAAATTGTCAAGTCCCTTAAATGTCCCAAAAGGCATTTATAGTTATCCTAAAGGTAATTGTCCTTCTTTCTCAAAGAAGACTGAAATGACATCATTATGTGGGGTCAGGGTATAGTGTGTCCAGCTGTTGCTAATCAGGCCAATATGAGCTCAGAAGGCTCTCCCACAGGTCAGGCATAAATAGTGCACATGACCATTTGGAGTGGAGATGTCTCTAAATTTGTGCATCTCACGTTTCTTTTGAGTTACCATAGTCCTGCTTCATTCATATAGCACAGTACCTTCTTTGATGTGGACACACCATGCTGAGCAGCCCTGTGCCAGTGTCTCCCATGTCTCACAACTGATTCCAAAGTTCTTCAGAGGGATCTTGAGAGTGTCCTTGTATCACATCTTCTGACCACCATGTGAGCACTTACCCTGCGTGAGTTCTCCATACAACAGTCTTTTAGGCATTCAAACATTGTGGCCAGCCCATTGGAGTACTATATTTCACCACATAATCGTGGCAGATTTTACACCAAATTTTTTTGCTCAAAAGTGAGGTGCAACCATTATGTGAAGCTTTTTCTCAATTGTGCTGTTATTACTTAAAAATCATTTATTACTAAACTGTCTTTGATGCAAGATTAGGATACACGGAATACTTGTGAATATACACTAAAATTGGAAAGATGGAAGTCTTACCATATCACATGACTTACTCATGGCAGCTTCACCTGCCTGCCAGCCTCCCTTGTACCTACAGCTCTTCATTGGGTTGAGTGACAATGCTGTTAGTACTGCAGAGCTCTAAACAAACCACACAAGTTAGTTTTCAGAAATATACTGATAATGTGCATGCACTGAGAGTTTTAGGCTCAAGGCTCACGATGCACAAAAGATAAATGCGTATCTATATGCCACTGCTGAATATACTGGTGCTCTGTTTACCTTTTAAACTGTGTGACAAACAGAATTATACCATGCCATGATTAAAGGATTAATGGTTCTAAACCAATTTTGGGACTGAAAAAAAAAGGTGCAATGATTATGTGGTGGTGATGATTATGCAGTGAAATACAATAGTATTCTCTGCAGTAGAGTTTGCTTGGCAGGTCAGCTTGAGAAAGGACCTCAGTGTCCAGTACTTTATCTTGCCAGGGAATCTTCAGAATTTTCCTAAGACAATTCAAATGGAAGCAATTCAGTTTCCTCGCATGGTGCTGGTAGACTGTCCAAGTTTCACAGGTATACAACGATGAGGTCAGCACAATGGCTTTGTAGACCTTCAGTTTAATAGGTACCCTAATACCTCTTTTCTCCCACATTTTCCTTCAGAGTCTCCCAAACATTGAGCTAGCTTTGGCAATGTGTGCATCCACCTCATAATTGATGCGTACATCCTTGGAAAGAATATTACCAAGTTAAGTGAACATTCATGATTTCTCCATTTGCTATAACTGATGGTTCCACATATGGTTGATGCAGTGCTGGCCAGTGGAGAGCCTCTATTTTCTTGGTGTTAACTGTTACACCAAAATTAGCACAAGCAGTAGAGAATCAATTCATACTTTGTTGCATCACAGCCTCAGGTCTGCACTGAATGCACAATCATCTGAGAACCAAAATGCCGCACGCCAACTCTCCCTCCATTTTAGTCTCAGCTTGTAGCCTTTTCAAGTCAAAAAATTTACCATCAATGTGGTAGCTGACTTTAATGCCATTTCCATCCTCATTGAAGGCATCCAACAACATCATACTCATGGGAACAAGCACACAGCCCCGCTTCATTCCATTGGTGACTGGGAAATCAGGGGCGCATTGTCCATTATCCAGAACCCATGCAAGCACGCCATCCTGAACCTGACATAAAATATTGATGAACTTCTCCAGGCAACCAAATTTTGCCATGGTTTTCCACAAGCCCTCATGACTGACAGTATCAATGGCCTTGGTCAGACCGACAAACATTCTGTTCTGCTCCTGACATTTCTCCTGGAATTCTCAGGCAGCGAACACCATGTCAGCCATTCCTCAGCCCTTTCTGAAGCCACACTGGCTCTCAGGTAGATGACCATCTTCCCAGTGAAGAATTAGGCCTATTAAAGATGACTCTGGCAAGAATCTTGCTAGCCAATGACTAAGATAGAGACCCCTCCATGATTGTAACAGGACAATCTAGTTTTTTTTGCTTTGTAGAGATGGATAATGAAGGCATCCTTGAACTCCTGAGGAATAACCTCCTCTTGCCATATTACCCAGAAAATTTCAGTCAACTTTTGTATGCACAATGGATCCCCCACCTTGTAAATCTCTGCTAGACAGAATCAGCACTAGGCACTTTGCCACATAAGAGGAGCCTAAAGGCATTCGAAACTTCTTCAGTTGGCAGTTCAGCTAGAGAGGGATTGACTTCAACCTGTGAATGGCTTCAGTACGGATTGATGATGGTCAATGGAAGCGTTCATCTCTCCAGCATCATGTCCTTATCACTAATCAATGTGGCTCCATCAGCACTGAGTAGTTGAGATGTACCAAAAGTCTTTGGCCCATAAACAGCATTCAGGGCAACATAAAAGCACTTTGGAGTGTTACTATCAGTGTAAAACTGAATTCCACAGGCCTTCTTACTGAGCCAAGTTTCCTGCATCTCTCTAAGCTTTGCTTGCACTTTACTTTTGATGGAATTAAACACTGCCCTCTCAGAGATGGGTGAACCATCCTGCAGATAAACCCTGAAAAGTTTTCGTTTTTTCATTTAGCAGCTTCTGAATTTCCCCATCATTTTCATCAAACCAATCCTGATGTTTGCAAGTGTTCTGGCCCTGATGAGCAATTAATAGCACTGTAAACCAAATCTCTGAAAGCTGCCCACTCCTTTTCTGCTCTACTGTTGCCAAACGTGTGTTGGCTCAGCTTTTTCTCCAAGTTAGCAATGAACTGCTGAAGCACCCTAATCTGTTGATATTTATTAAGTCTTTGGTAGTCATCTTGCCTTAGGGCTGCTGCTTTTGTTGAATGCAAATATTTAGCTTGGAAAGGGTATGTCTAAGTGGTCCAGCACTTTGAGCCACACATTGCCTTCATTATTCATATCTTCTCTGTCTCTTCTCCTTACAGTGACATAGTCTATTAAATGTCAATGTTTGCTGTAAGAGACCATCCGTGAAGTTTTATTGTATTTAAGTAAATGGAAGACAGTGTTGGTGATAAGAATGTCATGGGATGCACAAGTCTTCAGTAGTAGGTGACCGCTGCTGTTGCTGTTTCCAACTCCATTTCTCCCAAGGACTCACTACAATATCTGGTAGCTTGTGCCTCTTCTGGCATGAAAGTCACCCAGAATCACAAGCTTGTCCTCTTTCAGCACATTGATTACAAAGGTCTCCAGGTCTTCATAAAACTTTTCTTTGACTTCATCAGGTTTCTTCTTGGTGAGATGCATGCACTCCAAAAAAAAGAAAGGGGCCTATGTCTTAAAATATTTATGGAATTTTTATAGTGGCAAAGAAATAGAAATACCCATCAATTTAGGAATGGTTGAACCAGTGATGGTATATGAATGTAATGAAATATTATGACACTATAAGGCATGTTGAAAGGGATGGTTTCAGAGAAAGAACCAATGCAGTGGAGTGAGCAGAATTAGGACAACAATGTATACAACAATAGCAAGAGAGTAAAGATAAACTACTTTGAAAGACTTAAGAACTCTGATGGATGCAATGATCAGCCAGGGCTCCAGAGGACCAGTGATAAAGCCAGCTACTCACACCCTGAAGGAGACATAATGGACTCAAGGTACAGAATGAGTCATATATTTTTGGACATAGCCAGTAAAGGAATTTGTTTTGCTTAACTATGTATATTTGTTACCAGGATTTTTTTCTTCTTTTTAAATGGGGGAGGGGTGGTAGGAGGGAGAAGAGGGCTAGAGTTAGTTAGGATTGCCAAAAAAAGAAGGAAAAAAACAATAAATAAAGGTAATAGGAATATCTTTTTAAAATGCACAAAAAAGAACAAAGAGGGCCAGGAGGAAATATAGACATGCACTACAAAAATTCACAAATATTTTAAAATATAGAGCCTTTTCTTCTTTTTTTGATCTCCTTGAAGTACAGGCCTTCCAGTGCTACCACTGGGACAAAGGATTTATGCATAGGTTAGTGGCTTTGGGGGCAGAGTTCCAAACTGTTTTCCAGAATGGCTGGACAAATTCGCAGCTCCACCAACAATGCAATAGTGCGTCTGTTCTTCCACACTCTGTCTAGCAATCATCATTTTCCTTTTCTGTCATCTTTGTCAATCCTATGGGTAGAACCTCAAAGTTTTCATTAATGTTGGTAGAGCATTTTTTCCCCACATAGTTGTCGATGGCTTGGATTTCTACAATTGAAAACTGCCTATTCATATTCTTTGATTAAAATATTCACAAGAAAACGGCTCTGCCTCAGAAGCTTAAGCAGAGGAATAAAATGGTCTGCCTCAGTTTCCTCATCTGTAAAATGGGGATAATAACAGCAACGACCTCCCAGGGTTGTTATGAAGATCAAATGAGATAAGTTTGTAAAATGCTTTGCAAACCCTGAAGAACTACATAAATGCCAGCTACTGCTGTTATCATCATGAATATCAACTAGGCAGCTGTGAGGATGATGGCTTGGAGAGCTGATGAGCTGGATGCAGGGAGAAAAATCAGAAAACTGTTGCAATAGTCCACATGGAGATGATGCAGGCATGATGCAGCGGTGTTAGTGGAGAGGAAGAGATGGATGAGAGAGATGGGGGGCGGGGAGATAGAATCCACAAGATTTTGCAGTTTATGGACTGTGGGAAGGGGAGGGAGGCAGGGTTGTTTAAATGAACATAAACAGTTAAGAATGATATCTGAGTTGTGTATTTGGGTGATCAAAGTTGTGTTATCCTCTGCAGAAATAAAAAAGGAGGAGAGCCAAGTTTGAGAGGGAAAAAAATTTCATAGAATACGTTGAGTTTAAGATACCTATGGGACAGATCAGAAGAGATACAGGGCTGGAGAGGTAGACCGGGGAGTTTTCTGCATAGATCTAAGAGCTAAAACCATGGGAGCTGATGGGATCTCAGAAGAGAAGGCCCGGGAGACAGCCCCGGAGTATACCCACACGACAGGAGCAGAAAGAAAATAATAATAAAAATAAAAACAAACAATTTTTATTAAAATCTAAAATATAAATAAAAGTTCTGCTAATTACTTTACATACACGATCTCCTTTCAGCCTTCACAACAACCCCGTGAAGTTCTACAAGTCCCATTGCCCCCATTTAACAGATGTGGAATCTGAAGCCCAGAGGGGTCACACAGCTGTTAAGCGTCTGAGGTGGGCCAAGTTCTTCTTGAGCTCAGGTTCACTACAATAGCTACCATGCCTCTCCAAAAAACAAAATACCAAAAAATACAGAGTAATTTCAAGAAGGAAAGAATACTAATGGATGGGAAAAATTAAAAGAAAAACGAATTCCCCAGAAAAGGCTTGTGTTAAAACAGGGGTTCTCAAACTTTCCGGTCTCAGGACCCCTTCACACCTTTAAAAATTACTGAGGAATTCAAAGAGCTTTTGTTTACACAGGTTATATCTACATATTTACCCTATGAAAAATCCACCACATGAGATATTTAGCATATGGGAAATAAAACATCTTACAATTAGGAAAATAGCTTGAACTTCACGGACCTCTGGGGGACGCCTCCTGGGGTCCATTGTCCATACTTTGAGAACTGCAGCATTAAAGTTATCTCCAAGTTCCCTTCCAGCTATGATATCCCAAGATTCTATGTTCAAGGTCAAAAATGGAGTTATTGGCAGAGTGAGTGGCTAGAACTCAGTCCTCTTGACTCCCAGTCCAAGGCTTCTTTCATGCAAATGATCTCAGACAAGTCTGCCATAAATATTGAATAATATGTCCTAGACAAAAGTTGAAGATACCTCAACAGAGTTGGGGGTAGGATAAGTTGGAAGGTCGAGGTAACCTAATATATTCTTACCAACCCTCAGATACCTCACCACCATCCCCCCATCATTAGCCCCTCTTAGGAAATTTAGGTCTTTTTGCAAACAGAGAAGGTCCCCAGGAAACCTCCTGAGCTGGTACCTGATAGTGATGCAGGAGCTGCAATGAATATCTGAAGTCTAATGACCACTTGCATGGACAATTGCCCCTGCCCCCTTTCTCTGTCACTCCTTTCCACTAAATACCCCCTTCCTCTGCTAAGGAACAAGCACCAAGGCCCCTGACCCATCTTGGCCAGCACTGCCTGTTCTGGACTATCCTCAGCCCTGACAGCCCCTTCACACTCCCTGGCCTGCCCAGCTACCTCTTCCAGCCCCAAACAAAGCCAGGAAAGGCAGCTCAAGGCCCAAGTGATTAGATAGCAAGGGGAGGGAAAGGCAATCTCTACCTCCCCTCCCCAAACTCCCACCAAAGAACATGGAAGGAATGACCTTCCCAAGAACTTCTGAAGAACAGGAGAACAAACCCTCCCTTCCTGTGAGGAGTCCCCTGGAAGCAGTGTATTACCTAAGCAAGAAGCTTTGTTGGGTTCTAGTCCCAGCTTAACTCATGATGTAACCCAGGAGGCAGTGAGAAATGAAGGAAATTGCCCATTACCTCACCTCTCAGATGTGGATTAATAACTCCTATCCTACAGAGGTTTTATGAGGATCGTAAATACACCCTGAAAGTTATGTAAAGGGCTAAAGAGAAGCCAGGAGTTATTTTCAACATCATTGGAGTAAGACAGGGCCAGGACCCTGAAGAGGGAGAGGAGGCACATCCTCATTCAAAGTGTGGGCTCTTCCATCATTAAAATCAGCAACAGGACCACCGTGAACTCTACCCTCAACCCCACCCTTACCCCCTTAAGCCAACAGACTTGAGGGAATTCACTCCAGAATTTATTAAAGGCTTAATACAGGCACTGGGATAAATACAAAGATCTTTAAGTAAGCCAGTTCTTGCCCTCAAGGATCTGTTACAGTCCACCACGGTGGGGGAAGGGAGGAGGGGCAACATGGTTACAGGTTAGACGACTCAAAATATATGGAAAGGAAGTACAAAATAATTTTAAAGGTAACAAGAGGTAGGGAGGGGGAAGGCCTCCTGTAAGAGATGGCATTCGAGTTAAGTCTTAAAAGAGAGTTAGGGATTCTAATAGGCAGAAGTGAGTCTTAAGAGCATTGCAGGAATGGGAGTTGAGGGGGTTGGGGTGGAGGAATAGCCTGTGAAAAGATAAAGAGTGATAGTATATGGGGAAAACCAAGGAGGTTGGGGGAAAGGGATGCCACATTCAGACTTTGCTCCCTAGCTGAGGAGTCTTGAGGAAGAATGGAAGAGAGCAGAGATTATCACCTTTTCTTTTCCCATCAAACATCCTACCCCTACCCCACCCCCAGCACAGGCTCTCAGGAAGCTGGATAAATCCCTCATTTGTACAGATCTGATCCAAGATGCCTATACCTGCCTTTAACACCATGGGGCCTCTACCAGGTGAGGAGTATAGAGCTGTCACTGAGCAAGCCAACTCCCAACTCAGTGTCAGTATCCCCAACTGTAAAATGAATAATAATTGTTAGCATTTCTATAGCTACATTTAGGTTGGCAAAGGGCTTCACAAACATTATCTCATTTGATCCTTGCAACAACCCTGTACTATTTATTATCCCCACTTTACAAGGTGCGGTGAGGGGGGCAAAGAGGCCCAGGGTCACACAGCTAGTGTTGGAGGCCACATTTGAACTCAAATCTTCCTGACTCCACGCCCACTGCTTTATGCACTGTGCCACCTAGATTGGACTCCCTAACTCTAGAATTTCTTCTGCCTCTGACGGCCTTGGGCTTTATGAGCTCGCAAAGGTACAAAACATTCACTAGAAGTGATAGGACTTGAGTTAAAAATCCTGGCTCTATTGTGACCTCAGGTGGGATGTCACTGAGCCTCTGTTCTCTCATGTGCAAAATGAAGAGGGGGGATGCTCTCTGAGGTCCCTCCCAACTCTCAATCTATGATCCTACGATTCCTCCTCTCTCTGAGTGTCCACAGGCAAAGATCCAGGAAATCTGAATCGCCCAGGCACCCTTCAGTTTCTGGAGGCACAGCTCCGCCTACTATCTGGAGCGAGCCACAGTGGCCCTGGCCTCGTCTACCCCATCATCCCAGGCCCCCTTTCTCTCCCCTCTCGGGGAGATTCCGTAGTGGCTAAAGCAGTCTCGCGGGCGCAGGCTCGGAGGGCTGCCGGGGTAGCCAAGGCGGCCTCTCTGCAATAGAAGGAGTAAGGGGGCAAGGAGCCCTGCTCCCGCCTGGAGACCCCCAATCCCTCCCCGGGTAGCCACACAGCGCAGCGCGGCTGAGCCAAAACCCAGTGCTCCGTGGGCACGCGCGCGCGCATCGCCCCCGCCCTTCTGCAGCCGCCCCCGGCCCCCGCCCGCCGCTCACCATCTGCGCGTGCACCTGGGCCGGGATGTGACACTCGGAGAGCTTGACCGCCCCCGTGAGCATGAAAAAGATCCCCAGCAGCAAACGCAGACCCACGAAAACGAGCTTCATGGTCGCGCGCGCCGGCCCGGGGCTACCCGAGCGAAGGGAGCGACCCCAGACCAGCTGGGGGACTGCCCGCCCCCAGCCCCGCCCGCGCCCTATCCTCCCACCCCACCCCACCCCCACGGCCCCGCCTCCCCGCTGGGGCCACGCCCTCTGCTTCCATTTCTGGCGCTGGGCACTCGGACTGTCCCAGCTTCTCCTTTAATCCCCCTGAGTCCTAATTGGGGAAGAGGATGGAAGAGGAAGGAAAGAGGGCCGTCCCTGCCCCCATTCCACAGGGGAAGGATTCAAGGACCACAGGGGCCAAGTCTAGGACCAGAGGCCTCCAGCTTCCAAAGTGCTGACCAGCAGTGCCCTCCACGAAGAGCAGAGGGAGAAGCTAGCTTGTGTCCCAGCCCTGAGCTGGCATAGAGACGCAGCTGCTTCTGTGGCTCACACAAAGATCCCAAAGGGTCTGGTGACAGCGAGAATTTGGTGGGATCAAGGAGATTCAAGATAATGTAACTGTAGGTGACCTCGGGCCAATCACACCCCCATTCTGCAACGTTTCCTCCTGTGTAAAACGCACCGCGTGATTCCTAAGTGCCCTCCAAGCTGTTCTAAGACCCTCTCAACTCTGACATTCTGTTCGAAGATCTCTTTCATCTTGGACATTGTATGCTCTAAGGCACCTCCCATCTCTGACATTCTGTGGTTGGTTTAAGGCTCCCTCCCAGCTCTATGTTCTGTGTTCTCAGGTTCCCTCCCAGACTGACATATTAGGTTCTAAGGCCCCCTCCCAGCTCTGATATATTGGCCATTCTGTGTTCTAAACCTCGTTCCCAGCTCTGACATTCTCTGTTCTGAGAGCCCTCCCAATTCTGAAATACTGTCTTCTAAGAGCCTTTCATCTCTGACATGCTATGTTTCAAGAATCCTTCCAGCTCAGACCTTCTATGAGCTAAGATCCCTCCCACCTCTCACATTCTGTGTTCGAAGGTCCCTCCCAGAGCTGACATTCTGTGATTAAAAATAGGGATAATAATCCTTGTCCTGCCTCTCAAGGCTATGGTGCGGAAAGCACTTTGTAAACTGTTAAATGGAAATGTTTATTTTTATTCTTTTGTCTTTGCCTGAAATACCCTGATTTTCTCTTAGTTTCTCCTCTAGGTAATTAGGGAAGGGAGGGTGTTGGGGCCCGTGGTGGCCATCCCTCCCCCACCTTTTTTTTCCTAGCTCCATCCTGGCTTTGCCCTTTCTTGGCTGCACTACTTTTGGAAGGCCTTCCACCCACACCCCAGGCAGACCCAGCAGCCTCCTGAACCTCTAGGTGGGATACAGACTATGGAGAGGAAGCCTCGGCCAAGACCAGGTAGCCAGCCAAAGGGCAGGCATCTCTCTTTTTACTTCCTGGTGTTAGGCAGTCCCTCCGCCAGGGACTGAGGGAGGCTCATTTTGTTCAGGGGCTTCAGATGCTCAGCAGCAGCTCTGGCTCCAAATGCAAGCCTGGGGGAGGAAGGCAGGAGACCTGGCTTTGGAGGAGCTGCCTGAAGACAGTGCTTTCCCCGGAGAGCTGCAAAGGGCCAGGCACAGCAGACCCAGCCACCCCAGCTCTGTGCCCAGTTGTTATTTCGTAGTCTCCTTTCCTATTGGGCTTTTCAGTCCTGACAACCTTGGCTCTTCTCATCTGCAACAGGGAGAGAAAATAATGAGTCATACTTTGCCTGTCTCCATGGAAGGCCCCCTCTTCCCCCACCCCCTTCCACCCAAAAACCCCAATCACGTGTAACATCTTACATCGAGGCAGCTGAGAGAGAGAGGGTTTGGAAAATTTATTTTGGGTGATAACTGCTGATTACCAAACCAACTGAGGCAAATGAAACTTTCAAATGTTCTTGCTTTCTCTCTGGGTCTGCCTCCCGAGTGTCTCTGCCTCCTCTTTCTTCACCCCCGCCTCTTAGAATCCTTCGCTTCCTTCAAGCCTCTCCTACACAGAAAACCTTTCTTGATCCCCCCTTCAGGTTGTTAATGCTCACTCCCTCCTCAAATTATCATGTGTATACTTGTCTGCTTTCATGTTGTATCCTCCTGGCCCACCCTCACCCCCAAGCCCAGAAGAAACTCGAGCTTCTCTGAGGGCAGATCCTTTCCTTTGCATCCCCGACACCCAGCACAACACCTTGCATATAGTGAGCAGTTATCTCTCTCTCTCTCTCTCTCTCTCTCTGTCTTTCCGTGCCTCTGTTTGTTTCTCCTCTTATTGTCTGTGCCTCTGAGTCTCCCTCTCATTATCCCCCATCAGTTTCTCACCATGTCTGTATCTCTGTCTCTCACGGTGTTTGTCTCTCACCACCTAGGTCTTTCTCTCAGGGTCTCTGTCTCTCAGTCTTCCTCTTGGTATCTCTGTCTCTCATGGTGTTTGTCTCTCAGTGTCTCTCACTGCCTAGGTCTTCTTCTCAGGGTCTCTGTCTCTGTCTTCCTCTTGGGTGTCTCTGTCTCTCACCTCCTAGGTCTTCCTCTCGGAGTCTCTGTCTCTCGGTCTTCCTCTTGACATCTCTATCTCTCATGGTGTTTGTCTCTCAGTGTTTCTCATTGCCTAGGTCTTCCTCTCAGGGTCTCGTTCTCTCATTTCCTCCTTCTCTCAGGTCCTTCCCCCAGCTCTCACTCCCTATTGTCTCCAATGCCCTGCTTCAAGAACCTAAAATTACTTAGTGCAGGGTAATCACCTACCCTCACTTCCAAGGAGGTGATTATGTCTCTTCCTGGGGGCACAGCTCCCCTCTGAAGCTGTTGCTCCGGCATTTCCATGGTATTTCATGTTTGCCAAGGGCTTCTTCATCCCTCCCTGTACGGCTTGTAGGTAGGCCCTGGGGTCTGGCTGTCTGTCTGGCTGTCTGGTTGAAGTAAACATTATTTCTTAGGGCTCTCAGCACCAAAAACTTGATAACACCAGCTGGGGCCTGGAAAGGGGGAACCCTGTGTCTGAGCTGCCTTTACTTAGGGGGTAGTCACTCCTTCTGCCATTTACACATATCATTTCCCACAAATCCCAGTTCTTACCCGCTTTCCAGATGGGGAAACAAGGCCCAGGAAGAACGTATGGCAAGAAGGCATCTAGAAAAGATTACCCGAGGGGCAGCTACATGACACAGTGTCAGGGGTCAGGAGGAACTGAGTTCAAATCCAGCCTCACACATGTATTAGCTGTGTGACCTTAGGCAAGTCACTTAACCCCAACTGCCTCCCCAAAAAATAAGAAAAAGAAAGAAAGAAAAGACTACTAGACTTGGAGTCAGAATACCTGGGTTCGAGTCCTGTCTCTACAAGACACTTCCCCTTCATCTGTAAAACTAAATCAAATGCAAGTGCTCTGGCTTCAAATCCAATACTCTTTCCAGGTTCCACTTCCTCCATGAAGCCTTTCCAGGCATTAGAAGTTCTCTCCTTAAAAAACATTTTGTATATGATTCATGTATACCTGTACATATTGTATCTCCTCAATGGAATGGAATTTTCTGAGGCAGTCAGTCAGGTGGATGGTGAAGTGGAAAGAAAGTCTGGCCTAGAGTCAGAAAGACCAGAGTTCAAATCCTGCCTCAGATGCTAGAGCTGTGTGACCCTGGGCAAGTCACTTAACCAATGTCTGCTTTAGTTTCCTCAATTGTAACATGGAGATAATGATAGCACTTGCCACCCAGGGTGGTTGTGAGGATAGAATGAGATATTTTTTTTTTACAGTATTTGCAATGTTTACTAAGGGTTTTACATGTATCTTGGATCCACAACAACCATGTGAGATAGGTATTATTATTTTTAAATTATATTTTATTTTATTTTCATGAAGCTCTACCTTCTTCCCCTCCTATCTTTCTCAATCCCCACCCCACCCCCATCCATTGAGAAATCAAGAAAAACAAAACCTCTGTGGTATAGTCAAAAAAAAAGAAAAAACAAACAAATTCCTGCATTGGACATGTAAATAAAAAGTATCTCTATTGGCATAGAATGAGATATTTATAAAGAGCTTTGCAAACCCTAAGGAACTATATGAAAGCAATTATTTATTATCATTATTATTATTATTATTAAGAACAGTGATTGTTTGTTGCCTTTCTGCCTTTGGACCCCCAGGGCTTGGCAAAATGTCTCATACTTAGTAGCACTTAACATGAAAGGGAGCTTGGTATAATAGTAGAGAATCTGCTTCAGAGTCGGGAACACCTGGAGTCCAGAACCCCCATACGACACACACCAGCTATGAGATTCTGGGCAAGCCACCTAACCCCCTAGGACCACCAGGAATTCTCTAAGGTCTTAAACTGCAGAACAGTTGCTGTACTGCATTATAGACAAGATACTTCCTCACTGGGAGTTCCCTATACCCATGAAATCACAGGCCTAAACAACCACAGAAGTTGAATTGAATCTCCGTTCCCTCCATTGGAGGGAAGTATTTTTTATAAATGTTAACAATGCTATAGAAATGCGAATTAATATCACAGGGACAAAGTAGAAGTATAACTCATGAATCTGGGTACCAAGTCTCCCCATCTCAAAAGTTTGAAAATGTGGACAATCTACCTCCCCACCCCATCTCCATCCCCAGCTTTCCAGCCTCAGATCCAAAACTCAAATGGAACACTATTCCCTGAAATGGGGCTAAAAAGAAGGCCCAGAGTGTTGTGTCCAAGCAGCTCTTTCCTGGGTCTTTTATTTTCTGGCCAATCCTCAAAGCTCTGGTCCAGGGATTCACTCTCCAAACCAAAGGTGGAGATAAAGATGTGAAATCTAGTCAGGGTTCTACCTCGGGAAAGCTTCCAGGAGAATCCTTTGGATAAGGGTTCTACCTGGACCTGGAGGCTTCCTGTGCAGGAAGCAGATGATATGTGGATAGATGACATATATGATAGATGATAAGTGGAGAAGTGGAGATACCAGTAGGTACAGCTTTCAGAAATATTTTCCTCGAAGTTGCTTCGGTTTCTTGTTAGGGCATTCAGCTTCAGAAGACATCAAGAGACAAGAAGCTCCCTCTTGCTGAAGAGGCTCTGATCAAGGTCACAGTGTCACCGAGGGCACGATACACAATGCATTGGGGAGACAGCTGCCCCATACACACCCTTGTAAACAACAGGTACAAATTTCTGAGTTGGTGGGCTAGTCTGAGGGTCAACCCTGCCTGATATGTCAACCCTGGCCTGACAGGGGTTGGGGCCCATGCCCCAGAGAGTAACCAGGGACTTTATCAGCATTTTTCCCAGGACTGGGAAGAGGGAGTTTGGACCCTCTTCGGATTCTGCATGGTGAACTCAGGAGACACTCCCTACCTGCAATCCATTTTTATGACCTTTGCTAAGGGAAAGAAAGGAAAGGAAAAAGGGTTTGGGAAAGAGAAGAGAGGAAGGCTTGAGAGGAGAGAGCAGAGGGAAAGGAGGGAGAAGAGGAGGAAGAGAAGAGGCAAACTGGCAATTCTGCAGCTTATACAGGGATGGGAGGGAGGCTCCAAGTAATAGCTTTAGGGATGATCTGTGGATTTCATTTATCTGTACACAGATACCCAAGACCTGGCTGTGTTCCCATCTCCCAAACTCCTGGACAGTTTCAAGCTGCCCAGACTCCACAACAGCTTAAGTAAAGCTGGTAAGTGCTGGAGAGGGTGGCCTGCTGTAAACCCCCATGTTAACTGAACCCAGGCCATACCAGGAAACTCCTTCTTTCTGGAATACAATGCCACTGCCCTTTATCAGAGACTCAGAACATCAGTTCTAGAAGGGCCCTGAGTGCATATGATATCAAAGCTAGAAAGGATCTTATGACTAGAATATGGAATGGCAGAGCTGGAAGGGAACCAAGAAACCTTTCATGTTGGGGAAACTGAGGACCAGAAGGGGAACATTACTCTCCCAAGATCACATAAGGAGTTGAGTAGCAAAACAGGCTGGGGCCCCTTGTTCTCCTGAATTCAATCCCATGGCTCAGAAAGAAGAGAGATCACATCAGCAATGCTTCCAGTCTCAATTTCCATTTGTCACCCTCTCTCCTGCCTTAAGCTCATAGGTTAGAAACCATCTCTAAGCCAGAGCAATTCCAGCTTTTCTTGGTGCTTTGAGGCCTTCTCACTGAACTTATTGTCTTGTAATATTCCCTCAGTACTCTCCAGGGCTAATGAGCCATGTGGGACCAAATGACCAGAAATGGAACTGTTTGGAAATGATTGAACCACAGAATCTGAGATTCAGAAGGGACCTCATTGTCCTTCTAGTCCAACCTATAAACAAAAAGAAATTCCTATTATAACATACTTCAAAGGGGTCAGACTCAAAGCAGACAGCTAGTACAGCCAGCCAAACTCCCAAAAGCCATAGAACCAGATTAAAATGTAATTGAGAAATGTTTAACAAAATAAATGAACAACATAGTTATTTGTGGTTTTTAAGTCAATATGCCCCACAGATATCCATTTCTATTTTGAGTTTGACCCTGCCAACATATTCTACCAATGGTCAACCAGCCTCTACTTGAAGACCTCTGAGAAAGGAGAACCCACTACCTCCTGAGAGTCAGTGCATTCCACTTTGAGACAGCAATAATTGTTGGAAAATTTTTCTTGACCTTGAGACCAAACTTCCCTCTTTGTAATTTCCATTGCTCTTCCTCTGGGGCCAAACAGAACAAATCAAATCCCCCCCTCATGTGATAGACATTTCAAATATTTGAAATATTGTCATGAGTCTTTTCCAACCTAAATATCCAGTTCCTGCAGCCAATCCTCATATGACATGGACTCAAGGCCCTCCCCTCTGGTCACTTTCCAGTTTGTCAATGTTCTTTTGTTTTTTTAAATCAATGTCCTTCTTAAACCACGGTGCCCAGAACAGAATACAATATTTCATATGAAGCCTCATAAGATGATAGTACAGTGAGACTCTCATGTCCCAATTCCTAGAAGCTATGTCACTATGAACAAAGCCCAAGATTGCATTAGATTTTATGGCCACTGTTTAACAGTGGCCATTAGACTCTGAGTTCCTTGAGAACAGGGAATGTCTTTTGTCTTACTTTATATGGTATTTTAGCAGGACAATACTATATTGTGATTATTGCTTTGCTCATACATATGCCCAGGGCTTAGCACAGTGCCAGGCATATGGTTTGTGCTTAATAAATGCTTATTGACTAACTGACACACGGCTTCCTCATATCGATCTTGCAATCCACTAAAAGCCACAGATTTTTTCAAAGTCATTTCTGTCTCTCCATGCTTCTCCCATCTTATGTTTGAGTAGCTGACTTTTACATTATAAGTCATTGCATTTATCCCAAATTAACTTCATCTTATTAAATTCCAGCCCATTGATGTCCTTTTGTATCTCTTCTTTGTCTTCCACTGCTAGCTGTCTGTCCCAGATCAGTGTCATCTACAAATCTGACAAACAGAAACTTTATCCAAGATTAAAATGGCAAACAGGACAAGCCAAACACATATTTCTGAGGCACTTCATTGGAGATCTCTTGCCGCATTAACGCTTAACCATAAACAATGATTCTTCGAGCCTGGACATCCAACCAATTCTGAATCTTTCTGATTATATTATTGCCTAATCTATGTCTTTGTATCTTCTCCACAAGAATAGTTTGAGATATTTTTATCAAAGCTTTGCTCTAATCTAGGCAAACTAAAGCCACAGTTTAGTAAATCTGTCTAGTTTAGTAAACCTGTCAAACAAGGATATAAGGTTAGTTTTTTTATGATCTGCTCTTGATGAAACCATACCGGCTCTCGGTAATCTCTGCTTCCCTTTCCAGGTGTTGACAATTACCCCTTTAATGATCCGTTCCAGGATTTTCCCAGAAATCAAAGTCAAGCCCATTGACCTATAGTTTGTAGACTCTTCTTCTTCCTTTTTCTTCTTTTCTTTTCTTTCTTTCTTTTTTTTTTAAAGAATCAGGCCAATAGTTGCCCTTCTTTAATCTTATGGTGCCTCTTCCATTTTCCACGATCTTTAGCCAAACCTCCCCTTCTTCCTGTTACCATTGAGGGTACCACCACCCTCCAGTTCTCCTGAGACTAGTATCATCCTGGTCTCCTCACTGACATTAATCTCAGCTTAGTATAGATCCTCATCATCGACTGGCTCATCTATCGCAATAGCCTTCCAATGGTTCTTCCTGCTCCAAGATCAACACCGCCCCCCACTCAGCTGCCAAAGTGAATTTACCTAAAATACGGGTCATGTCCCATCCCACCCCCAACTCCATAAACTCCAGTCACTCCCTGTTCCCTCCAGGATCAAATATAAAATTCTTAGTTTGGCATTGAAAGCCTTCTCCAACCTGGCCTCTTCCTACCTTTCCAGATTTCTTACCTTTATCTTTCTCTACCCACACTCAACAATTCAACTACGCTGACTGACTTGTTCCCCACATAGGACACTCCATCTCCTGACTCCACGAGTTTGCCCTGGCTGTCCCTCATGCTTGGAATGCCTTTTCTCGGCCTCCAAGCTTCCTTCAGGATTCAAAGCAAATTCCACCTTCATCAAGAAGTCTTCAAACCCTCCCTTCCCTCGAGTCCCTTCTCTTGGACATTACTGTCCATTTACACTGCACATATCTAGCTCATACACAGTTATTTACATGTTGTCCCCTCCAGGAGAATCTGAGCTCTTTGAGGAGACAGACTATGTTTTTGCATTTCTTTGTATTCCCAGCATTGCTTAGTACAGCGCCAGGCTCATAGTAAGCATTTAATAAATGTTTGTTGACCGACTGACTGACTGACTGATCATTAATTACAGCTCCCAATTCTTTCATGATCTAGGCCAGATGACTTGAATTCATCAGGGCAGCTAGGTGCTTTCCTACTCTCCCATTACTTATCTTGGCTCTAAACTCCCTATTAGTCATTTTTGTTTTGTCATTTCCAATTTAAAGGTTGGTTTCCTTCGTGGAGAAGACAAAAACATAAACTCCGTCTTCTCTCCATTGTCTACTGTCATCATTCTGTCTGCCCCAAGCAAAGGTCCCATGCTCTCTTCAATCTTTCTTTTCCTCTCAACATAGCTTAAAAAAAAACAAAAACAAACAAAACAGCTTTTATTGTCCTTAGCTTTGGTCACCAGCCTCAGCTTATTCTGAGTTCTAGAATAGGTTTCTAATTGTTCTTCCTGCCTCGAAACTCTCCTCACTCCAATCTGTCCTCCACTTGGCTGCCAAAGTAAATTTTCCTAAAGTACAAGTTTGACCATGTCCTGCCCCGCCCCCCAACTCAATAAACTCCAGTGGCTTCCTGTTGCTTCCAGGATCAAAAAACCTTTCACATTATTTTTGTAGAACCACACTATGCTCCCATATTCACCTCCTTTTACCTAGCCTTTATCTTCTGTATATTTCTTTTGTAAATCTCAATTAGTGAGTTTCCTGTGCATCAACACCTGTCTCTTTAGACAAATCTCATTTTCCCCCTTTTCATTGAAATAATTTCCTTTATGTCTTCAGAATTTGATTCTTCAGCCTCTTCCATCCCTCCTGGGCTAATTTCCCCTACTCTTTGGGGTCTTATTTGTTTTTCCTCTGAACCTTTTGCAATCTGCTTTCCCAAATCCTCTGCTGCTTTCCAGACTATGTTCATATTTCCTCTCCTCCATTACGAATTCTAGGAAGGAGTGATCATTCTCCTCCAGCACTCCCATCATTCCCGTCTCAGCCACCAGTTCTTTCCTGTTAGTGAGGATCAGATTCAGAACATAATTTGCCCTCATCGGTTCCTGTACTTTTTGAAGGAGGAAGTTATCATTACGACAATTCAAGAAGTTATCAGATGCTCTACTTTTGGCAGAGACAGCTTGGACAATTGAAGTGATACTTCTGTGCTGGATTTTCATCTACTTCCCAAATTTCTCATCTATTTCTTCTTTCTGTCCAAGGGATCTGTAGCATACTCTAATGACAAAAATCCCCTTTCCCTTTCGCCCACCTTTGATCTTCACCCAAATACTCTCCATCTCTCCTCCTCCCTCTGGTTCCAGGATTTTCTCATGAGTATACCTTCTTAATAGACAGTGCTACCCTACCCCATCCCACCCCACCCATTCCCTTTTACCTATCCCGTTTCTTTTGTAAAAGCATACCTAACCAGAGCCATGGTCCAAGTCATAGATGTCAACCCACCAAATTACAATAATTCCTATGAAGTCAAATTTGCCCCTTTGTATTAGGACTTCAAGTACTTCTTGTTTGTTACCCTAACTTTGGGCATTTGTGTATAGACACTTGAGGCCATGGGTTTTAATGCTGGTTTGTTTCTTGGATTTTGTCTTCTATATATATCTAGGTGTCTCCACTGTTAATCCTTTTCTTTTCCTTTCTTTTTTGGGGGAATGGGAAGCTCTTCTCTATTTATAATATTTAGTTTTGTGACAGCATGCTTGCCTGAGTCTGGATTATGATGGTGCTCCCACACTTTCACAGTTACCAATGAAGTGAAGCGGGTTCATCTGCTTGCTTCCATGTCTTTTTTTTTTAGCATAACGGTTTCATCGATGTTGTTGGACACCTTCAATGCAGACAAAAACAGCAAGGTCAGCTACAGCACTTATGGTAAATTTTTTTTTTTAACTTGAAAAGGCTACAAGTCAAGACTAAAGTGGAGGGAGAGTTGATGCATGACTTTTTGTTTACGGATTTTTGAGGGCTCTCAATGCAGCCTCTGACACTGAGATGCAACAAAATAGGGATTGATTCTCTGCTGCTGGTGCTAATTTTGGCCTGACAACACCAAGAAACTAAAGGTTCTCTATCAGTCAGCATCCATGTGTGGAACTATCGGTTATAGCAAATAGAGAAATTGTGAATGCTGTGGATAAGTTCACTTACCTTGGCAGAATACTTTCCAGGGATGTATACATAAATGGTGAGGTTTATGCACACATTTGCCAGAGATAGCTAGTTTGGGAGACTCTGAAGGAACACGTGAGAGAGAAGAAATTTTAGACTGCCTACTAAACTGATGGTCTATAGAGCCATCGTGCTGACCTCATTGTTGTGTGCTTGGGCAATATACCAGCACCATGCCAGGAAACTAAATTGCTTCCATTTGAATTGTCTTAGTAAGATTCTGAAGATCACCTGGAGAGATAAGGTACTGAACACTGAGGTCCTTTCTTGAGCCAAATTAGCAAGCATTCAAATTTTACTGCAGAGAGCACAATTCTGATGGGCTGGCCATTTTGTTGGAATGCCAAACATTGCCTGAAAGACTATTTTATGGAGAACTCACACAAGGCAAGTGCTCACATGGTGATCAGAAAAAGCGATAGATATAAGTACACTCTCAAGGTCTCTTCGAAGAACTTTGGGATCAATTGTGACGGGAGACACTGGCACAGGACCACTCAGCATGATATGCCCTCATCAAAGAAAGTTCTGTGCTCTATGAGCAAAGCAGGATTTCATTAGTTCAAAAGAAACATGAGATGTGCAAATTTAGAGACATCTCTATTCCAAACGTTCATATGAACTTTTTGTGCCTAACCTGTGGTAGAGCATTCTGAGCTCATATTAGTCTGATCAGCCATAGTCAGACACAATACATTAACCCCAACACAATGATGTCATTTGCCTCTTTGATTACAAAGGACAACAACCAACCACCTATAGTATTTAATTTGGGTGATATACATAGGCAGTCTTCTCTTTATTCCATCCCTTTTAGTGTCAAGCCTTTTTCATTCGACCTTAAAGACACCTGGCAAACCAACCTTTTGTTACGTGGGGTCAGGAGTCTGCCAACCCTATACTTGTACAGGACTGTCCCAAAGGCGGCCCGCTGGCCACATGCGACCCACAGTGTGACTTATGCGGCTGGCCTACAAGCACAGAAATTTACATAAATGCTTTAGTAAACGAAGCTGAGCTGCCGCAGAGCTCTCCCTAAAATGGCAAATCAAAATATATTATCTATTGTTTCAATAAAAACCTGAAGTTGTACAGCCCTGCTATACTGTATGCCAAAATCCAAATTCCATTTTTAAACACCTCAGCCAGTTCTTCACTTCCCAGTTTAATTTTACTCTTCTGTATCCCTTGCCTTCAATGGGGAACAGTAAGTAAAACATAGCCTGTGTCTTTATGGTCTTCAGTTTCCTGTCCCCCAGTAAACTGTAAGTTCCTTGAGGGTAAGAACTATCTCTTTTGCCTCTTTTTGTATCCCCAGAGCTTAGCACAGTGCCTGGCACTTAGCAGGCATTTAATAAATATTTATTGATTGACTAATTGACTATGTCTTGGATGTAAGAACCAGGAAGACAAGAGCCCTCTCTATCATTGTTCTTAGGTCAATAAATAGCTGTCTTGGTACTGAGACAACTAAGATCAATCCTGTATCATTTTCTTATTAATCCTATTTACGATTAATTTATTTTGTCCTATAACTACTTAAGTCATGATTGTTTGTCTCTCGACTTAATTAAGAATTCAGTTGGTCTGTAATGGGTTAAATTTAAAAATCCAGCTTTCTCTTCTCTAGGAATTTTGCTGACCTTGGGAATATGCGAACACAAAGTAAATGTATATAAATGTCTTACACTACCAAGCTATCCTTTAAGAATGTCTGGTTTGCTGGTTTGCTGTCCAAAAGTCTGAGCCACTATCTCTGACACCAGTACTCAAACAGAGCACTTCTTAGTCTCATGAGATAAAGGGGGAGATTGTCATTTCTAGCCCTGCCTTATCAAACTTCCAACCAATTATGTTGTTTTCTTCCCCTCAACCCTGTAACCAATCATGTTGCCCTTGATCTCATGACATCATCTACCCTCATCTGTTCTTTGTTCTGTGCTTCCCAAACTCTAAAAGGGGAACTGTCTTCTTGCTCGATGTCTTTGGCATCAATGGAGGCGATCCATTGACTCGTTTATTGACAGGTTGCATGCCCTTGCTAAGAAATGTTATCTTGCTTAGAGACCTGCCTCAGCTTACCCTTTGGTTAAAACTTCAATCAGGACAGCATCCCCTGAGCAGGGTCTTCTTCCTCTGCCCCTTCGTGAATGGTCTCCTTCCTAATAGTTTCTGTAGTACTACCTTATTATTATTGGGAAGAAAAGCAGCCTCTTTGTCCTCAAGAGCATCCAGCTCCATCTTCTTCAGGTTGCACCTCAAGTCTCTTTTAAGCTCTAATTGCCTAAGTCCTTTTCCTCCTCTTTCTCTTCTATGTAACACTCTTCCATTCTCTATCCCCCTCCTCCACCTCAAATCCTTTTTTCTCCATTGAAGCCTTTCTTTTATTTCCTTTAGGAGCCCCTTCATTCTCCCTAACAACATGGAGTACAGAGAGATGTTGTCTCTTCACCCTTTTTCCTTCGGGAGGGAGATCGGCCCACACTTGGAACACAGATAATAGTCACTTAACTGTGGCAGAAATACAAAAGTGGTAAACTTGATGCCAGTCACTGCACAGTTTCTGCTACCATTCATAATGGTTGAGATTTTAGCCTTGTTCCTTGAGATTACTTGTGGGTACTTATGCCCCAATCCTAAATACTTCAGTGAAACTTTTTATATCCAATTATTAACTTTCAAAAGCAAAACTTTTACACCCAATTATTAATTTTTAAAGTAAAACTTTCACACCCAATTATTAATTTTTAAAGTAAAACTTTTTACATCCAATTATTAATTTTTAAAAGCTAAAACTTTTTAACAACCAACTTACCCCAACCACTAATCCACTCTATTGATTTACTTAACCCTCTGTTTGTTCCACGTACCTTTTCTTAACTTGCCTTGCCTTGTCTGGCCAAGTACTTTCTCCTTAACCTTGAATCTACCTCTTCAGATTCTATCCCCTACCCACTAATTCTCTGTCATCCTCTTTAATCCTTGTATATCCTCCTTAATTGTCCTTGATCTTACTTATCTTAGACTCTGGAACATAATTTGGTTCTAGAGATTGGCCTCCTTCAAATTTCCCTCAGTCTCGATGACTTTCTCCTCCCCAAATTTAATCTCTGATCTGCTTCACTAAACAAGACCCTTCCTAGATATCTACAGGATTTTCTTCACTTTATGTGGCTCAAGTCCTCTCTTCTCCTGCCTCTTTCCACCCTTCCCCACCCTCCCATCCCCACCCCAAGCCAGAGTTACATCTGCTTGGGGGGTTTCCCCTCATGCTTCTACTGCTGTTGGTATATCTACTATAGTTGTCCTCTCCACTCACAATTTAGAATGCATTGCTTTTAACCTGCAGCAGGCTTCAAAAACAATTATCCAAGCTTGTTAGAATTATATTGGATAGAAGAGAATTACTGTTGTGTAAGTGCAACCAATAATGCACATCATAAATTTGGATCTATCTATCTTTATATCTATACATAAAGATATACCTCTTTATATCTATGTGTGTATATGTGTGTAAATATATATATATATATGAAATAGATCTTCATGAGGTTTTTTTTTTCAGGTATGACAGCTATTAAACCCAAATGTCTAAATAAACTATCGAATGAATACATTAAACCAAGTAAAAAATGAGAGATGTTTAAAAAAGCAAATTGGATAAATAAGTGAGGGAGGAGTCAAAGGCTGGGGTGGGGGATGGGGGCTATGCTCTCCTGTCACTACAATGTAGGGATTTAAAGATATATGACATTACTTTTGGCTATTTGGAAACCTACTTTTTTTTTGGCTTTCCAATACTTGTCTAGTACCTGCCTCCCAGGGTTGTTGTGAGTATCAAATGAGATAATAAAGCACTTAGCACAATACCTAGGACATAGTATGTAAATGGTAGATGCTGTTAGTATTATTGCAATAATTATTATTAGTGTGCAAAGGCCAGGGTTCCAGAGAACTGGGACCCAAATAGTTTGAATTATCCTTTCTATGTCGATGACTCCCAAAACTACATATCAAGGCCCAGTCTCTCGCCTGAACCCCAAACTCAAATTATCAATTGCCTATTGGATATCCCAGGGATATCTTAAACACATCTTCAAAAATGAACTCAATTTTCTTCCTAAACTCTTCCCTCTTCCAAACTTCCCTATTTCTGTCAAAGACACTACTATCCACTAAATCCTCAGGCAATCTCGAACCATAACAATTTCCAAACTTGCCATTTCTACCTTGATAACTCTTCTCTCCAAGACCCCTTTTCCCCACCTTAGTTCAGGCCCTCATCACCTCTTGGCTAGATCACTGCAACAGCTCCTTCCTCATTGGTCTCCAGGCCTGGGTCTCTCCCCTTCTAATCTATCCACCACACAGCTGCCAAGGCAATTTTCCTTAAGCTGTGATCTGACCATGGGAGTCCCCTACTCAACAAACTCTAATGACTTCTTATTGCCTCTAGAATAAAATATAAACTCATTTATAAAGCCCTTCTCTCTCCCTCCCTCCCTATCTCTCTCTTCTGTCTCTTCCCTCTTTCCCTCCTTCCTCCTTCTCCTTCTTCCTTTCTCCCCCGCCTTTCTCCATCTCTTCTCTTTCCTTCTTCTTGCCTCCCACCCTTCCTCCTTGTCCTCCTTATTCTCATCCTCTTCCTCCTCATCTTCCTCATTCTTCATCTTCATCATCTCCTTCATTATTTTTATATTTTCTTCATTACATTTATTAACTTAGTATTTATGCTGTATATATTTTTATGTGTGTCTCCCTTAGGCCCTAATCTCATGTAAGTAGGAATCTTTTCACTCTTTGTATCTGTGTCCCCAGTGCCTGGCACATACAAGGTGTTTAATAAATGCTTATGGACTGATTGATTGATTGATAGGTATCCTTTCTTCCTTCCCTTCTTCCTCTCCTACCTAAGGTTTTATCACTGGGCAAAGTCATTTTACCTGTCACAGAATGCCTTCCCAACAGTCAGACCATTCCAGAAATGGAAAGGGCTACTAATGTCACTGATGATAATAATGGCATTCATTTCCACAGCCCTTTAAAGCTTCCAAGGTAAGCCTACCTAAACAACAGGTTGTGTTGGTATTATCATCACCATTTTAAAGATGACAGAACAGAAGCTCAGAGATAAGATAATTTGCCCAAGTCACACAGCTAGTAAGGAATTACTGACTTCCCCTTCCTTGGAGGTCTTCCAGTAAAGCCTGGCTTCATAGAGGGAATTTGGGTACCATTAGAGTTTGGGCTTGATAACTACCTCAAAGAAAGCTTTTTGTATGCTTTGTAATGCCGTGGAAATATGAGTTAATATAATGGTTGACCTTTGATATCCCTTCTAACTCTGAGATTCTATGAAGCCAAGAGGCTCAGACCCCTGGATTACAGCAACCTTAATCATTCACAGCCTCCCACTCCCCAAAGGAAAGTACATGAACCAACTTCGGTAACATTCCATCCCAGTTTGAGGGTTGGGGGAGATATACAAGCAGTTTTTTTTTTCCCACATTCCACATATGGCCTGGAGCTGGTGCAGGGCCTGGAGGAGGAGAAGGAGGGGAAGTGGTTACCGTTGCCAAGTGGGCGTCAGTGCCAACCTCACACATTTACCGCTTGCCCGCCTGTTGCCAACTGCTGTGTAGAGCGCCCTCAGCTCCCCTGATGCTTGGAAAGCTGTGGCTCAGAGCCAGGGGGCAGGAACAGGAGGGGCAGAGAACAGGGCTTTGGAGTCAGGGCAATGCCAGCAGGGCAGTCACTATCTTGAAGGGCTCAGCCGTTTCCTCCCCCACTTCCCAGATTCAACTGAGCCCCGCTTTCCACTTAGTACAATATGGTGATGATGGTAGTTCCCAATTATATAATGCATTAAGGTTTGCGAGGCATTTTCCCCACAACAACTTTATAAGGTAGATTAGGAGAATTCTCAGAAAAGGAAACTATTTCAAAGGGAGGAAGTTCTCTGCCCAGGGTCACTCAGCTTAGTAGGCATCATCACTAGAACTCAACTTTCTGCTCCTAAGGCGAGTAAACTTACCATTATATCATACTGCTTTCTATTTAAAGTTTTTGGTCGGCTACCTGACACAAAATCCATCTTTTTAACACCAATAGATTTCTAGTGATGTGACTCAAACCCCCACAATCTGCAAAAGAATAAAAAAAAAATTAAAAAAATTAAAAAGGTGGGTGGCCAGAAAGGCAAATGAGAGATGCATGCCTGAATGAATGAAAAGCGCTTATTAATTACTTACTATATGCCAAGAACTGTGCTAACTGCTGGGAATAAAAACTTTAAAAAAAAGAAGACAGTCTCAGCTCTCAAGAAGCTCACATTCTAATTAAGGGCAAGAACCTGTACAAGAAACGTCAGACGCAAGGCAAACAGAAAAACCCAGAAGTCCTCAGGATGCAGCAGTGGGTTGGGTAGCAAGGCCCAGATGCCCTTAAGTTATATAAGTAGGTCAGATGACAGCACTAGGGGGCTGCAGGATGTAAAGAAAGGGTGGTGGTGTGCCAGTAAAGTCTAACAGACAGCTCTCTCCTCCCCCCCCCAAAAAAGACTCACTTTTACATTTCATTGACATTATATACATTTTCTCCCTCACTTTCTTAAGTCTAGAGAATCAACAAAATAACAAACCAAGCCCTGATTTGTAGCATTGGCCAATTTATGAAGGGTAAAAGTTCACATTGAAAATTTGACATAAATGCCCTGTGAGCAGTTGAGCAATCTAGATGAAAGGGCAAAACCAAGGGGAGAGTGCACTCCAGTGGTGGCAAATCTTCTGCCACATCTGGACAGCTCCTGGAAGGGCTAACTTCAAGATTACCAGTGATGATCTATGTATATATCTACCTATCTAGCTGTGTGTGTATGATATATGTGTATATATGTGTGTTTATGTATATACTATATACGTACTATAGGGCAGCTAGGTGGCAAGGTGGATATAGTGCTGGGCTTGGAGTCAGGAAAAACTGAGTTCAAATCTGGCCTCAGATACGTCTGAGCTGTGTGACCCTGAGCAAGTCACTTAACCCTGTTTGCCTCAGTTCCTCATCTACGAAATGAACTGGAGAAGGAAATGGCAATAAATATTTATGTATATATGAATGCACACACACATACATGTCATATAAACACTACATACGTATATGCATACATATATACATACTCCATCCACTGGGACACCTAGCTGCCCTATGAATATATATGTACACATTAACTGTACATAAATATATAAATGTAAATAAACATATACAGATTATTCCAAAAATCTTATTGCAGTTTTGAGTTTTAATAGTTTATATTAAAGCTTGAGCTTTAATGTGTATGTGTGAATATATACTGTTGTTCAGTTGTCTCAGTCGTGTTCAACTTTTTGTGACCCCATTTGGGGTTTTCTTGGCAAAGATACTGGAGTAGTTTGCCCTTTCCTTCTCCAGATCATTTTACAGATGAGGAAACTGAGGCAAACAGGGTGAAGTGATTTGGCCAGGGTCATGCAGCTAATAAGTGTTTGAGGCTAGATTAGCTGCCTTGTGAATACACACACACACACACACACACATATATACACATACATACATAAATTATACATAAGTATTTACAAACATATACACATACACATAATCCTGGATCTGTGATTTCATCAGTATAAGGCTCTTCCAGAATGTAATCTCCCTGCACTGATGCCCATCAGCAAGTTTTCTATAACAGTCTGAAAGAATTGCTCAGCACCCTGTGAGATTAAGTCCCATGATTACGCTGCTAGTATGTGTCAGAGTCAGGAGTGGGAAGCAGTGTTCCTTACTTCAAGCCAGTGGCCTATCCACTCTGGCATACCACCTGGTGTAAAGAATTTCAGTCATGATTTCATTAGAGAAGGATATACCAAGAAGGAAAGGCAAGAGGAAGATATTCTGAGGGCTGCCATGGTCTGGAACTACATGACATTAGAAATATTGATGACTGATGGGAAGATAGAAATAAGAATCATGCAGAATGAGAGTGCGGAGAGGTTTCAATCAGCATCCATGGAGGGAGATGCTACATCAATGAGATCTGAGACCCAGGGTCCCAAAGAAAATTTTGAGCCATGTTCACCCAACTCAGATGAACTCTCAGCTCTCCACAAATGAAACATTTGAAGAGTCTGGGACCTGTACCTCCTACCAAAGATCAGCAAAGTCTTTCTACACAGAAATGAACTTAGCTCGACATTCAAAGTCCTCTGGCAGTCAGTCAAAAAGTATTTACCATTTTAAGAAATTTTAATAAAATTTAAAATTTAATAATATTTAAGATGATTAAAATTGAAATTTTTACAAAATTTAAAATAATTTAAAGATAAAAAAATTTATTGAGCTCTTATTAGGTCTTAGCACTATGCTAAGAGTTGGAGATACAAAGAAAGGTAAAAATAGTCCCTGTCCTCAAGTAGCATACTTTCTAACTGGGAAGACGATATGTAAATAATTCAATACCTGCAAGACATATGCAGAGTAGATGGAAAGTAATCTCTGATCCACCACATTCCCAACAGCTGGGAGGACCTGGAAAGGCCTTCTACATAAGGTCAGCTTTGAGCTTAGTCTTGAAGGAATCCTGAGAAGCCAAGAGTGAGCAGAGCCAAGACTGGAAGCCAGGTCCCCTAGTTCCTCCAAATCCAGCACTTCTGCCACTATACCAGGAGACCCTAAGCTTGCCTGCCTATTGCCTCTCACCTGGAATACTTTTCTGCCCAACATCTTCCACCTTTCGAGGCTCCTCCATACCGGCTTCTCTGCTTCTGAAGAAGTCTCACCATACTTTGTACTTCTGTAATGATACTAAGTATATGTGAAAAATACATCTTAAAGCACTCTAGGATTTCTCCTTCCTTTCTTTCTCTACCTCTTCCTTCCTTTCCTTTCATTCTTCCTCTCTTCCTTTTTCTCTTCCTTCCTTCCATTCTTCTTCTTTTTCTCTTCCTTCCTTTCTTCTTCCTCCCTCCCTTTTCTCTTCCTTCCTCTTTCATTCTCTTCCTTCTTTCCTTCCTTCCTTCCTTTCTTTCTTGTAAATTCATTTTGGCAGCTGAG
>CM053622.1:751733067-751796588 GCA_028646595.1 Phalanger gymnotis
GAGCAAGGAGTCTAGGATAACACTGAGGTTGCCAAGCCTCAGTGACTGGGAGAATGGTGTTGATGCTAAGAGCTATGAAGAGGGGAAGGTCTAGGAAGGAAAACTGAGTTCTGGTTTGGCTATGTTGTGTTTGCGAAGGCTACAGGACCTCCAGTTTGAGATGTCCGAAGGGTAATTGTTGATGGGAGACTAGAGTATCTCAGGAGAGAGGATAGAACTGGATATTTAGAAGAGTAAATCATCTGGTTAGAGCTTGATTGTTGATCCCATGGGAGCTACTGAAATTATCAAGTGATATAGCATAGAAGGAAAAGAGAAGAGAGTCTAGGACAGAGTCCTCCAGGACTCCTAAGACACGACAATTAGGATCAATCTGATAAGTAGGTGGAAATCAAAGGAGAGAGAGCTGTCATGAAAATCTAGAGAGAAGAGAGTATCCAGAACACAGTACTGAGAGGTGAAGGCTGCAGAGAGGTCAAGGATAACCATTGAGAAGAGGTCATTATAGTTTTCAAAGAAAGAAATCCAAGCTACTACCAACTATATAAAAGAAAATACTCCATATTGTTAATAAGATATGCAAATTAAAGCAATTCTGAAGTTCTACATGACACCTGTCAAATTGGCCAAAATGACAAAAAAAAAGAAAATGACAGTTGTTGGAAGAGCTTCAGGGAAAACAGGAATACTCACGCACTGTTGTTGGAGCTATGAAATGGCCCAGACATTGTAGAAAGCACTTTGGAACTATGCCCAAAACATCACTAGACTGTGACATAAACCTGACTTTGCCCTACATTAATAGAAGCTTAACGTCCAAAACTGGAGAAGTGATCATTGTTTTCTACCCTGGTCAGTTTACATCTGCAGTACCAAGTTGGGGTCTGGCTGCCACATTTTAAGGTCATTGGCAAAATAGCACCAGCACGTTGAAGAGTGGCCCAGGTTAGAGACCAGAAAAGAGCCAACCAGATGTTGAGAGGACCAAGAAATAAAAGGGCCATCCAGATGTTGAGAAGACCAAGAGATAATTAACCTGGAGAAGAAAGATGGCCCTGATGGGGCTGAGTACTCAAAAGTTGTTTGAGGGATTAGATTTACTCTACTTATCCCCAAAGGAAAGACAAAGGAGCAATGGGAAGTTACAGAGAGGCAGAATTAGAGTCTACATGTGGAAGAGTGTCTTAATAGTTAGAGCCATCCTGATGCGGAACATGATACCATGGGAAATGGTAAGTTTCCCCATCACAGGAAGTTTTCAGTGATGATGATGTCACTAGGAGGGATCCAAAGACTGGAGAAGTCTGGTGATGTAGTAGCCCAGGACTATATATCATAAAATGATAGAGGCACCCAAATTAGGCTAGGTAAGTTTCTATGTACACACTTTCAATTATTGGTAACTCTATGATCATCTCTCTCCAACTACTCCATTTCTTTGTAAAATTAAACCTGGAAATAACACACAGTATCATGACACTGTACAACATATTTCCACTGGGCTAGAAACAATTACCATTTTATATAACTTTAAATAGTATGAATTTCAATACATGTGACTTTAAGGGATTCATTTATTCACACTAATTGGGACCTAGTTGTAGAGCAAAGAGCGAAAGGGTGACAAATATTTGGGCAAAGAGTTTACTGTGTCTAGACATAATAGCAACTACTGTCAGCAGCTATTGTTTAAGTTATTTGTCCGTTTAAAGCATCCTGTGACGGTTCAAGAGAAATTCATAAATTAAGGGCTCAGTAACTCAAAACTCCAGAGCTTTTAGAATTTATGGGGAAGACCCCACTGCAAAGAGACTCTTAACTGCCAAAGGCAGGAAGAACTCACATGGGTAAATGCCCATTGGAGAAGTCAAACAACACCTTCCCCACTCAGCCACCTTGATATTAATAGCCAGCATTTACATAGTACTTTAAAGTTTGCAAAGCATTTTATAAATATGATCTCATCTTCACAACAACCCTGGGAAGTAGGTGCTATTATTATCTCCTACTTTACAGATTAAGAAACTGAAGCAGACGGTGGTAAAATGACTTGGCCAGGTTCACCCAGCTAGCCTGAGACTGGATTTAGACTCAGGTCTTACTGAGACTCCAGAATATTTAGCTACCTCTTGAAGGAGTATACTTTCCACCACCATGGATATCCAGCCTTGGCCAAATGGAAGAACATCTCTGTGAATGGTAAGGTCCCCCAGAACAGTGGTCTCCAGCATGGGGCACACAAAAATACAAGAATCAAGGACAATAGCAGTCACCTGCCTGTACTCCTTACTTTTGCCCAATATATGCTGTGGTGGATAATTTACTCTCCCTTCCTTTGTCCCCACCACAACAGCATATATCCCCTTATGTTCCCTGGCCCAGGCTCCATTTTTTTGATAACACGTCCTTATTGGTGAAAAAAAAATTAGCATTCATTCCAATATAATATATTTGCATTCTATATGTATATATAAAACTAGTGTATTATATATATAATATACACAAAAATAAAGTATGAGATATAGATGAAATATTTTTAAATATTTTATTCAACAATGATACAAACTTTTCTGCTCACATAAATATATATGCATACACACTTAATAAATGCAGTGTGAATGAATCTTGTTAATTTAAAAATCTTTCTTGGTTTAATATTCTGGGTTATAGAAACTCAAAAGGTCTGGTTTCAAGCTCAATTTATCTTCATACAGTTTTAATGTTCTTCATAACTAAAAGGTTCCACATATATAGCCCCAAATGAAAGGGGTGCAACATTATGGCTGCCCTTCACTATACTTATTCTTCAATCCCATCCCACCAATTAGGTAAAGGGTTTTATTGAAATTCAGCTAAGTAAGGAGCTCTGATTAACATGACCAACCACAATTCCAGAGAGCTCAAGATGAAGAAAAATCTTGATGATACATCTTTCCAATGAGCTGTAGGAGGGAAAGAGGGGAGTGGAAGGGAATTGCTGACCTGAAAATAGAAATTAAAAAAGAAAAAAATTTGGTTAAGTAAATCTGCATCTTCCCTGATGACAGATAAGGTGGTGGGGAATGGTCTCATGAGATCAGGTCCCAGTTCCAAGTGGAGAGAAGGGGACAGAAGTAGGGCAGACGGCAAGCTGCCCGTACAGGCCCTGGTTTCTTGGTGGTGGCCAGCCTTTGTTTTCAAGTTCTCCAATGCATTTGGGGGAGTCTTAGGAGCAAGCGTTACAGAACTCAAGAGTTCTGAATTTAATTATTTGAGCCCCAACTACCTTTGGACCACCTCCTCTCACCTCTTGCTGTTTGTGCTCCCAGGCTCTTGCTCCTTGTCTGCATGTTGAGCTCCCCTGGTTCTCTTGGAGGGGCAGGAGCACAGCACAAAGTTCACATGCATGTATAGAGCCTAGGGTGAGGAGGTATGTGAGTAGTCTACTCCTACTGCTGTGGTGGAAACAGCAAGGGAAGGCCAGGGGTCAGATGGATAATTACCTGCCTACCTGGGGAGCAGCACACTCAGCAGACAATCCAGCAGCAACCCACTCTGGGTGCAAGCAGGGAAAAGAAAGCAGGAGGGCAGGCAGCACTCGCAAGTGTGCTGAACAGCTATGCTGATCCCCTTAATTCTAGTATTTTCTTTGCATTCCACAGCGGATCTTGCGCACTCCACTTTGGAGACCACTATTCTGGAGACGCCTGTCCTGGTTGCATCAAACTGTAGAACACTGCAGAACCTCCAAAATCCACCCATAATCATTAGGTGCTAGGGATACAAAGTCTCCACGCTTTGATTTGGACTTAACATTCACATAGGAAAAAATAAGTGCCTTTTTCCCTGGCACCTCATAGAGTTGGCTGGACAGACGGCACAATTCAGAAATGGAATTTTAATGACCACAAGTTTCTTCACGAAACAGAAATCCATCTCATTTTTCAGCACCAATATTCATCCAATGATCCCTGTGACTGAAAATCATTTTGAAACACCAGGGTATCAGAGGAAACAAGCAAAGGTCGATGCTGAGGTATATTGTTGGCACTGATAACCTGCAGATATTCCTAAAGGCAAATTAGGTTGCACAAAACTGTCATCAAAAAACCACAGCTTCTGCAGGTTGGCAAGTTCACAAAAGGCATTAGATACACAAGAAAAGGTGGGCTTAAAAAGAGAACAAGCAGACCAAGACCATATGGTACGTTAATCAAAAGACTTAGAAGGTCCCCAGCACATGAGATGGAATCTATCACGTGGACAGGATAGGCAAAGATGTGGATGGTCACAATCTACCACAGGAGAAAGGACCTACCCCACAGATGAGAGCACAGATTCACCAAAGGGAAATTCCCAGTGCCCAAAGAATGCCCCATTTCACAGATCTGGGTCCCATCTAACGATCTCCAGAAATCAAACGGGCAGTCTGGAGGATTCCTGAGGGGCAGACTCATGTCTCCAACTGTCCTCAATGTCCCACCAGCACCTAAAACTCAATGGCCCTAACCTAACAGTATTGAATTCAACAAGCCTACCATTCCCCTTAACCTTGTTATTGGCCTGTTCAACCATCAACGATCAAGGCTCCTATATTACATTCTCTATCCAGTTACCAGAACCTGATTGTCTCCACCACAACGCTCATCTGGTTCTATCTGTCTCCATGTTCCCCTAAACAGCAACTCATTACAATCTTCCTAAACTATTAGCCTACAGGAAACTTATGACCTCCACACACTTCCCTAGGCACAGATTTGATCACATCAGTCCCACGCTCAGTACACAGGGTTATCTACTAAAATTAACTTCTCACATCTGATAGTAAGGTCTCCCACAATCTTACACCACACCACACTACCTACACTCCTGTAAAAATCACATTCCAACCAAATGGACTCTTCTCTACCTGCCTTTCCTTATGCCAATTCCTAAACTCAGCTCTCCCACTCATCTCTGCTCTTGAAATCCTACCCTATCTTTAATACCTAGTTTAAACTCTATCTTCTCCATCAAACCTTCAGTGATCTTCCTAGTTTAATAAACACTTAAGCTTTTTTCTCTACTAGGGTATGAAATCCACACGCTCAATGCTATCGCGTAGGTAGGTGAATAACTGACATTTTTTAGATTATAGCTTCAGTATTAAAGCTAATGTTGCAGTAAGACTGTGGCCAGAGCTCAACCTTAAGGTGATGCTGTACCAGCTGAGAGGTAGAGGATGAAATCCCATTAGTCTTTGTAAATACAGTGCAGAGCAGATTCCCAGCCTTTGATGGTTACTTCTGTGTACAAGGGTAAGTGACAGCAGGCACTTACATAGTACTTCTTCACATCATCTCACTTGAACTTAAGGTGGGTTGCCTTTATTATGCACACTTTACATGTGAGGAAACCTAGACTGAGGTCTTCCAGACTCCAAGTCAGGCAATCTAAGCACTGTGCCACCTAAATTCATCCTCCTGTGTAATTGCTCCTTGCTCCATAAAATGAAGGGAATTTGACTCATCAATTCCATTACCCACTGCAGCTCTACACACCACAAAATCTACATTCCAGGAAGCTTGGATGAAAATTCATAGAAGCAGAGGGAGGGGAAAGCAACAAGATATTGAAGTCTTTCAGAAGAGTTTGCTGCAACTGCCACTCAGACCCTTAGGTCTTTCTCCTTGAGAAATGGGACCTAACTAGGCTATGCCCTATGGCAACAAAACGCTTTTCTAAACATTTAACAAGACAACTGTCAAGCAAAGGACTCCCTTACATTCTTCCTCTGGTTACCAAGAGCCTGAACTTCCTCTGCCCCTCTACTGTCCAAATACTACAGGCCGATTTTGAAAAGAATACTGAAAAGCACCTTGTACCAAATAAATTTCGAACTCTCCCCCCAAGTGTTCTCTCATCCTCATGTGCCTTAAAAGATAAGACTCCAAGATCAAATAAGTTTTAGATAAATTACTATCTAGTTTTTAAAAATCCTATTAAAATTTTGTTTGTGTTGCCTGTGATCTTGAACTACCCCAAACCTAGTACCAAATGAAAAAAATGGTGGGAATAAGACAAATGAAAACATCACTAAAAGGAATTCAAACCACAAGCAACTGCAAAGAACTCAGAAGCAGGCTTTCAAACTCAAAATACTGTCATGTTTTTGCTTCTTTTCCATGTTGAGTCAGGAATATTTCCAACAAGTGACTGATTAGAAAAAAATGTTTAAAAGTTTACTTACGCCATCACCTAACATTCTAGAAATATCTAAGGAAAAAAAATCCTGACAATGAAAACAATTCTTATCAGTGGCAATCCTTGTCTGTCTCAAACACATACACATACCTTTGAATCTAACCACAGCGGGTCCTCTTTGTGTAACAGGCTTCATTAACCTAAGGCCTCACAAATGTTATTCCTTTTATAAAACCTCGTTAAAAAGCATTTTACAAGGGAAACCCCTCTGGATAGAAAAAGGCTGTATTTGGTAATGCTGATGGATATAACTAAAAACGTACACTTCTTGAAATTTGTGGTAATGGATAACCCTGGCAGCCGCTTGACCCTTAACTGAAGAGTTAATTCTAAGATTCTAAACTTACAGCAATCAAATCTGCTTCTCACACTCACCCAAGTCAGAATTGTAAGTACCTAATACTGAAAGGGGTCCACTTCTATAACCCTTTCATTTTACAAGGCCACATGTCCAGAGCTCAAGCAGCACAAAAACTCGTACTCGTAAGTAAAAGCAGTAAAACTTCAATGCTTAACTTCTGATGCAAAACTTCCCACTTGTTTAAAAATATTTAAAAAATTCAACTTTTGAAAACACATGAAAAACCAAATTTGGGTAAGATAAGTTAAAACACACATTGGGAAAATATCTTTATGCTGTTAAAAATTAAATGATATGCAAAGCAAATCAAATGCAGAGGGAAGCTATGTACAAGAAACAGCAGGATGCACAGTTAACATGGTCTACATTGTTTATACTTTGGGCTGGAAGGGTAAGCCATGTCAGGTATACTTTGAATTGCATGAAATGCTATACACCAAAGGATCACTTCTCACTTACTGGATTTGACACTTGAAAAGGAACTTTCAGACATGTATTGGTCAACTACCCACTTCAGCGAGCAAGCAGTAATGTATTTCCCCGTTTGTGGTAAAAAGACACATACATTAAAAGTCTCAAATTGCCCACCTGAGAAATCTTAGTAAGGAGTTATTTTAGATCTTGGACAGGCACTTAGTGACATGGAGTAATGATTTATTTGAAGAAATGTGGTGAAATGATATAATCAGGGAGGGCCATTTTGATTTGGGGTGACAGAAAAAAAGGTGCATCTTGAGTAATAAACCATTGTCTCAAGGGCAAAAATGAGGACAGCAATAGTTTGGGTAAGGATACATATGTACTTGAACCATTTGTAACAGAACTAAGTGATTTCTGAACCAAAGACTTGTTTTTATAAAACTGTTTCTACATAGTGATGACACTCATCACTGATTAAGTTCTGATTAAGTCTTCTACACTTAAGCCACTTGAGAAGAATTCAATCCTCCAATAACTCAAATTGACTTTAGAACAGGCCTGAAAAACCAGGTGGCCCACAAAAAAAAAAATAACATAGGGTGCTTTTCCTCTTCCTTTTTTTGTGGGCTGCCCAAAATCTTTTGGCAGGCCACAGGATGTACAGGTCTGTTTTACACTTAAACCCATCCTACAACTTGAATGCAACTAACTACTGTGGTCAAAACAAACTCCTTCCTGATAGGAAAAATGAAGGCATGCTCCATATTTTAGCAAGCAGTTCCCAACAGGGTTCTCAATTTTAAAATGGCATTCCTCTACCTTGACCAGTTGCAATGTACAATACGTAGCCACCAACTGCTAAGATGGTCTTAGAAATACTGTAAACAGTCATAAAGATTTGAATGGATTTTTAAAATGTTGATTAACGGGAGAAGCCTCATGGTTACTGGAAGTGATGCTGCTTTTGTGCCACCTAGCAGTGAGCTCTGGAACTGCCAGGGGCAATAGTGGACCATGTGCTCTTGCCAACCATATTTACTAAAGCATCTTCTCTACTAAAAGAACTACTAAGATATGGGTTTAAACTTTTTTTATTATTAAGAATTAACTTCTTCAATAATCCTGGCTCCTCTTCAATGGTTTGTGAATTTCCAAAACACTGCTCCCTTCCTTGCTCCTGTAAATTCAAAAAAGGCATTATTATCCCAAAAGGCTTTAAAAACTATTAAATTACTAATGTGTCAAAAGACTCACTAAAAATCAGCTAAAAAATGGCTAACACCAAATATTTAGCCTCATGCACAGGAAGTTTTAGTACCAAATAGTTAAGACAAATGGCCAGTATTTCCTATATGCCACTAAGATTGACAGTACAAAATTACCAAAGTAGGAAAGCATCTTCTAATAGAGTAACCAAGTCCAGAATCAGTTTCAACATCTGGACTACTGAAGTTTCTCTCCATCCTGTATCAGTCTTTATCATATTCACCTTGTTCAAAAACCTCAAATGGCTTTCTACTGCCCTTCTTAATACAATCTAAACTGCTTAGCCTAGCATTGTGAGTGTCTTTAACTGGTAGTCAACCTTCAGTGACAAACCCTAGCTTAAGACTTATTCTACCTGTAGAAATTTAAACTTGCAAAGAACCTTCTCCCCTTTACTTCTGGTACACATTATTTAAACAGCATTCCCAAGTAGCCATACTTTTCCCTACAGTTTAAATTTATAATGAAAAACAAAGACAAAGAATTTTTTCACAGTACCTTGGTATTATGCGTATGCTTGAGGGGAGAGGCCCTCAAGTAGGGGGTGCAGAACTGGGACCTAACTGCCACAAAAATCAATTTTAACTGTCTTTTACAACCTCTTGGTTTATGTCGAGGGCAAGAATAAGAAATTTTATGAAGTCCTCATTTTAAAAACCATAATTATGTTCCCAGAAGGAGAGATGAAGATTAATTTGGAGCTTCATCTCAAATTATGACAAAGACAAGGCAATCACTATAACAAAATCAAATAAATAGGCGTTTCTTAAAAGCACCCATTATCAGGCTCTGTGCTACAGGATCAAAAAGTGCCTACTGTGTTCCAGATACTTAAAAATGCAAAAGACAGTTCCCACTGTCCCCAAGAAGCTTACAACCTAATAAGGAAAAAAAAGCAAAAGATGCTAATTTTGATAAGATTTCCTTTTACATTATGCATTTGTGATGACTCCCCAAGTCAGGGACTCAGCAAAGTCGCTACCTTTTCAGAAAAGTGATATAACACACCTTCAACTTACCTATTTATCAATTCCTTGGGTGTGTAACCACGGCTTACACTCTGGATGTGCTCAAGTTGTACTGGAAGACTGAAACCAAAAGGGTAATATTAGTCACTAAGCACAAACAAGTCATTATAAAAATATTACTTCCTAGATCTTGAGGAGAGCAGCAAAGGAGGACTTAACAAGGAGAAAAGCCTTTATCATCAATACCCCTAAGAATAGGTAAGCTTCTAATAACTAAAATGATTGCATTATTTAAGTTCTCCTAACCAAACAATGAAGATGAGTTCTCAGAACTTAAAAGTTGGTTATACCTTGGAAATCAGTAATTATCGTATATAATCAATAAACTTAAAAGACTTAATTATTCCACAGTTCAAAAAGCGGGTAGACTTACCTCAATGGATGAGCACTGTTTTCAGCCTACACCAATCATTCTTACCTAAAGAATAATAAACAAAGTTATTATAAAAGGCAAAGACCCAGAAATGCTAGTAATTTCACAATTTAAAAGGTAAAAATTCCAGAGATAAAGATCGATAATTTGGGGGCAAATTATGGCATATGAAAACAGTAGGAGAAAGAAGCTTATGGGGCAGACAGTCTAGTTTACATAATTCTTGTAAAGATGATGTCCAAGAGTAGGCAACTGAATTAGAGAGTGCAGAACACTTCCTTTTAAATACAAAATCCTAAACTGCTACTTTCACCAGTCTGAGCACAGTAAAGTTTGATTGCAACCCAAAATATACTATCCCTTATGTGAAGGTATGTGACAACTTTTACCCTAACGTCATCAAGCCCTGCTCTTTACTGTGAGAAAGCACCTTTTCTGTATTATCTTCCATCATCAATCAGGCAGACTGACCAATCTCAGAAGAACCTGTTCAAGAGTACCCTCCCCATTTCAAGTCTGTGATACTTCGGCTGTTGCCCTTTCATTCTGGACAGCTCCCTTCTCCCCCTCCCCTAAGTCCTCACTGGGCTTTTATATTAGGGCAGACTAACAATGCCACTCCAAGGGAACCTCAGTAAGTAATACATAGCCTTCCTCATCAGAGGGGGAAGACATCCCATTCACAATGCAGGCCCACAGTGCACAAGAACAAGATCAGCCTTAATTCAAGTTCCAATTCCAAGCTTTTCTTCCTCCCTAATTCCCTGTTGCACATGTACCAGCCATAAGGGATACTATATCTTTTTGCATCCATCCCCTCTCCAGATTGTCCTATTCTTCTGTTCAGCCCCTTTCACCTTGGGGGGAAGGGAGAGAGGAAGAGAGAACCAACTTTGTCAGCACTGGTGTTTTAAAGCAACATTTTATGTGATGGGTTTTTCAGATGACTGTAGGGTTTCCACAGTTAAGTCTTTTAATTGCCAATCATTATCTAGCAGCAATGACAGATGAAAAGGAGTAGTGAATCCTCCAGATTCTTTCCCTAGCAGGCAGCCATTTGAGAACTGCACTAGCTGACAGAGCACTGACATATATCAGCTAAAGGCAAAATCAAATAAGGTCCAGAACAAACAGCATGGCTCTCCAAAAAACATGTCACATAACATTTTAGGGAAAGGAAATAAAACACAGGTCTTGCAAATCATGTCACTGCAGCTAACAATGATTAACAATAGGAGACATGCAACCCCCCCCCCCCATTAAAGCTAGAGTCCAAAACGAGTCACACGCATCTGTTTAAGTATTAGGGAAACTGCAACCATCATCCATACTTTGTATGTAGCTTTACAGTATTCTCAGTAAAAGCACCCGTTGTATTTCATCTTTCAAACAGCACCATTATCTTGTTTCCAAGGGCCTAACAAGTACTCAAATACATTCTGGCATCACACCTCTGAGCTTCAAATTGTTTAAATTTTAAAAGCACCAGTTCAGTTTTGAATGGTAATGTAAAACCATGAAATACAATGCAACACCTTGGTATTTCCATTATTACTGAAACCCACTTATACCCAACTTTTTGGCTGAGATGTCTTAGTTTTGTTGTTGTTTTGGGGGAAGGGAGGACCTACTGCACTGAGATTCACGTTTGATAGCTAAAGCAAATGGAAAACCACTTATGTCACAGGTTGCTTGTTCTGTAAAGAGTAAAAACCCAATCAGTTTCAAGGATGAACAAAGCAAAGTGATAAACCCCTTCAAGATGTTCCTTAAGTCCAAACTGTTATGTCAAGTATGTGCACTTAGAGCATACTGACTAATGAAAAATAAATCCTAAACTTAAAAACTCAAGCACTTGTGATACGGTAGCAAATATGGCCACCGATTTAACATTTTTTTTTTATGCACAGAAAACCCCACAGTATTAGAAGCCAGATTTAGTGACACTGATGTCACTTGCTGAGCAACAGAAATACAAGCTACATCACGTTACTACTACAGTGAGCTAAACTATTCATTAAGAGACATCAAAAGTACAGAAACTACTTGCTTGAATGGATTAGAAAGCAAAGTACAAATCTGTCTCCAGTTTGGAAACTTTGCTAATAATGAGCAAGCTATTTCGCTAGGAAATACAATTGAAGGAAAAATTCTCAAGTCAAGAAAAGTCTACACCAGCATTTGTGCAAAGTTGGCACAACTTTGCAGTCACAAAGCAGAAATCATTATGCCTGAAACATGTTTCTTATGCATTAGCCAAGAACCAGTTCAGGGATTTAAGTTAAAACTTCAAATTCTAAAACAACAGTGGATACAAGCTTAAGTCCATCCTTCCTAAACAGTGAAGGTGCTGTGAAGACTTGCATTTTCTGGCAATTGAAATCGAACCATCACATTCCTAAAGCTAATCAGAGCCAAGTTCACAAGACTGTTCTTAAGATTATTTTCACTCTACATCAACGACGAGCTTTTTAAACTGGGAAACCATGATTCCCAGATTTTGTGCAACTGTTGGCAATTACTGGGAAGCCATGATTCCCAGATTTCGTTCAACTGTTGGCAATTACTGGGAAGATATGATTCCCAGATTTTGTTCTATTGGCAAATGAACATGCCATACCAATGTCCTCCCACCCAACACCCCAGGGTTTGAATGTATAGACAGGTTGGACATGCCACAAAACTAGAGAACTGTTCACAATGGAAGATTCCCACTTGAACCCATTATTAACAAGCAGAGTTCCCAAGGAGCCCCCTTTTAAAAAAAATGCACAATACAGTAAACTGTATTTTATATCTTAGTTCACTTATGCTACAGAAATGGTTACACCAAGATGGTATAGTGAAAAGTCTACCCATGCTGACCTGGTCGGGTCATTGTGCTTCTACAGAAGACTACGACATGCTACAAAGTCTGTTTCAAGATTCTAAAAGCACCCAACTGTGCCTAAGTATGGTTTTTTGGTTATGTATACCCTCTTCCCCAGAGCTGCAGTGTTCAATTTTATCTTCAGAGTTATACAAGGAAACCAAGGAAAGCCACACAACTGAGTCAGATACCAAGGCATCAGAGGTTTGCGGTTTTTATCTCAGAATTGCAATACAGCACTGAATTCTGCTTACATTACAGTTCTAACCCGAAACCCACGCAGTTTTGATGCAAGCTAACTTCAACATACAAGTGTTGGGTGCTGCACTGTAATTTCATTATCAGAAGTGTGATGTCAGAATGCCCACAGAATAAAAGTACATAGCAAGTCACCAAGTTAGATTATATTGCTTGTTACCTACCTGTATGCAGTCGGCAATGAGAATCTTGGAGCAAGCAGGAATACTACATCCGGGTCCTAATGTCCATTGCCATTTGCGGTACTACGTTCCTCACAGTTACGCACTGCAGAAATGCTGGCTAAATGCAGTTATGTAGCAGGCCACTACTTGCACAATTGCAGTCCAAGAATACCAGAAAAACTTTTTGCCACAATTAAGTGGCTGCCAAGGAGAAGCCAAGAATCTAGATTTTAATCTACCATAAAATGCCACATAAAGTCTCTCACAGATGTAATGTTACAATTTCTCATAAATTGTAATCTGTTTATGTTAAATGGTATAATGCATCTATGCAGCTGTGGGATTATGTTCCTACAAGTTTAAAAAGGATGCTTAATGTACTAAGCAAAGAGGATTACAATTTCACGGGACAGTGTGTGCAAACATGTTAAGCTTATTTACTACCTAACTGCTAAATCTGCCCAGAGTTTGGGGTTTCTACAGAATGCAGTTTAAGAGGATTGAAGTATACTTAAAATATGCTGCATAGAAAGCACCAGTGGTCCTCTTAAAGCCCAATCCAAATCAAAATTATGAGTAAGGGAGAAAAGTGAGAAGGGAATGAGAGAGTTGGGAAGGGGGAGTATGTGAAAAAGTTGGTTTTTTTTTTTAAAGAGAAAAATGGCTAGCAATGCCTATTAAAAGATTAGAAACTACCAAAACCCAATAATTATGGACTAAGCTAATCACCACCCTCCTCCAAACCCATGTGGATCAAGCTTTTAGAAAACTTCCTTTTAAAATGATTTAAATTCAAATTAGTTAAGGCTACCTTAACACCTGTTTAGCACAAAGATCTCAAAAGAACTTTTTGAAAGTCAATTTGAGCAGTTTACAACACTTAGTACACTGCTGTTAATGTGACAAGTCAAATGTCAGTTGAACTGAACAGTTTTTTGCTAAACTATGTTTAGCAATTTTACTGCCCAAGATAAGGATATCAAAAGCCACAACTCTCAGGTTATCCATTAGCATCCTTTACCACTCTTCAAAGGTACAGTACTACTTAAAAAGCTTATTTTAGGGTCTGTGCCAGCATCTCTTTTATAAAGAAAGGCATGTAATCTGAAAAATAAACTGAAACATTAATTTTACAGGCAGACTTCCCAACTCCCCCACCATCCCCCACCCCCCCCACAATCAAGTTCACCCTCTTTGGGTGTCCCATGAACACCCTCTGAATAGTTTTTTTGTTTATTAGTTGGATCCTTACTACAATTCAACCAAGTTATATTGGGACTGCTTTCAAGCCAAGAGACATGTGTCCATAGAGAAGATCTCATGTGTCACTGACAGGGCAGAACTTCCTAACCTTTAGATATAATGGTAGAAAAAGTCAACTGCCCTCTTCCTTATAACTTGGTGGAGGAACAGGAATAATGAGCATAAGATTAGCCAATATCAAAGAGTCCACCTCAATTAAGCATATTGCATGTAACCAGTAACAACTAATACTTTGGTGACAAGACTTGCTTTACCAGTGTTTACATTTGGGGACTTACTAACTCACCATTGCCCAGGTACCCAATTATTTTAACAAAGGTCTGCCTTTATACATAGGCAAACTACAGAACTAAGCTTTAGCCTTTTAACAAAGGTTTGGCTTAGAATTTCACATTTGCCAATTAGTACCAAGATGGGGAAAAAGGGAGGAGGAAAAGGGAAAACAGTGCCATAGAACAGCTACATAATGTACAAGTTTTGAAATACATAACTAAAAACAGAGCCAAACCAGTCAAAGCAGGATGGTCATACCTCTGCTAATATATTTAACACTGGGAAATCAGGCTCCCAGCACCCACAGGCAACCAACTACATTAAAATTACATCATGAGATACTCTAGAGTGAAAGATTCAATGAAGTTGACAATTAACTGGCAACACCATCGAAACACTCATAAAGCTTTAAAAGGGAGTAAGATTTGTACTGTGTAGCATGAGCTATGCCCTCCAGATTTAGTGCTACTTTATACTGATACACCAAATAGCAACTATAGGGGTATCTGCCGGACCTACAATTCAATACACTTAATTTACAGCCCTAGATGTAATCACCACTAGCTCTCAGAAAGGAGAACTGCTAGGTTCTTGAAGCTTCTAGGTTTAGTATTCCTATGCTGTATTTTGCCCAACAGAAGTAGCACAAGGAGCTGTAAGTTACAGAGTACAAATTTGTATGGATCTCCCTGCTTTAGTTCATTCAACTACCTTGCAGCTTTCTCTGGTAGGTTAACTATTTCAGGCAGAACACACATTCCCTGTTTATAGAGCCACTTAAAAGTAATGCATGAAGTCTTCACATTTAACAATCTTTAATTTGGAAGAGAAGTCAATACAAGCCATTCTTTAGGGTTTGGTCTTGGGGTAAAAGAAGGGGTGAAATGACCTATTTTTTTTTCCAACTTTAAAAACTACCAAGCACAGGGTTAAAGTCATAGATAGGTCTATTTAAAAAAACTCAGCCAGCCCACCCTCCTCCCCCCCATCAACAGTTCTAAAACCCATTCCATAATCTTTATACATATTCCTGCAGAAGATTTACAGTTCTGCTTCAACTTACATCACCATCTCCAATACTCAAGATAGCTTATCCTCATTGCTGTGGAATGTGTAATGCACAGCAAGCAAATAATTACTATTCTTTCAGTAACCGTTACTTCTTTAAAACTACACCCATTTGTGGAAAGAAAACCTGCCTCTAAATATATCTTCCCACAAATGAAAAATGCCTTTTCAAAGGCCAAGAGTCTTAAACTTGCAAAGTGTATTCCCTGACCTAATATGATGGAAGCATGAATGGCAAAATTAAAGATCAAATTTATAGCTAGTTTTTTCTATTTATTTGAAGCACAGTAAAAAAAAATTGGTACACTTTGGGAATTCAGTGGCACAAGGTACACTGCCATAACTTTAGGGACGTTATACATCAAAAAAAAAGCTAGATTTTCTCCCTTTTTGAAACACTGCATTACATAATTTTACTCGCCCAAACAGACCATTTACAAATATTAGGTCAATAAATTTCTAACATCCATAAAAATGTAGCTTTCTTACTAAAATGCAAGAATTAAAAAGATCGGTGTCTAAACAAGAAAAGACAAAAAACAAACTGGAATGAAAGCCTAGATATCACATCTAAAATCGGGGCTTTTTGTTTGGGCCTTCATATTCTTCTCTCCCTCTACCATATCCTGGAGTTCCAGGTCCCATTCCTCTAGGGCCCTGCCCACCCACAGGCCCAGCTCCTCCCTGCCCAAAGCGCTCAGTACGCTATTGGAACAGTAATTAACAGTTCATTATATGTAGTTGATGTCCATGTGTGTTAAGTAAATATTTTTAGAAGGTTCCGTAGTCAACGTTCGTCGATACAATCACCATTGAGTCGATCCACAGGTACCGGGAACATAGAAAGGAAAAAAGGGTAATTTGAAAATTAGTTTATGGTAATACATGCCTTGAGGTATGTTCCCACTTGATCCATTCTCATACACCTGTGTTTCAAAGAACAGATCTTCCCTGTAGTGCTAAAAAATTTAAGCATTAGTGCAGATGTGAATACCCATTCCAAAATGAGTTCTAGAAATTTTCACACCTCATTAACCCAGAGAAAGGCTTGCATACTCAAGGTCTGAGCAGAGATATTTAGTTGACTCCAGTCAATTTCCAAGAAAGCCTAACCAGAAAGATTCAATTCACTCAGTATGAGTTGACATGAAAGGCCTACTCACCAGTTAGTGGCATGTGCTGCATTAGAGACCTTGTGCTTTTCGAGATGGGCTTAAGACAGATCTGCTGACTAAGCTGCAGATGTCTTAAAAGGTTGAAAGTTTTAATACAGTGCTACTGGACTACAAAAAGAAAAAGCATAAGAGACTAATGGATTTAATGATTTAACCTAACCAGCACAGTAAGTAACTTAATAAAAACTTGCTGCCATATTCTCACTTCAGAGCCATAGCTACATAGCCAGATACAATTTCACAGTACTATCTGACTATTTCAAGTTAACTAAAGACACAGGAGTGATGTGCATCCGTTAAACAACCCAACATTTCCCCAGGTCTTGTGCAAGTCCACTTCAAGACTTCGCTGTGATTTCAAGGCTTTATTGGCATCTCCCACACCGCTCTACCAACAAGCCCAAATGACTGCAATAAAGCAGTGAGTTCAAGACTGCATCTAGTGTCAGGTATTTTTGTACTAAATAAAAATGGTAGTAACTGAACAAAGCAGTAGCCCCTTCTATAATTACAGGAGCAAGGAAGCCTAACATGTTTAGAGTTGCATGTCGAATAAAATTAGATGTCAACTACTATCCCGCCAACTATTAAAAATAGAGTAGAATCAGTATTTACTGTTCTACAACTAATACCAACAACTAAGAAAAGAAATCTTTCAAAATACTAGAAGAGATAGAGAAGATTGGCTTCAATTCTTCCAAGTAGTGGACTGTCAAAATCAGTAAGGTTTTCTGGCTTTTTGTGATTAATTTTCATTACAGCTGAGAACACAGGAGCTGCCATTAAGTGACATGTGTTACCATGAGCTAAATGGAACACAGAACCTTGTCCACAGGGACTGAGTATCAAATTTTTGCTACAAACATCACAGGCACCTTTATTAGCACTTTAGTGAACAGTATGAAGGTGCACTGGTTTTACTAAGCCACTCAAAATGTTAAACTAAAACACTGAAATCTTTTCCTTTTTATTCTCGAAAGGCCATAAACAAATTATCAAAGGCCATAAATCTAAACTGACTTCAAGTTATCTATTTCATTTTAATGTAAAGAGATGATTCTGGTAAGCCACAGAAGCTCACCATAGCCCAAGTCCTATGAAAAGTGATCTCAAAGATGCCTGGAATTATTTAAAATCATCCTCTAAACCCTTCTAATACCACAGTGCACTTTGTAAGGATGGTGAAAGCCTAATGCAACCACTCAAACCAGTTCAAATTATTATTCCCAAGCATTCTTGTAAGCTATCAGTAGTTAAACTATATTACGATAGCATCAAGAGGGCTCAGATCAAGAGCACACAATATATGTTAAATAATCTATAGTCTTTAAATGTACCCTTGAACAAAATGGAGATGTAAGTTGAATTAAGAGGCTGTAACCACAGACAGACCAAACAAGTGGGAAACGACGAGTCAGAACACAATCAGAATTCTCTTGTCATATGATAGAAGACACAGCAAATAGAGGCCAGAGTCCTATCACTAAAACATGTCTAAAGCTACAAACTATGATTCTAATGCATATGGCAAATACCAGCTTAAAAAAAAAATGATACTTTGCCATGTGATTACTCCCACTTAGATATAGAGTAATCTGGTATGTTCACTAACACTAGGTAGGAATTTGGGGTTGCCACGCACTAAATCAAAAGTGCATCAGCAACAGAATGCAGAACTTCAAACCTATTTAAATGCCAAAGAAAACTGCAAATATTCCAGAAAGCCTATTTCCAATTCCCTTATTGGCAACCTTGTCTTCAGCTAAGTTACCACACAGCTGAAAAAGCTTTCTATGTATATATGCATCGCCACACTAATCTTCCATATCACTATTTACAAAGACTAGGGGAACTAAGAAAGTTCAAAGTCATCTGCTTTAAAAAAAAAATTAAAATAAAAAAAGGTGAAATGAGAAATTCCCACATTAAGTCCCCACAAGATACGTTACCATGTCACTTCCCATCATGGAACTACTCAGGGCTGTTGGTGGAACTCCAGGGCTGGCCTCATAACCTATGCCACCACCACCTAAAGGTGGAAATTTCTGGCTTCCTGAGCCATAGGGATCTAAGAAACAAAAACAGTGGTTATAATTTGAACCCAGTTACTCAAGTCAACTAATGTTTTTTAAACAAATACACATTTTCAATTTTTACCTCCCATGTTCATTGTTCCTGCACCCATTCTTATCTCTCTTTCGCGCTGTAAGGAAAATACGTAATACTTAGTTACAAATATGCAAAAACTCAAACTTCTCAAATTCCAGTACTAAAGAAAACATACAATACTGTAGCACTGGAGTTACAGAAATTTGCAGTTACAGATAAATCACCACGTCAAATGTTAACTTTCATTCCAAGATCTATAGAATAGATACTTCTCCTTTCCCCCATTTTAGTTACCTTTTGGCAATCCATAAGGGTTAAAGAACAGAGAAGTTAAGCCTACTTTGCCTACTGAACACTTAAAACCAAAACTCGCCATAAAAGATTAGGTTAGGCAAGAGACTGAAAGCATGAAATAAAAACGTATAAATCTTACTCCATACTTCTACTCTGGTTCACAGGTATGCCAATTTTTAACAATCTCCAAACACTTACTGGATCCATGTATCCCATCCGACTATAACTTTCTTCTCTTTGGCGTCTCATTTGCTCTTCCATCTCACGTTGGCGAATCATCATTTCTTCTTCTCTTCTACGCCGTTCTTCCTCTTGCCTAGAAAAAAAAACGCACTTAATGTTTTAAAATCTCAAAAGCATTTACATGAACATTCCAGAGATCATATAAAAGTAAATATGATGGCTGTTTCGCTATAGGGAGGAATGAAGGGAGAGGGAGAATTCAGAAAATTGAGCCAACCACTGGGCTCTGCCATTGAACTAATGGTATAAAACATCAGACAAGCCCATCAAACCTCTTGTGCCTCAGCTCAGTTGTAAAATAGGAGCAATTCTTTCCACTATCTCTTTGGTTGTTAAGTAATGTATCAAATTGTTTGAATAAGGACAGATCTACTTAGAACTATGAACAAATCCTACCTTAACTGTATTTCTTTACGTTTCTGCATTTCTTGATTGTGAAGTTCCTCCATACGTCTCAGCTCTTCTTGACGCCTCATTAGATCTAGGTATTTTAAAAATTAAATTTTTTCCCATTAATGCAGTCAATATACAAATTAAGTAGGACCACCTTAAATTTGACCCTAGATGAGGACACTTACCCTGGCGTAAAAGATTTGCCTGATGCTCATGATATGCATCTTCCATTTCACTTTCCAGTTTGTCTTTTGCATCTTTCATGTTTTTCTCAACCTGCTCCCTTTGCTGCTTTTCCATTTCATCTAAAGACTTCCATCTCTGGGAATATTCAAACTCAAAGGTGCCATGCTGAGCAAAACGTGGAGGGTTCTCTCTCTCCCTGAAAATTGCGTTTAAGTTTGTCAAGTCATTTTGTAGATGCAATGTATGATTTGGAAAATCTTATCAGAGCTTTATTAAATGATCATCATTCAACAGACAAAGAGTAAGATTTAGCAACCAGGCAATATTTAAATGTCAGCACTTTCTCATTCACCTTCCTCACAAATGAACATATGTTGATCTTAAGAAATTTGCCACTAAGTGCTAAGAAAACAGGCAATGACAGATCCGCAACACAGCATCAATCACCACACACAAAAAGATCCACTGATGAAGGGGGTAGTCAATCACCTCTGGAAGAGGACAGAAACCAAAGTCAGAGGTGAAGGGGCAAATATGGTTCTAAGGGTGTCTAGGGCACTATCGACAGAAGAAATAAAACAAATTATTAGGTCCTAGCAAAGATATCTTACAGAGATCAGGGTCAGAGTAAAAGAAATAGCTCAATTGAAGTAAAGGAAATGTTCCAAAAGGGAAATGGGAATAACAAGAGACTTTCTGTTAAAGCTTAAGTACTGTGGACAAGAAGTACTTGTACTAAAAAAGAAAATTTATCCTTCTTTTATCTCTATTTATTTAGACATTTATCCCTTTTTTGCACTTGGGCAGTAACAGCCTATGCTTAAAGGTTGTCAGAAGTAAAAACTTGCCATTCTACTTTCTACTTCTACTTGCCTTCTCTACAACTTCAAAGATTTCTTGGCTAAACATTTCCACTTCTTTTAACCCATTTCCATACCAGGTTCATGGTCACCCTCCTCTAGATGCACTTCAGCTTCTCAAAGCCTTTCATAAAAGGTGGCACACCAAACCAATTAAGTACTTCTGATATGATCTGATCAGGACAATTTTATCAACTGCAACTTCTATTGTGAACACTATCTTCCTACTGATGCACCCTAAGACTATAGCACTTTTTTCTATCACACTGCTAGCTCCTATTTTTACTCAATTTACAATCCACCATAAGCCCAAAGTTTTTCACATGAACTGCTGTCACTCCCTATTCTTAGCTTGAGAACAGACGGCCTGCAAACTAGTCAGGGAGTTTGGCTTGGTAGAGATGGAGACATGTGGACTAGTTAGAAGATTAAATTTAAAACCGGTTAAATGACCAGACTCCCAATAGCTAGTTATCAAGGGTTCCAATGTGACCAGTTCTCCAGTGGATCTGTTTTGCTATCTATGCTTGGTCCTGTGTTACTTAACTTTATCCATCCTGCTTAATTTTTATCTAAGATGTGGATGATACAAATGACATCATCATCAAATTTCCACTAAATACTGAAACAGGACAGCCCATGAAATGGAAGACAGGATCCAAAGATAACATGAAAGTTAGCTTAACTGGGCTGAACCTAAAAAGATCAAAATTTGACAAGGATATATGTAAAGTTTTTACCCCGAATTTAAAAATTCCACAAGTACACCATAGGGAGAAACTGCCTGGAGTTTAAATCAAGATTACAAAATTAATGAAATCAGCAGTGTAATTAACGTAGAGGCCAAAAAGCTAATGTAACCTTGGGCTGCATTCCAGGAAAGAGGAAGTACAAATCTTTCTGTACTCTGGTTTCATTAGATCTCATCTGGAGTCTTGTGCTCCATTTTTGGTTACAAATGTTTCAGGGAATTGATACATTGAAAAGTCTGGAAGAAAGCAATCAGGACAGTGAAAAACTCTGAAACCAGATTGAAGCTAATGTGAAAGTTTAGCCTGGAGAAGAAAAGAATCAGGGGAGACATAAGCGATTAAGTATCTGAAGGGCTGGCAAATCAAATTAGGATTTGTTTCGTTTGGCCCTAGAGGGCAGAAATAGGGACAACAGGTAAAAATTACAAAGAATCAAATGTAGATTTGACATATGAGACAACTTCCTCAGTAGCTGGAACTGTGGAAAAGTTACAGCAAAAGCCTGTCTCAAAGCTTTCAGTTACCTCTAGGTTCCCTCTTTGGAAATGTTCAAGCAGAGGCTGGACATCGCACCACCCCCAACAACTTGTCAGGTGTGTTACAGTAGGTTCTTTTTCACATATGGGTTAGACTAGATGGCTGGCTGTTCCTGTATTTCTTGTAGCAGTTTCTAACACCTCAGAATGTGAATTCTTTAAGAGCAAGACTGTTTTTGCCTTTGCATTCCCCAATGCTCAGCATGGTGCCTGGCACACAGTAAAAACTCAGTGCTTGTTGATACTCTACAATTTGAACCTAAGCAGTGACTAGATGGCTATTGAGGTCCTTTTCCAACAGTCAAACCCTTACACTGTTTGTATTCCTTTTAGTTGAGGGGGGAGGGAGGTTAGATGACTACTGAGGTTGTTTTCGACTCTCATTTCTATAGAGGATTATTTTTTTTGTTTAAACTGGAGAGTAAAACTATTCTAATTTCACCTGGAGCTTATTATCCTAGCCTGATCTGATCATCCATATCAGATATCAGATCTCCAGAACATTAGTCCACTTATTAAAGTGGGTCTGGATCCAACTATAACTAAAAACCATCCGTTTAAAAAAAAAGAACTACCTAGAATTTTGCCAGAAAGTCTATACTTTGATTCCATTTCCCACCCCACCCCACTTTTGAAAAAGGAAAATATATTCCTCCATTAAAGTAACATTTCAGTGCCTCTATGATGTACAAGACACCCTAAGCTCGTAGAAAGCTTTTATTTAGGGACTCAGAAACACAAAAGCCTTTGAAGGAAAAAAAAAATCAATTGTCTACTAATGACTTAGCCACCAGTGAGCATTATTTTTAGAGCCACTACAACCCATGAAACTAAACTGTCCTGTAAGGCAGAGATATATTCTGAGGAAAATCACAATCCTTTTGAAACATTCAAGTATAAAATAGCTCTTACTTTTGATACATTGGATTCTTCTGTGCAAGTTTTTCAGGAAGACCATCTTCATCATCTAGTTGCTCAAGTGGTTCCACAATGACTGGACGAGGAGTTCTAATGGGGAAAAAAATAGTACCCAAGTTTGTTCAGCTTTCCATACCCACTTTAGATAAAAACCATACACTAGTAGTACAAAACTCAAATAGAACCAGTGACCACTAAATCATACATAAGGATCCCTGCAGGCCACATTGACTTAGAAAATCATATTTTAACATTTACCCATGTTTTACTGTAGTTATTTTGTTAAAGATATGCCAAGTACATTTTAATCTGGTTCAAGTTATACTTAAGGAAGCTTTTGGACCATGTTTGACATCTCTGTGCTACACCACATTCCCATACTAAATTTAAGAGAACTTAAAAACTTGATATAGCTTACGTTGTCAACAAAAACACTCCTTCACTGCATCGTTCAAATGCTTTTCTTGCAGCTGGCTTAGAAGCAAATTCAACAATGCCTTTTCCTGTAGATCTTCCTCGATCATCAACAATTACGACAGCCCTTTCAATAGGTCCAAATTGGCTGAATGCTTCTTCTAATAATTCATTAGAAACATAGGGTGAAAGATTTCGTACGGAGAGGGCAGCGGCATGTGTGGCAAAACGAACACGAAGTTGTCGTCCTCTCATGGGTGTATCATCAAGTTCTGCTTTTGCAATTTCCGCCAGGGCTCTAGATTCCTGAAAGTATCAAACATTTGAATCTAAATTAACAACTTTGGATTTGACCTAATGTTGAATTGGGGATAAGTTATTTAATTTTATTTAATTTCCCAAGGATAAAGGTGGAAAAAGGGATTTTCTATGGAAGAACATACTGATCTAGGTGGGAGTCAAATGACCCTAGCCAGAACTTTGAGACCAAGGTTTGCCATCTGTATGATTTCACTTTAGAGCTGTGTACTTGTCTTAAAGAGTTGTGTACAAGTCTTAGGTTCCTAAGTCTTCAAATTTGGCCTCAGACACTACCAGGAGACTGGACACACAACACTTTGGTTTCTTTTTTTAACGAAACTGAGTTAACTATAGCATCTACCCCAGGAAGTTGGTTGTGAAGCTCATAGGAAAACGCACATTAACTGGTTTGCAAATTTTATGATATTATATAAAGGCCTGTTACTTATGTTATGCACCTCACATCTATGTACCAACTATGCTATCTACTCCCAATGGCTCATTTGATATGACTCAAATATTTAAATGTATAAAGTAGTATAAAGTAGTGTGTAAGGTGCTGGTGGAGCATGAAGTTTATATAAACATGGCAGTACCAGTCTTCGTAGAAGAGTCTACTCTAGGTTAAGTAATGTTAATATAGCAATTTCAAAGTTCACAAAATGCTTTAAACGTATTCTCATTTGATCTGCACAACTACTGTGCTCTTTTCTATAAAAAATTACAAATCACCAAGCAAAATAATTTGCGCATGGTCACAAAGTAACTGAATACGGGTCACTCCTAACAAAGTTCCAAGGCTCTTCCCATTAAATGAGGTTAGGTAAAACACTTTGCAAACCTTTAAGTGACACATAAATATAAAATGTTATTACACCACAGTGCCACTCACAGATCATTACACAAATACATTGGTGAATTGAAAAACAGGCTGTGCAGGTGTAAGAGAAAGAGGTTGTTTGGCAAAATGTCTAAAATAAGAAGACTTTCCCCAAAACGGCATGCCATACCACGCACAAATATTTGTGTAACTATGATCTCCAATTTAAGTGAGAAGGATGAAGTACAGGAGATTTACACATGACTTAGTTGCTCATGATCATAGAGCTAAACGGGCAGAGCCTGGTGACCAACACTTGATTACAGTGCTTTCCACCACAGCACACTGCCTCTAGTGGGCCAGACTAAAACAGTCATGTTACAGAATATACCGAGGATGTTCACACCAGATATAACTGCCTGGGTACCAATAATATGTCTTTAAGAAACATTAGAAATATGCAGCACCAACTTCTGCTGGCTTAATATTGAATATTTTATCAAAGATGCTGTGTGACCTGCAGACCTCTGTTTCCTCAAGGCTTGAAAGTTTGCATATAAACCTTGGCTGTCCTAGGCCATGTCAGTAAAACAACTCCTGCCAAGGTACCATTCGAGATAAAAACACAGTAAGGGCATGATTAAATATCACTTAGCTACAGACCTAAGGTGGGGGGGGGCGCCGACACCTGAGACCTCCAAGCCTGTTATTAAAGGGATTTGTTCTGTGAAGTTTGGATTCAGTCAAAGGGCCATACTCAAGGACCTAGAAGGCTACATGTGGCCTCCAAGCAACCGGTTCCCCACTCCTGCCCTATACCATAAAGGGACTCCTATCTTTTAAGTGAATCAACGCACGGAAATCAGACTTCTGGACTTGAGTATATCTCCAGTCCCCAAGTCCTAAAGCCAAAATGATAAACAGGAAGTAGGATACATGTTTTGTATTGTGTATATATTATCTTCTAGTGGCCAAAGAGTAGACACTCACCAGTTTGATGAAACCGAATCCTTTGCCTTTGTTGATAAAGACTTCACCAGGTTCTCCATATTTAGCAAATAATCTTTTAAAGTCTTCATCTGTAATATCAGCCGGCAGATTTCCAACAAATAACCTACAACGCTGTGTGTAAGTTTTCTCTCCGGGCCTCCTCAACAGAGACAAATTTGCTTTAAAGCCCTAGAAAAAAGGAGGGTGGGGAGTTTTAGGTCAGGAGAAGTACCCACAAAACTTATAATTTATGTTTTTCCAGACTTGCCAAGGAGGAAAGAAAACTTACTATGCATTAACTGTCACTCCCTCCTGCCCTTCCCGAAAAAATTCTATTTTCCCAACCAGGCATTAGCCCAAGATGACATCCGCTTTATTTTTTGCCTCCAGATTGGTTTTCCTTCTTTCGTTCCGTTCCCCATGGTGGGGGGGGAGGGAGGGAAGAGCAGGCAGGAAGGAATAAGCGGTTACAAGACTACTCGGGGAGAGAACAAAAACAAACATCCAACAGAAATGGCATCTAACAGGCAGGGAAACAGAGGCTGGCCGGCGGGGTGCCCCGGCCAAGACCACGGCCCCACCTCCCAGGCCGCAGCCAGAGCCCGGGAAAGGCAGCAGCCGAGCTCCCCCCTAGCTCCTCCTCCTCCAACCAGCGCCATCTTACTCCACCACATCCCAGCCTCCCCCATTCCTCTCCAGCCTCATAAGGGTCCATTAGGATCCATTACACCCTAAGGATGGAGAAAATGGCGCCGCCGCCGCGTTGCCGAACCACCGAGAGAGCTTCGTGCCCCCTCCCCCGCCACGCGAGGCCCGCCGCTAGTCGGCTGGGAGGGAGCCCCGCTCACGCATGCGCCGAGCCACCTCGCTGCCGACAAAATGGAGTCTGAGGCCTTGAGAGGGGGGAGGGGGGAAAGGAAGGTGAGCAGGATCGGCGACGGCCGCCATCTTAACGCGCCACTCACTCACCTCCGAGTCCGAGATCTTCTCCTCGCTGCGGCCCGCGGGCCCGCCCGGCGAGGGTCCCTGGTGATGGGGCGGCGGCGGCGGCTGCTGCTGGTGGTACGGCGGGTGGTGCTGCCGGCCCCCTCGGGGCTCCCCGCCGCCCCGGTGTGGCGGCTTCGGGTGTCCTCCAGGAGGAGTGAGGCCCGGCCCGCCAGGCTTCGGCCCTCCGGGCATCTTGCCTTTAGGCCCGCCAGGGCTTGGACCCGGCTTAGGCCCCGCGGCGCCTGGTGGCGGAGGGGGCGGGCCCCCGCTCGAGCCGGAGGACACCGAGGCCGGCGTCGAAGAGGTCTGCGGAGGCCCCCCAGGAGGAGCCGACGGTCCGGATGAGGCCTGAGAGGCCGCAGAGCCTGGGCCCGGAGGCCCCCCCGAGCCCGGGGGCGGCGCGGACGGCGCGGAGACAGAGGCCGGCGCTGCGGTGCCCACCGTAGGTCCGGGGCTGCTGCCCGGAGGAAGACCTGGCTTCGGCGGGTCTGGCGACGAAGCCTGTTGCTGCTGCGCTGCCGCGGCTGCAGCCGCTGCCGCCGCCGCTGCCGCGGCCGCCTGTTGCGCTTGTTGCTGCGCCAGTACCTGCGCCGGAGGCGGCGGGATGGAGGGCTTGGGCCCTGTCTGGACCGGGCCCGGCCCAAGCGGTCCCCGGTTCTGGCTCAGGCCCATGCCCGGCGGGGGTGAACGGAAGTCATGGCTTAGGCCGCCGCCTCGCCCGCCTCCACCACCGCGTCGGTGGAAGCCGCCGCCGCCGCCCCCGCGACTCCGGAACCGGTCCCGGGACATGTCCGTGATCAGCGGGCGGGCGAGGCAAAAGCGGAGAAGTCGCTCGGGGAACGTGGAGGCCACCTTGCTGATCACAAAATGGCGGGGGACACAAGCGCCGCGCCGCCTTTGTCCTCCGTTTATATAGGCCGTCGGCTCTGAGCCCGCCCCTTGCGCTCCCAGACGGACGGCGAAATCAACCAATAGCAAGGTAGACGCACAATGACGCGACGCCGTCCTCCCTTACTGGTTCACTGCTAAGGGGTGGGACCCTGCCAGGACTGCTTCTCCGAACCAGCCAATGAACAGCAGAGGAAAGGATTTCTGACTGCTGTGATTTGCTGGCGGAATTTGAATGAGCACTCGTGGGCGACTTGTGTGTCTGCGTGTAGCTTGGGATGGTTGGAACGCCTGGTCTGGAAATGTGGCTGTAAGCGTGTCATTGTATCGGGAGCCAGGATTTAGATCTGGAAAGATCCTTAAGCACCTCTCACGTTTTACTCGGAGAAAACTTGGGCCCCCGAGAGTGTGTGACTCAAGATGACGCAGGTCATTAGATGTTCTCCCGGACTCCAATGCAATGTTTTCCCAGAAACCCACGCGAGTCACCCCTTCATAAAACTGTGAACCCCAGGGGACAAATTCTCCGGACTTTCTCCGTACCTTTGAACTAGAAGCATTTATTAAACATTTACAGTGTGCCAAAGGTCCCTGGGTTTAGGCGAATTAGAAATTAAAAAAAAATACAGCCCGTGCCCCCAAAGAGCTTACACCCTAACCAAGTATCAGCCAGAGAGCAACTGAGTCTGACCCCACCCTTCCCCCAGCCCCTGCTGTTACAAAGTGGAAATTCCAGCCAAAGGACCATGAAAGATCTTCCCTGGGGTTCGGTGGTCCAGGTTGGCAAACATTAGCAATAGACCACCACTTCTGCTTCCCCTGATTCAAATGTGCTCCTTGGTGGGGGAGGGGACTGGATCCCCTGGGCTGCAAAGGGCAGAACTAGGAGCAGGGAGTGGAAGTCCTGATGGGGAGCAAATAAAATAGGAGACCTTAACTTGGCATCCAAGGGCCCCTGCAGTCTGGCTCCAGCTTCCCTTTCCTGCTTTATCTCATACTACTTCCCTCTATGTGTTCTGCATTCTAGACAAATTAGATTCTCATCTCTATGACTTTGCTCACTCCCTACGTTGCACTTCCCTCATTGCCCAAATCCTTCCCTTTCCCCAAGCCACAGTTTCCAATTGTCCACTCCATCCTGAAGCATTCCCTGTCTCACCTAGTGAAGGTGGCCTCTCCCTCACCTTTCCCTAAAGTGTTCCCAGGCCTTACTCAGGTACGTGGCATCCCCTCCCTCTGTTAAGATTCTGTTTCCTCAAGGTGGCAGGGACCCTGCCATTTACATTTTGGGATCCCAATTCTGAGCTCAAGGCCCTGCATGCAGAAGGTGTTCAATAATTGTGTGTCCCAGATAAACAGATTTCAGTACGAGGAAAAACTTCCTAACAAAAGCAGAAAGGAGATACAGTAGTGATATCAGCAGAAAGAGGGGTAGATTGGGAGTCAGAAGACCTGGGCTCTGCTGAAGAGTGGAACCGCTTTGCCTCAGCTTACCCATGACCTTAGGCAAGTCACTTAACGCCTCTGGGTCTCAGTCTTCTCAGGTGTAAATAATCTCTTATGTGCTTTATCGTTATAAATCCTGTAATCCTATTAGTGGTACTGAGTTTATCCATCATTAAAGGTTTTTAAATAAAAGGCTGGTCAAGAACTAAGCCACCTAACTATCCTCTATTGTTGAGATACAGAGGAAGGGAAAAAAAAAAAGCCAGCCCCTGCCCTGAAGGAGCTCACTGGACTAACAGGGGAGACAATATGCAAACAGCTATGTACAAACAAGATAGATACCTTGGATAAACTGGAGAGAACCTGAAAGGGAAGTCTCTAGATGAAGGTGGCTGCAAAGGTTTCTTGCAGGGTGGAACTTTGAAAGAAACCGGGAGGCAGAGCCCTGGAGAGACACAGAGTGTTTTAGGAATGGGGGACAGCCAGTGGAAACGTTCCAAGTCCTGAGATGAGTGAGGAACAGGCTGGAGGGCAGTGTCACTGGATCCAAGAGGGCAGAAGGGGGATTAAGGTGTAAGAAGACCGGGAAAGGTGGAAAATGTCCAGGTTACGAATGACAAAAGCCAAACAGAATTTTGTGTTTGGCCACTTAAAAGAGACACATTTAGGAATTCTGCCAAACCATAAAGACATCGGCACTTCTGTTCACTCCCCAGGCTAGATGGCATTGCACATTAAGTAGATGCACAGGGTATAATGTGCCCTATTACTGGACAGAGTACATGACACTCAGATTCTGTTTCTGAAATGTGGTTTGGTGTAGTGATACTGTAACCAGTCCTGGACTTGGAGGCAAAGGCCTGTTGGAATCCTGTGCTATTAACTACCTCTTCCAGCCTTGGGTAAAGCCACCTTGCCTCCGTTTACCCATCTGGAAAATGAAGTAGTTGGACTAGATAATCTCTAAGGTCCCCTCTGCCTCTGAATCGTATAATCAATATATACTAATTCTCCTTAATTATTGTCTGGCTCATGCAGAGATTTATTTTGCCTAATGATACATATTTGTAACAGGGTTTTTTTTTTATTTATTTGTTTTGTTTTTCTTGATTTCTCAATGGAGGGAGAGCCAATTGGAAATGAGAAAGAGAGAATTTGGACCTGAAAATAAAACAAAATTTAATTTTTAAAAAATTATTGACCGGCCTCACCATAAGGACTCAGAACCTGTGATTTCATTGGCATAGCTTAGCAATTCTCAAACATTTTGGTTTCAAGACTCCTTTACACCCTTAAAAATTTTTTGAAGGTTTTCCTCCAAAGGAGATTTTATTTATGTGGGTTGCAGCTATACATATTTCCCACATTAGAAATTAAAATGTCATGATATTATTATAAAAATAGTTTTGCCCTCAGATGCTCCCCAGACTACACTTTGAGAACTACTGGGATCTCAAAACCTATTATATATCAGAAGCAAGGCTTGAATCCAGGCCTTCCTAGCTCCAAGGCCAGTCTTCTCTGGACTACACCAGGCTGTGATAAAACAGCAGCAATATTAACAAAGTTGATAAATACCTCTTTGTATTCAGAGGCAGGGAAAAGTGACTTTCCAGTTGACCTCGTTTGATTCTTTTTATCATACATGTACTACTCCAGGCAACATTTTCCCCCCTTTTTGCTTTCATAGTGAGGCCTGAAGAAGGAGCAACACCAGAGGATTTAAGAATACAAGATTTGAATTCAGACTTGGGTTGCAATGCCGTTTAGAACCTGTGTGACCATGACTAAGTCAGGTCCTCCCTCCTAATTAAAATGAAAAGGTGGGTCTAGATCACCTCTCAAGTCCCATTCAGCTTGAAGGCTATGATCCTTTGATTCTCACAGTTAAAATGAGTACTTAACCACTATAATTATCTCATCCCACTGACATTGATTTCTCTTCTTGTAAAAGGCTTTTTTTTTGGTTCTGTTTTATTTTCCTGGTTTTTGTGCAGTGTATAATTTTATAAGCCATTGCAAATTCTTTTTTGGAAATAATAAGGTTTTAAATAAATAGATAAAGAAAGAGGTGAAAGAGGCCAAATGGATAAGAGTACTGGACTTGGAATCAGGAACACCTGATTTATACTTAATAGTTATGTGACCATGGGCTAATCATGGCCCTAAAACTTATGAACTGGATTTTAAATTTTAGACCAATTGCAATCTGCATGAAAAAAATAGTCTTCTCAATTCTTAACCAAAGAGAGAAAATAACCTCTTTTCCCTGATTCCTGCACCTCTTCCCCCCTACCGTCCTGTTAAAAAAATTTTTTTAACATTTTTTTTAAAATATGAAATTCCAAATTCTGTCTCTCCTCCTCCCCTCCCCAGTCTGTGTTGATAATTAATGTGGGACTTTTTTTTTTTTTTACTGTTTTCTCTTTTAGAAATCCTAATCAAATGCCTTTGATTAAGCCTTACTAGGTACAAAGCCCCAGGCCCTCACCCTTTTACTGATTAGGTATGAATCCTTCAGGCCCTGACAGGGGTATATAAGATCCAAGGTTGGCCTTTGACTTTTGGAGCTCTCAGTCACTGGAAGAGTGGCATGGAACTCTAGGCAGCTGCATTAAGAGCCCCCTGGCTCATAAACCCACATATTGATGCTCTCCTGGTAACAGCGAATTGTGATTTGGTCTGTTTATATTGTGTATGTTTGTAATTTGTATTTGCTCTGAAGTTCAGGGTGCTGGCTTATCTTGAACTAAGTGAATGGTATTTGTATGTGTGATTAAAGTGAGATCCTTAACCCCTTAACTTTCCTTTCCTTAGTAAAGCAGATCAAAGAACCTGTGCTGGCAGCTCTTGTTGCCGGTCTTGTTGGGTCTTACACCCCCACAGCTGCTGCTTCAACAAATTGTTGCTACACCCTCCCTGAGAAGGCAAGCAATTTGATATAGTTTGCACATGTTTATCTACAGTTCTAATCACTTTGGTTATCTGATTGCCAAATCCACAGCAGATTAGAAGGAACAGATTAGAGAAAGTAGAAGGAGGTGCTAAAGATATAACTGGCTTGTATGAAGAAATAACAAGGGCTAATGAAAAACTAGAAAAGACTCCTGCAAAATTTTAGAATTATGATAGTGATAGTTTGTCAGCATTTAGGAAGGGAAGCCCTGGTCACTCTCTTTGTGCATGCATCACCAACAGGATCCACTATGAAAGAAAGTCCTGATTATTATTAGCAGCAATGATGATGATGATGATGATAGCTATTGTATTTACAGGCTCCTAGGTTTGCAAAGTATTTTATATAGGTTACCTCCTGCAAAGGTCAGTTGAGGACCATGGAAGACCAGAGGAGGAAACTTGCTTCCCATGGTATGCTGGTAAATGCTTAACAACCTGCTATGTGAAAAATAAAACACACACGGATACACTTGTAAGTTTAATCTGCACTATTAACATTTTCTCAATAGCTTTCTTAATGAAACAATAAATCAAACACTAATTTGCAGCAGTTGCCGATTTCCAAGGTGTAAATGCTTAAGCTGAAATTTTTTTTTTATGAATTTTGTGGTTTTTCTCAGTTACAAGTAAACAATAATTTTAAACTTTTTTTTTTTAAATTTTGAGTTCTATATTCTTTCTGTCCCTCCTTCCCCTTCTCCCCTACAAAAAAATTTAACAGTTGTCTCTCCTGGACTCCTACCTACTTCCGCCTTCTTGGCAGAGAGGGGATGGACTAGTGGTACAGAACAAGACAAATGTTATCAGACACAATGAATGAATTTGTTTTGCTTGACTATATTTTTATTTGTTTCAAGGAAGGACTTTTGGAGGGGAGAGAAGGGAGAGGTATAGTGATACAAAAAAAAATAGAGGAAAGAATCCCAATGAAAGATTAAAAATATACAAAAGAGAGCAGAAGGAAGTTCAGAAGGATACACATACAAGCTTGACAGTGTTGGTGCTCTCATGTTAAGTTCAAGATATACTTAAAAATACAATAGAAATTTGCTGTTTTGTAGGAAATGATCTTTTTTCTGTTATTTTTATAGAGAAATCCCCATATCTATGGGTTTTTGTTCAGCTTATAATAAAAATAGAAATTTTAAATTTAAACATTTGATTAAAAAATTTTTTAAAGTAATCCCATCTAGAAACCACATATCTTTTTTTTTCTTCGATGAGGTTTCTAAACACTTAGCTATAGTATATCTGAATGCCAACAGGGAATTGGACAAAGCATCTGTCAGTGAAAGAGACAGAGATGTAGGGGCTGAGTGATAGTACAGAATTAGATGGTTTCAGACCTGGTTGAATAACCAACCCTGAAGTGGTGTGATGAAAGAATCCATGTTACCCCAAAAGGTTGGTAGGATTATAGTTCTGTTGACAGAAGGTACCCCAGAGATCATCTAGTCCAGCCCGTCTTTAGTGGAGTTCCTCAGCAATGAGCTATAGGCCTTCTACTGTGCCATGGTTTTTTTTCTTCATTAATGACTTGGGCAACACACAGATGGAAAGGAGCTGGGAAGGGTAACTAACACTTTGGATGAAAGGGGTAATGACCCAACAAGACCTCCACCAGCTAGAACCATGGGTTAAAGCTAACCAGACAAAACTATAGAGGTTATGTGATACACTTAAATTTAAAACAACTGCATAAGTGCAGAACAGGAAGAACTGTGTGTGTGTGCGCGTGCGCCTGCCTCACGTGCCCGCCCTCCCATGGGCCCTAGAGGCCAAATCTCTAATCATAGACAGAATTACGGGAATCACACAGTCCAGGATAAGGTAAGTAATTAGTCCAAACGTCCTTTGTCCTGATGAGACATCTGGAGAACTGACTTCAGTTCCCAGGGCCGCATTTTAGGGAGGATATTGACAAACTGGAGCTAGTTCCCAGGAGAGGGTCCAAGGTTTTGAGAGTGCTGGTGGAAATGTCATATATGGATCTGTTGAAGGGACAAGGGATATTTTCCCTGGAGAAGCAGAGACTTGAGAGGAATATCATGACTGTCCCCATTTCACGGGCTGGCATATGGAAGGGGGCTCTGCTTGGCCCCAGGGAGCAGAATGGGGAGCAGCTGGAGCACTTCACAATCATTACCGTGATCTTGTTTAGGGGTTGGATGCACCTATATTTTTCATTAAGGGAAGAGGCAGCTGGCAGCTGGCAGCTGGGTGCTGGACTTGGAATGATGAAGTACCAGGGGTGTTGCTGGAGCCCACCCTAAATGAAAGACATTTGTTTCATTTTCAGTGTGATCATTTTGCTTAGTTGATTATCTAGACTTAAGAAAATGTTAACATAATAGATTAGACTTAAAACTGTGTGTGCATACATCCCTCCCCCCACCCCCAAGAACCCAGTTGTTAAACATTTAACAGCATACCTCTCTTTTGATCTACAAACATTGCTTGAGCTTAACAGTAGTGTAGAAGGCTCAGGGAAAGGATGATACTGATTATAATACAATAAACATTTATTAAGTGCCTATTATGTGCCAGGCACTGTGCTAAGCACTGGAGATATAGACAGTCCCTACCCTCAAGGATCTTACAACCTAATTGGAAAAGACAACACAAAAGGGAGCTTAAAAGAGAGGGCAGGAGAGGCAGGGAGAAGTGATGATGGTGGAGGTGAATCCAAGGAGTGCAGCTGGTAGGAAATGGTAGTAATAATAACTGACATTTATTATTATTATTATTATTATATTGTATTATTACATATATTATTATTACAGTTTCAAGATTTGCAAAGTGCTTTATTTCCATTATTTCATTTGAGCACAATACTCCTGGGAAGATCTGATTTGGAAGCACCCCACCTCCCCCACACATACTTTGTGACCCTGGTCAAGTCACTTAACTTCTGCCTTCCTGTAAAATGGAGATAATAATAATAAAAAAAAAAACCTCCCAGATTCTTGCGAGGAATAACAAATAGAATGACATACATAAAGTGCTTTTCATACTGCCAAACGTTTTGTAAATGCTAACTACTACTACTGTTATATCAATTTGAAATTAAGTGTCCTGTGAGTCCTACCATGATTCACCCAGCCCTTGTTACTACTAAGGCACCTCACCAGCGGGATGATTTCATTTGTCCTTTCCAAAGTCACCCAGTGTTCTGCAGCTCAGGTTAAGCTTAAGCCAACACCACGACTCGCCCACCCATTGCAAATGCTTGCCACACACCGCTCATTCCTCTATTTCCGAGATTGAACGCAGGATTTTCTATTCCAAAGTGATCATTACAACAAATGTGGTATGTGATTAATTATACAATATTAATTCTACACTATGTATTTATGTAATTATGTAATTCCCTGGAGGGCAAGGGATCTAGGTAATATGCAAGATGAAACACAATGAGGACACCTAATAAATGTGAGGGAGTACTAATATACTATTAATTATGGTCTTTGCAACATCCTCCGCCTCGGTAGCAGCTCCAGCTGGTCTGCATCTGGGCTGGCTAGCTTCCCTGGCTTCCTCCTCCAAAGATGGAAGGACTTCCCCCCCCCCCCGGTCAGCACATTTCTCTGTAGTCTCTCACACCTCTAGGTGGAGTCATGGGCCTGGCAAGAGGCCTCCATTTCGACCCCTCCCAGATATAAACATCCCCAGAGTTCTCCCTCCTCCCTCCTCCCAATGGGCTGCAGTACAAACTTCTACCACTAGGGGTCTCCATAGTCATAGGAGAGTCCCCATCACACAAAGGCTTGATTGAATCATGAATGAAGTCCAACCCCCTCATTTTCCTGATATGGAAAACATGCCTGTAAAAGTGAAATGACTCGTCCAAAGTCACATTAGGAAAGTAATGAGAGGAGCTCTGATTCCAAAGCCAATGCTTTCCCCACTCTGCCAGGGATCTCAGAGCTGGAAAGTAGCTTTAGAAAGCAGAAAGCAGGATTAGAACCCAGGGCATCTGGATCCTAGTCTAGGATTCTTTCCACAGTTGTGAAGTTCCTTCCTTTTTCTCCTCATTCCTACACACTGCTCTAGGAGTGGATTCTTCACTCTACCACAGAGCGTACCTTTTCTTGTTACTGACCCCTCCGTACCATTCTGCTATGCCCGTTTGACTACATTGGTGTCTGTTTCTCAGAAGGTATTCTCTATTCCCACACAGCTTCTTCTGGAGAAAGCTCTTGGTGACCAAACAGTGCAATGAGGAAGATCTCTTACTCTGTTCCTTTCTCTCTCCCTCCGTTGGTCTGCAGATTGCCCTGCATGACAGATGTATTATGTTGTTTTTATCTTGGTCGTACTTAATCTTACAGGCATGGTGCCTGAGAAACAGGGCCCATTCTAATCTTCATCTGAACAGGCAATTCAAACCATAAATCATGGTCAGCCATTACTCCGATCCATTTACACTGATAAACTTTGTTTAAAAAAAATCAAAAAGCCATGTGGACCAACTTTTTGTCCAATGCAGGGATGATTCCTCAACAATATCCCTAAGAAAGGACATCTAGTTTCTGATTTAGACCTTCTGGTAACATGGAGCTCAATAATTTTTTTTTTTGGCAGCTTTTTCATACCTGGGCAGAATTATAGAGCATTCAAGTAAGAAGGGCCCCTCATAGCCCTTCTAGTCCAACCCATGTTATAATGAAAGTACTTTTATATGTTCTCTGAAAGTGGCTCTCCAGACCCATTGCCTACCTAGCCAACCTGTTCCCATTTTGGAGAGCTTTAAGTCAGGAAGTTTTTCCTTACACCAAGCAGAAATCTGAAACCTCCACCCTATTCTGTCAAGCAAATCTTGTGCAGGATTGCTTTTCAAATACTTAAAGACAGAAAATATGTCCCCCTTCCCCTCCCCCAAAAAGGCTTCTTTGGGCTTAACATTCCCATTCCCTTCAACTGAAGGATATAAAAAGAGCTGTTGGTAGGTAGAGTAAATGATCTTCTCCACCAAAATGTAATCAGAACCAATGTAATCAAAGGCCACCAAGCTGCTAATACCTAGGAAGTTTGAAGCCCCTGATTCGAATAGAAGGACAGTTCCCCACTGACTGGAAGAAGGTGGACAAAACCCAGGGTACATCCAGGTCAACAAGTGTAGAGGGCAAGCTCTTAGAAAGTCCATTGTGGGATAAGATACAGGCCAGAGACCTGTTCTTGCCCTTGGGCCAATAACTCAGCACGTGGGCTCTCTACCCCTGCCTCCGCATACATGTGCTGCTCAGGATGAAGGCTCTTCAAGCCTCCTGGGTACACACATGCTCTCTCCAAAACCCCCATGGCACACACGTGCTAAATACCACTTGTGGGCTATTAACACAATATTGTTTAAGGCAAAAGGGGAACAAAAGCATGAGGAAGTCATGCATTATGCAAATGCTTTGCAATTTGTTGATTCTGCTTGCCTAAAAGGTATATAAGCCCTTTCCCTCTGCATAATAAACAGAGCTGTTCTTTACTCTTCTACCTGGCCTGTGTTTTGTGTTTTTCTTTTCGCTCTCTAGGGCATTCGGCCATCTCCAGCCATTTCGAATGGCACCACAGCCGCTGGCAGCAAACAAGTATCCATTTGGGGCCTGCATTACTAAAGCGCTGAAGAGAGAAAGAAAAGCAAACAAACAAAAAATTCACAGTCCACACAATTTGAATTAGTTGAGATTTGGAATGGTCGGGAATTGTGACCCCTGGACCTATAACCCACAGAGCAACAAAGGAGAGGAGAGTCTCTTCTTGTATCCCTTCCCCACTCCATCAGCCACAGCTTTAGCAGCAAAGCTACTGGCCCAGGAGACGGCTGGTTGAGGAGTCAGAAAATCAGTTCTACAGAGTTTCAGGCAAAGATGCAGGAGCAGTGACCCGTGCTACAGGCAGACACAAATACAGAGAGGCATTCACTCAAGGCCAGAAACAGGTTCAAGGAGCAAGACCTCTGGCGCCAAAAGATACCGGGCTGTGGATTCAGATGGCCCTGGCAACAGAGAGCTGAGCTGCAGAGACTGGCAGATCCTCAGGGCCTAGCTAAGCAACCTGTTCAGCAGACACTGGACTTGAGTGGGGAAGCTTTCTGAGGACTCCACAGGAGTGGTGGTACCAAAGGATCAAAGTCTCGACTGCAAGCATTTCCTACCCATGTGCCCCTCCTCAAGTGTACTCAATAAGTTTGCACCCATTGTTCTCACAGATGCCATGAGTATTTGTGGGAGAGCACACCCCAGTTTTTATGATGAGAATGTTTTATAGCTACCAAGCCATTTCAGTAAATGCTGTTGCTTCAGGCTAATTGTTTCTGGCAGCATGACCTTTAAGGTAAGCATACCAATGGGGACTCGGGGGTTAGGGCTTTACTAGCTGGGCGAGCCCCACGTGGTCAGTCAGAAGACCTCGGTTCAAGAGGCAATTCCACCCTTTACTTAGTAGCCACAATGGGTTTAATATAAAGAAAAACTCCCTAGTATTTGCAGCAACCCAAAAGAACTGATTCTCCCAGGAGGTAGTGGGTTCCCCTGCTGAGGAGTTCTTCAAGTAGAGACTGGATGCTTCTATTATAGAGGACAGCATTTGGACTTTCCAGCTCATTCCACTTTCCATCCGTGGCTCTGCTGGGTTTTCAACTCTACAGAGCAAGGTACCTCTCCCCTCCCATACCACCACCCCTTAAGCCCAAGCTCTTTTGGAATACTACCCAGCTAAATGGTGCCTACAGTTATTAAGTCCATTTTTAAAACTCAAACATGCTTCTCCCTTTCTTTGTCACAAGCCTCCTCTTTTGTACTTTGGGCTGATTACCAATACTTCAGAAACTTTTAGGGTCTTCCTTTTCAACCAAACACTACGGATTCTCTGGGTCTGAGGCCCACTGGTTTTCTTAACCCCCAGATTATTTTTGGTTGAAATGAACAGTAGGGGGAAAGGCAAAGAAACAAAAATCCTTAGGTGCATATCATTTCAAGATATCTCCTTCTACATCAATACTTTTCTTCAAATTGCTGACTTTATTACACATGAGTAACCAGCACCAAATGTCTCCAGGTGTTGAGCTACAGGCCTATGGTCCACTTTGCTCTCCTTTTACTCCTCAGCTCTGTGCAATCTGGCTTTTCCCTGGAACTGCCCTTTCCAAAGATCTCTTAACTGCTCAATCCAGTGTCTTTTTCTTGGTCCTCATCCTTCCTGACATCTGTGTAGAGTTCGATAACCACTGACCACTGGCATTTGCAGAGTGTTCTGCTACTATTCATTATTAATCATCTAGCAGATTGACCTTTCCTTCTCAGTCTTCTGTGTTGGATCATCATCCGTGTCCCACCTCCTAAGCTTGGCTGTACCCCAATTCTGTCCTAGATGCTCTTTTTCTCATTCTGATGAGGTGCTTGAGTGCCTGTGCTTAGACCGCAATTCCAAAATCACATCCAGTTCCAAAATCCCATCTCTCCTTAGCCTCAAAACACTGTCCCTAGCAGTTTCTGTCTGGCAAAACAGGACAGCATGCCCTAGCAAAACATTTATCCCTCTTCCTGATACAGTGGCCAGCTGTAACTATAGAATTTATTAGTTTGAACCAGCTGTGTACTGGCTGAACTGGCTGTGTACTGGGTAGAGATATTTAATACTCACTGACCTCTCATATGCATGCTAGGCCTAGACATATTTATACTTGCTTACATTTATCTTGTCTAACAAGACATGGATGGAAGCATCCTGGGTATTTCCCTGTCAGCCTTGACCATTAGTTGACTTAGTCACGTTTCAGGCCTAAAACCAAACCTCCATATAGCCCCTCCTTGGGCTATTTCACAGTGAACTCTGGGTAAGATAGCTGCACAGTAGATACAAAAAGTGCATGTTCCTTTAAGAACTGACCACTCCTTAACCATTCCCTAATCTTACCCTGAATCACCTAATTAACATATTTGGCACATGTTTTACTAAAGTTTAAACTATACAGACTTTACTTGCACCCCTGTAAGGTTGCAGATTCCCTAAGAACTCTTGCCCATTGAAAAGCATAATAAATTTTTGGCCACCTTGACTTAATGCTTGAGATCATAAGTTCATTCAAGATAGCCTCTACCCTCTCCAGTACTCTGGTCCTTGAGGGGTACCCCCCCTCAACGACCCTGTCTGGGAACTCCAGTCTTTGGGTTCCTGGACTTTGCCCCAGCCTCAACATTTCCACTCTCTTTCTTGGTGATCTCATCAATTCCCATAGGTTTGATTGTCATCTCTGTCTAGCTAAGTCATAAAGCTGTACATCTAGCCCTCATCCCTCTCTCAAGCCCTCATCCCACCCCAGTCCCACATCACCAAATGCTTTATTAGACTTCTCTATCTAGATGTCTGACAAATGCAGTGATAGGGGTAGGCCCCAAGTGTGTAATGAGGACACTGTCAGTGTATAGCTTGAAGGGAGGCAATGTAGACATCTCTAACCTGTTCTTCCCCCACCCTTCTCCGAGAGAGATTTCATTGCTACCAGGAGGGGAAGCAGGAGGTTGGGGCCAAAGGCTACTACTCTACTCTCCTTAGAGAGAGGGGGTATTGAGTTAGAATTATGTTTGCTCCCTTGCATATTATTTGTCTAGGGGGTACGATCAGATTTGAGCTAACTTTTCATTGTTTTGTCATGGGGTGGGGGGAAGGAGGACCCCAAGCTCTATATCAAAGGCTTAACCCCTTTCCCACTTAATACCAGTTTCACATGAACACACATAATGAATAGCAAAGAAATCCATTTACCCAAATCATAGCAAAACAGAAATCAGAGAAGGTAGATATAGGAGAATATATACTAACTAGATTGGTTGATTGTTGTCCTTCATTCTTGAAGAGGACCAAAATGACATCACTATGCTAGGGTCAAGAAACTTGACCCTAGCATTATGATGTCATTTTGGCTAATCAGATCAATATGAGCTCTGAATGCTCTACCACAGGTTGGGCACAAATAGTCCGTGTGAACGTTTGCGGTGGATTCTCTAAATTTGTGCATCCTGCATTTCCTTTGTGCTGTTTCAATTCTGCTTTGCTCATAGAGCACAACACCTTCTCTCATGCGGGAACGCCACACCGAGCGGTCCTGTGCCAGTATCTCCCATGTCACAAATCAGTTCCAAAGTTCTTAAGAGAGTTCCTGAGAGTGTCCTTGTATTGCTTCTGACCACCAAATGAAGGCTTGCCTGGTGTGAGTTCTCCATAAAACAGTCTTTTTGGCAAGCACATGTTTTGCATTCGAACAAGATGGCCAGCCCGTCGGAGTTGTGCTCTCTGAAGCAGTTTGAATGCTTGGCAGTTTAGTTGGAGTAAGGAGCCCAGTGTCTGGTACCTTTTCCTGCCAGGTGATCTTCAGAATCTTCCTAAGACAGTTCAAATGGAAGCGATTCAGTTTCCCGGCATGACGCTGGTAGACTGTCCAGGTTTCACAGGCATACAACAATGAGGTCAGCACCACAGCTCTGTAGACCTTCTGTTTGGTAATCATTTTAATAGCTCCTCTCTCTCATACTTTCCTTTGGAGCCTCCCAAATACTGAGCTAGCTCTGGCAATGTGTGAGCTAACCTCATTATCAATGCATACATCACTGGAAAGTACACTACCAAGGTAAGTGAACCTATCCACAGCATTCAAAACTTCTCCATTTGCTGTAACCGGTGGTTCCACATATGAATGATGTGGTGGTGGCTGTTGAAGCACCTGTGTTTTCTTGGTGTTAATTGTTGGGCCAAAATTAGCACAAGCAGCAGAGAATTGATCCATGCTTTGTTGCATCTCAGCTTCAGAGGCTGCACTGAGTGCACAATCATCTGCAAACAGAAAACCATGCACCAACACTCCCTCCACTTTGGTCTTGGCTTGTAGCCTTTTCAAGTTGAAGAATTTACCATCAGTGTGGTAGCTGACTAATTAGATAATACAGAGTGAAAGACCTCTCCCATTGGGAGCCAGATAACTCTGCTCAACCAAGAGAGAGAGAGAGTCCTGGATCTCACCCAAATCACTGAAGTCTCTAGAGTAACAAGCTGGGACTCAAGGGAGACTGCTGGGTCCTCCCATGTCTTACCAGTCTTTTCTTTCAGTAACATGAAGTGGGGTTAGCCTGTTCCAGCTTCTCTCTCGAAGATGGGAGTTGATTAGATGCCAGGCTCAAAGACCTGCTCTTGGGGAGTCCTGAAGGGTGATTCCCACTTGAAGATTCCCCAAAGGGGATATTTATTGAGAACTGAAACTCCGTCCAACCTCTCACCAACTTTGCCCTACCCTTCATGTGGGGCAAGGATTTCACCTCCACCAGTAAGGAGGGAGACCCATACCAATGGGGCTTTGGGACAGGAATTACATAAGTATCTCAATTTCACCACATCCACAACAGAATCTATTATCTTCCCTCTTTGACTTCCTCCTCCCAATATCTCTCTTTCTGTTAAGGTTACTAGAGTTATTCCAGGCACTAAGGTTCACATCCTCAGATTCATCCTCACCCACCATATCCAATTATTTGGAAGTCTTGTCAGTTTTACCTCCATTGATAACTTTCTCTCTACTCCTAAGACAACCACCTTAGTTCAAGAGTATTCAATTCAACAAACATTTACTAAACACTTACAAAGCCCTTGTGCTAGCCTCCCTGTCTTCAAGGAGTTTGGAGTCACATAGAGAAGTAAGATCTGTACACAGTTAATTTCAGTATAAGTTAGATGTTTGTTGAAATGCTGACTTGAATATATGACTGGTACTCAAATAACCATAATATACATATACATACAAACTCCCCATTCATAGAAAAGGAATAGAAACAATGTGATATATATGTTGTATATCTATACATGCACACACATATCCATATGTACATATATGTGTATATTATATATATAGATGTAGATATATACACACATATAGTAGATGTCTATGTATAGATATAGATATAGACATACATACATACACACACCTCCCCTTCCATAGAAAAGGAGTAGAAACAATGTACTATGAGACCAGAACAGGGAGAGATCACTTCTGATTGGATTCTGTGCGGGTTCCGGTAGGGTTGCGGAGGAGAGGGAGCCTGGAAGAAACGGAAAAAGGGATGAACCAGAAATCCTCTCATAAAAAACACACAGCCTAGATAATTATTAAAGAAATGCAGATTAAAAGATTGAAGGATACTATGTTCTCTCTTTTTTTTTCTTCTTTTTCATGGTTTTTCCCATTTGTTGTGATTCTTGTTTCACAACATGACTAATGTGGAAATATGTTTAATGTGATTGTATATGCATATTGTATATCAGATTACGTGCTGTTTTGGGGAGGGAGAAAGAGGGAGGGAAAATTTTAGAACTCAAAATCTTATAAAAGTGAATGTTGAAAACTAAAAATAAACTAATTAATTAAAAAAAGAAATGCACATTAAAACAACTTGAAAGTATCATTTTATAGCTACTGAACTAGGATTTGACATAGCCATTGGTGGGTTTGTGGGAATGCCAGGTTTACTTTAAAAGTGACCCAAGCTCCTATAAATCAACTCCATCTTTCTGAAGAGCAACCTAGTAAAGTGTAATAAGAGTTATTAAACTCCTCATGCCCTTTGACCTAACAATTCCATTGTTGGTAATAAGTACACAAGAATTTTTTTTAAATGCAAAATAATTTGAACTTGGGGGAAATGTGGGTCCCAATTCTGTTCTAACTAATTTAACCAACAAAGACTTACCAAGAACCTACTATGTACAAGGCCCCTAAGCTAGACTTTGAGGATACAAAGACAATAATTAAACATTCTCTGACCTCAAGGAGTTGAAGGCAGAAGAATAATTAGCATTTACATAGCACTTTCAAAGTTTACAAAGTGCTTTGTTGCTGCTGTTCGGTGGTCTCTCTCTTACTCTCTGTGACCCTATGTTCATTGTCCATAGGGTTTTCTTGGCAAAGATACTGCAGTGGTTTCTATTTCCTTCTCCAGTGTGTCCCCACTTTACAGATGAGGAACTGAGGCAAATAGGGGTTAAGTGACTTGCTCAGAGTCACACAGCTAGTAAGTGTCTGAGCCCAGATTTGAACTCAGTTCTTCCTGATTCCAGGCCCAGTGCTCTATCCCTATAAAGTGTTTAATAAACATTATTTCATTTTGTCTTCACAACATCCTTTGGAAGTAGATGCTATTATCACCCCCATTTTATGGATGAAGAAACTGAGGTAGACAGAGTGACTTGCCTAGGGTCATAGAGCTAGCCAGAACCAGAGACAGGATTTGAAATCAGGTCTTTCTGACTCCGGGTCTGGCATTCTGTCCATTTTGCCACCTAGCTGCCTACATCCTACTAAGGGATGGGAGGGGAGGGACATATGTAAAAAGATAAATTTATATTCAATAATTTAATAAATAGAGAACTACTAGTGGCTCAAGAAAAATTCTGTAGGAGGTGTCATGTGAGACGAACCTTCAACAAAGCTAAGGATTCTAAGAGATGGAGATGCGGATGAAGTGTATTCCTAGAAGAGAGTCTGTTTATGCAAAGGGGGAGGTGGGAAATAGAATGCTGAGATCAAGGAACATTAAATAAACCAGTCTGGCTAGAATGGAGAACTCATGAAAGATGGTGATACCCTAGACAGAGCTAAGAAAGTCTGGAAAAGGGGTGGGTCAGGGAAGAAAGACAATGAGTTCTGTTTTGCACATATTGAGATCAAGGTTTCTGTCTATGGAACATCTAGTTTGAAATGTCCAATAGGCAAAGATGATTGTACAGGGCTGGAGCTCAGTAGAGAGACTGGGGCTGGATATATAGAGATCCAGAAGTCCTCTGCTGAGCAGTGATCTCATCTATATATAAAAGTTACACGACACAGCTATTAAACAGCCACTTGAAAAGTAAGGACAGATGCTGTTGGAGTAAGGAGAAAAGAGGTAGATACTGGGCTTCATGGAGAGGTGCAACCTGATCTAGGCCTTGGAGAATGAGTTCAGACAGATGGAGAGGAGAGTGAGAAAGTTCTAGGTAAGGTGAGGTTGGGGGAGAGCATTTCAAAAAAGGCTTAGAAATCAAAATAATCCTGGTGTGTTTGAGCGGTGGGGACCAGCTTGGAGGGAGCAGAGAATTCAGGTAGGGAGGAAAGGTTCAAGAGGTAGAGTGAACCCATGTTTTGGAAAGATGAGACATAGCAGGGAAGCACGGAAGGTTTGGAGGGAGAAGGGAGATATGACAACAAAGAAATCTGACTGCTGCCTTCCCAAAGACAGTAAACAAGGAATTGTGTCGTTTGTTATTCAACCAAGTGCTCTTTGGCCTTGGTTTCCTTTATTAAAGTAGGAGTCCTTGATGACCTCCTTGCCTCAAGGGAAAGCCTAGTTTACATGGGTTTGAGTGACACGTTTGTGACATCAGAAGCTTTTAGACCATGTGGGTTTAAGTCGCATTTTTGTGATGATTTTAGGTCACGTAGGTGAGTCACATGTGTGACTCACCTTTGACCCTGAACAAGATATATAAACCCAGAGGATGGCTTTCTGTTTTGGAGCTCTGAGCCACAGCAGGAATGGTGCGTGACTCTAGGGAAGCCGTTATTATGAGTTCCCTGGCATTGAAAAAAACCCAGATGTTGATGCTTTTCTGGAAACTGTATATTGTGATTTCGTCAGATAGAACTATATGTGTTGATTTGTGTTGATTTACTCTGTAGATCAGGGTGCTGGCTTTTCCCCCTGAGCTGAGTGAATGACATTTGTATGTTGGATTAAAGTAAAATTGTTAACCCGTCAACATTGCTTTCCTTACTAAAGCAGATCAAAAGAATTTGGGCTTGCAGCATTCTTGCTGTTGGGCTTGTGTTGGGTTTTCACCCCCACAGCAGCTGCTAGCTGAATTGTTGAAACAGATGGTTTGGTATAAAGCACACTGCATCTGGAGGCAGAGGACCTGATTTCAAATTCTGGCTCTGGAATTTACTACTTATGTAACCTTGGGAAAGTGACTCTGGAGCTCAGTTTTATTTTTACAGATACATAGAATGAGAAAGGGGGACTAGGTACCCTCTAAGGTCACTTGCCAGTTAAAATTCTATGATCCTAAAGTAACTGTGTCTGAAAGACATGTGATAGCAGATGGTTAACCTACTTGGCACCTGTTGAACCATTTACCATAGACATTTCCTTACTATTCTGCCAGCCAGGGTCTACCCAGCTGGCCAAGGTCCCTGTTTTGCTGGCCCTGCACCTCTTGGGGGATACCTCTACCCATGCCCACTAGTAATAGCTAGTGGGCAAGAAAGTGGCCCAATAGCTCCAAAGTCACAATGAGACCCAGCACAAATCTCTTCTAGGGGAAGCTAGATAGCATAGTATACAAAAATGCAAGACTCAGAGTTAGGAAGACCTGAGTTTGAATCCTAACAGACACTTTTTCTGGTTGCGTGACCCCAGACAAGTCACTTCACAGTATCCTGATCTGTAAAAATGGAGATAATTATAATAACACCTACCTTACAGGGTTGTTGTGAGGATCAAATCAGTTAAATACATGACTTATGTGAGTTAAAATATGTAAAGTACTTTATAAACCTTAAAATACTATATAAATGCTTATCATGATTATTCTCCTGGGATCACCAACAGGTAATAGTGATTACTCACTCTTACCTAATTCTCTGGTTACAAGACACTTTTGTACACATTTTCCTGCTTGCTCTTCACAACAGTCCTGTGAAGGAAAAAGTGAGGGTGTTATCCCCCTTTTACATAGGAGTAAACTGAAACTCTAAGAGTTAAGAGATTCATCTAAGTGTTAAGCTACAGCCCAGGTTTGGGACTTCCAATCCAATACTCTTCCCACAATATCAAATTATTTCCAACAGCAAATATGAAGGGTCGACCCCTATATGAAACTACAGAAATTAAAATAAACACAGTCTCTACATTTTCAGAAGTACTTTTTTTTGTCCAGACCTGTGATTTCAAGGGTACGGGGGAGCTCCTAGCAAGGGAAATCCTCCCACTGATGAAGATTGCCAACTATTTTGCAATTTATATTCTTAAAGAGTTACCTGAGGCCCTGAGAAATTAAATGACTCAACCAGAATCACATAGATAGTAGTATGAGAAGGAAAAATTGAACCAAGCTCATCTTTATGTTCAGTAGTAGCCTGCCTCTCCCATAATTTATATGATTTAAAAACAAAGTTTGCCCAGTTTTCCCCATTTAAAAAAGTGAGAATCAATCCTTTTCTTGATACTTCTTCAGCGAGAATAGAGGTTGTTGTTGTTGACTTGTTTTTTCAGTCCTGTCCAACTCTTCTTGACCCCATTTGGGGTTTCTTGGCAAAGTTACTAGGGTGGTTTGCCATTTCCTTCTCCAGCTCATTTTACAGATGAGGAAACTGAGGCAAACAGGGTTAAGTGACTTGCCCAGGGTCGCACCCCTAGTGAGTGTCTGAGGCTGGATTTGAACTTAGGAAGATGAGTCTTCCAGACACCAAGCCTGATACTCTATTGTTGTGCCACCTGACTGCCCAAGAATAGAAGAGAAAGGTTTAAAAGAGGTTTGAAGACTTTGGAGTGGGGCAGGATACAAATGCTTGGTTCTTTTATTAGCATCCTTATAGCCTCATTGTACTTGGCCCTCACAGCTCTGTTGAGTGGCAATGGGAGATAAAGCATTTCCTTCTGATTTCAGCCAACATATTCCACGTGGCACCTCTTTACAATGGCTGGGTGAGCTTGCGATTCCGTGTGAGCTGATCTGGGCTGCTTTACACAGATGCTGTCCACCTATTTCCATCAAAGTGATATTTCTTCCCTTCCCCCTTCCTCATGCATCACTACACTTCAGGCTAAGTGCATTGTGGGTGTCCGTTGCCTCTTGACAAATCCTCCAAACTAGGCCACAGCTGGAAAGAGGATTCAGAATCCCCCGCAGGCACTGTGGGAGTCTGTCAGCAACAGTGGGGTCCGGCAACAGTTGAATATAAATTTGACTGAACAGGTGTAGATGAGCTCAACTCTGCCGTGAGAACAAACTGAAACAGGGATATTTTCTTCCAAAAGCCTTCCTTCCAGAAACCCCACATGAGGCAACAGGCCATAATGGAAAAGAACTGGACCTGATGTCAGGATTCCTGAATCTGAACCCCTCTTAAGAAGCTTACGAGCTGAATGACCAAGGACAAATTGCTTACCTCTCAGAGCCTCGCTGTCTTAATTGACATAATGGTTTAATGCCTGAACTCTTTACCTCACAGAGTTGTTGGGAGGAAGATCCTTTGCAAACCTTAAAGGCACCATATTACTATATCTCAGTGCTGGAAGGGACCTCAGGTCTGACCTCTGCCTGAGCAAGAACCTTCAACAACATAGGGTCATAGAAGGAGAGCTGGAAGGTAGCTGAGAGGCCATATAATCCAAACCCCTAATTTTACAGATGAGGAAACTAAGGTCCCAGGGAGGTGAAGAGACTTGTCATATATGTAAGATAAGCGTGCATTAGCAGTAGGATTTGAACCCAGCTCCTCTGGCTCTGAAGCCACAGCTCCTCCCGCTGTATCATACTTTCTAGTTAATAGTTCCGCTTTTGCCAGTACAAGGATACTCTCCAAACCCCAAATGACATAAGTTAACAAGATATTCTGCCCCTGATAACCGTCAGGTAAGAATCGCTCTTTGATTGAGATGCTGAAACAATAACTCGGCTAGCAGCAACTGTTGAGGTGTAAAACCCTACAAGATCAGCAACGAGAGCTGCCAGCACAGGTTCTTTTGATCTGCTTTACTAAAGAAAGTAACTTTAAGGGGCGAACGATCTCACTTTAATCCAACATACAAATAAATGTCACTCACTTAGTTCAGGAGGCAAAACCAGCAACCTGAACTTCAGAGCAAATACAAACAAATTATAAACAGAGGCAATATAAACAGACCAAATCACAATTCATAGTTACCAAAGAGCCAATGGGTTAGCAAAGCCAGGGGACAGTTACAACGGCTTGCCCAGAGTCCCAAGCCACTCTTCTAGTGACTGAGAGCCCCCAAACCAAACATCTGGGTTTCTTCAAAGCCAGGGGGCTCCTTAATGGCTACCTGGAGTCTCCACACTGACACTCTTCCAATGAGTGAGAGCCCCAGACAAAATGCTAACCTCTGAGTTTTTTTAGCTTGCTCAGGGCTGAAGGATTCATATCTAATCAGCAAAAGGGTGTGAGCCTGGGGCTTAGCAACTAGTAAGACTTAATCAAAGGCATTTGATTATTTTAGCTTTCTAAAACAGTAAAAAAAACAGTAAAACAGTAAAAACCTTAATTACTAATACAGATGCAGAATCAAACTATAAAAGACATACAGGTCAAGACTTCTCTATTGAATGAGTCAATTAATCAAAGATGTAAACTATGTAGGAATTGAATGAAAGCAGATGACTCCACATCTGGAAATTTCTCATGCCCAGTTGAAGAGAATCAGTCACTCTGTGGGGGCTTGCCTAAATTGAAAAGACAGTTTAGACTATGAATTTCAAGAAACAGACCATGGGTGGCTCCGGCCACACCCCAGAGACAAAACTGCTTGGGGGCAGGGAGAGATGGAGGCAGGGAGGGAGGACAGACAGAGCCTCCTCTCTCCTGCCCCCTACCCTTGACCACCTTGTAAATGTCAAAAAGTTTGAACTTATCATCATCATAGTTTCCTGGAACAGCAGTGGTTGACAGTAGCTTCTGCATTGGAAACCAAGGACAAACTGCACATGCTAAGGAAAGGCAGCTTTAGGATTCTACAGGGGCATCTACCCTGGGAGCCTAGCAGATAGCTATACCAATGGGGACCTTCATGAGGACTCCCAGGAGGGAGCAAAGAACTTCTAGTAACTAGGAGCCATGAATTTACCTTTTGGCTACTTGCTACTTGAGCTGTCTAATTTGTGCCCATTCTCCTCAGGGACCTTGTGTATGCCAGACTCTTTTTTTTTGTACCAACTTATTATATCACATTATAATTATACCACGTTAATAAATACCCTTTTCTAGAAGCTAATTAAGTCTAGCTAATAACCAGATAAGGACTAGTATAAGATGGAATAGAAAATCTACCCCAATCCCTCAGGATTACCCCTAGAGTTCTAAAGGAAAAAGGAGTTAAGGCTCTGGGAACTCAACCTGATAGTCCAGCAGGAGATGGGAGAGTGGGCCCAGAGTGGGGGATTAGTTTTAACTCCTTCAATGAGTAGAGACCTACTTCCTCTTGAGACCACCCATTCCACTTTTGGAGAGATTAATATTCTTTTTTGGCTCTTTTCAGTTTATTTCACAAATGAATTATCCTAATTTAAGTTAAACAGAGAACCCCAAAAGGCTACATTCTATAAAATATGACTTTTTAAAACTTATGACAAAGGACAGAAGGGAATTTTTCTACTCATTGCAAGGAAATCACTTAAACTTCAGTGAGCCAAAAGGACTTAAAATCCTTGAATCTTTTGCTAGTCATTCTCAGGCAGTCCAATATCAATGAGGAATTGGCATATATTCTTGCGCTGGCCACCCTGTAGCTGAATTATTTCTTCATATTTTGGATGCTAATAAAAGTGATTGTTTATGAAGAGCTTATGGGCCAGGCGCTGTGCTAAGGACTTAATTATTACCTCACCTGTTCTTCACAACAACCTTGGGAGGGAGGTGCTGTTATCCCCATTTTACAGTTGAGGGAACTGAGGTAGGCAGAGGTTGAGTGACTGGGCCAGCATCACACAGCTAGTAAGTGTTTGAGGCCAGATATATCAGAAGAACTCAGTTCTTCTAATTTCAGGCTCAGCACTCTAGATACACTGTGCCTACCTAGGAAGCCCAATTACAGTACCATGGCAGGCAAATTTCCTCCTGAATGCCTTCATTAGTGTCTTTTCATCATAATCATCAGTGATCCCTTGGATAATAATGAGGATCTTCCAACTATTCCTCTGTGGAATTCTTAGTCCCAGAAGGAAGCAGGTCATCACCTTCACTTGCAAAGACCAGAGGTTCTGGATGGTAGACATACAATATGATTCCTTTTCCTTGGTGGGAAAGGCCTGCAGATGATGGTGGTGGGAGAAGTGGGATATACAACAGAGCCAAAGTATCAGAAAGGGAGGGGGCTCCAGAGGAAGGTTTCTGAATCCTTGGTGGAGGCTTGGGGACTGGGGGCAGATGAATTAAATTTAATTCTTAGGAAGTTTTCCCTATATTGATCTTTAATCTTTTCAACTTCTATCTCTTGTTTCTAGTTCTGTCCTCTGGGTCAAATAGAGCAAATCTAAACCCTCTTTTAAATGAGAACCCATTCTGAACTTGAGGAGAACTCAACACAGGGCACCTAAAATTTCTCCCAAGAACCTCACAACACACAGGGCAATTCAAATGAGGGTATGAATCATCTTTTTACTGTCTACCTGTTTAAAAAAAATCAAATAAATTCAGACAGTTTGGCTCTCCAAAAAAGGATTAAATTCATAGGGTTAATTGCGTGATATTTCTAGGTTATCAGGTAAACCTCATCCTATGATTTAGCAATCCATATGGATCTAAGAAAAGCTGGCTAGACTTGCCATAGTAAGCCAAGCAGCCTAGGTCCACTTATAAAGAAAACATAAAAACATGGGTGAGCTCACTCAGTTTGTCTGAGGTAAATTTGTTAGGCCTGAGTTTTCTGGTGGATACAACATCTATATGGCTTATATAAGCTCCCATACTCATAATGGATAAGTAACGCAAGACAGATCAGCATATAGACATTCAGCCATGCAAAACTTACCTCAAAGAAACTGGTCTGACTTGAAAAGGAAACATACCAGAAAATTGATTTATAATGCAGTCTAAAACAAAAAAAGAAAAAATGTTTATGTTCCCCAGTGGATCCCTATAATACTAGGACATTTGAGAAGGACAGTCTCGGACTGGGCATCTCTCAGTGGATTCCTCTAAGTGTATGGAAGGACCCAAGTAGATCCCAGACAAGCACCTCTAGTATTACACTCCCTCTGGGTGTTATATGCTTCTCAAACTTGCATTAGAATTCATGGATTGGGTCCCTAGAGGGAGGCAAATACCCCCAGTTTCTAGGGTATAGTCTGCAGATCTACTCTTATAACACTATGGTCCACAAGCCCACATCAGTGTGCTTCTCATTGGTAATAAGATTGTAGACACCATTAGCCAATAGCAAAGGCATTTACTAAGATGGCATAATAAGAAAAATAGCTATAAAAAATGTCCCACTCCTACCCCCCATAAACCTGAGGTATATTCTTTCATTAGTGCACAAAGCATCTGTAGAAAGAGTGGCACAAACTTAGAGTGCAACAGTAGTGAGTCACACACATAGGGAACATATATGGCCAAGGCAGCTCACAACTCTAGAATCGCAGCCCCTCAGAGTCCGTTTTCTCCTTGTACCGTCCTTTCAGTAGCCCAGCTCTCAATTGTCAGGGCTTTGTGTCCATAGCTAGCTCTCTTTTCTATTCTCAGGTACCTGTTCTGGAAGTTACTACTGCTCTATGTTTGTGTCTCTGTAGAGCATGTGTTTGGCTCCTGCCTGAGCTTTCACAAGCCCATGTGTAGTTTCCCTACTAGATGCCATGACTGACATGTGGCAAGAAAAAGGAGAAATCCCCTCTCCTCCTTCTCCTCCTCTGAAGAGTGAGAAATTCCCTTGGAGGAGCCACACTTCTCTACCAGCTATTGACTCTTGCCAGAGCTGCCTTAAACTATCCCTCTGTGTGACTATCTTTAGTTAAAGCGCCCAGAGGCATGGCCATTTTTTGGGGGGGCCTATCTAATGGCCAGGCTCTCTTTAATTCCTCAGAGAAAGATAATAACAGCAACGGTAATGATAGATAACATAGAGTACTCACTATGTGCCAGACACTGTGATAAGCACTTTACAATTGTATTTTTTGTCCTTTAGGTTCAAAGAACAATGACATCACGGGTGATGTCTTGACTTGCTCTGGAATTGGATTTAAGTGAGGCTGAGTTGTACAAAGTCCTCAGCCTCATTCTCTCTTCCAGAACCATCAAACGTCAGCGACAGGACAAAAGTCAAGATGACCGGCGATGACCCAGGATGCAGCAGATGACCTTGGCCTCTTCCGTGTCTTACCAAGCTCTAAGAGTTCCATCCTTCATAGCCATTGGAACAAATTGTTCTCGCACATCTATTCTGCCAGGGGAAGTCTTCATTTGCTTGGGGTAGACACCCCCCCCACTCACCAGTGGGTTTGAGGCCTGGTTTAGCTCATCTGCCAAGACAGTTTTACCAGGGTGGGGCTGATGTCTATGCCACAGCTTCTTGGAGCCGCAGGTGAGAGTTGCGTGTCAGGTAGACACCAAAGGTAGATGAGCAGTTGTGAAAAGGGCTAGGTAAGCTCTCACAGGGGAGATGCTAGTCCTCCCTGAAAACTCCACTTTACAATTGTTATCTTATTTGATTCTCACAATAACCCTGAGAGGTAGGTGGTATTATCATTCTCATTTTACAGATGAGAAAACTCAGGCAAACAGAGGTTGTGCGACTTGTTCACGGACACACAGCTAGTATCGGAGACTGGATTTGAACTCGGATATCCCTGGCTCTGAAAAGTTAGGTGGCAAAGTGGATAGAGTGCTGGGTCTAGAGTCAGGAAGAACCAAGTTCAAAACCAGGCTGAGATGCTTAGTAGCTGTGTGACCCCTTAACCCTGTTTGCCTCAGTTTCCTCATCTGTAAAATGAGCCGGAGAAGGAAATGGCAAACCACTCCAGTATCTTTGCCAAGAAAACCCCAAAAAGGGGGTTGAAAACAACAACTTCCTGACTCTAGGCCCAATCTCCATCCACTTCACCACCTAGCTGCCTCATGATATTAACATTTGAAAGGATGGAGCTGGTATTAACACCTTGTTACCATATTGACACCTTGTCCCCTACATAGACAGAGCTGGGGAACCAAATCTCTCTCCTTTCATGTAGAAGGTGGTGTTTGAGCTAAATCTGGAAGGAAACCAGCTACTCTAAGAGGTAGAGGAGAGGAGGGAGGGCATTCCTGATATGGGCGATCGCTGGTAGAAAGGTGGGAGGTGGACTGCTTTGTATGAGGAATAGTACTAAAGCCAGTATGGCTAGACTATATAGAGTCTGTGAAAGGGAGTAATGGACAATAAGGCTATTAAGTACAGGAATGAGAAAAGATGCTAGTTTTAACAAATCAACAGGCACCTACTATGTGCCAGGCATACAAAGACTAAAGTGAAACAGGTCTTCCTCTGGAGGATCATGTAAGATGGCTCATAAGCTTTAAATCAAAAGGATTTGGTTCTGAACTAAACATGAAAGTCAGAAAGGCACACAGAAAAAAATTTCTTTTTAAAAAAGGGAAAAACGATGATATTATAAGATAGAAGCTTATACTCTCATAAAGGATATTTAAATACACACAAATAAAGGCATAATGTGAGAAGTATAAAGGACAGGTCCAAACAAATGAAAAATTTAGAGAGAGATTATTTCCAGCTGTAGCAATGAGTCAGCACTTCATGGAAAAGATGGCACTTGAATTGGTCTTTTGATTGAATAAATGTTAATGATGATGATGATGATGATGATGATGATGATGATGGCTGACATTTATTACATGACATTTTTATGTTTATCTGGTCCTCACAGGGACCCTGGAAGTAAGAAGGCATCATGGTACCAATAGAAAGAATATGGATTCTAGAGACAGAGAACCTGGGTTCAAATGCTACCTCTGACACTTGATACTCATGTGGCCTTGGGCAAGTAACCTGACCTTCTTAGACCTCAGTTTCTTTATCTGTAAAAATTAAAGGGGTTTGTCTCCGAGGTCCCTTGCAGCTCTAGAGCTGTGATCTTATAACAGATATCATTATTCCCATTTTATAAATGATTGAACTGAGGCTGAGGGAAGTATTAATGACTGGCCCTGGATGCCATAGTAAGCTCTATATAAATGTTTACTACTAGTACTACTGCTCCTACTCCTACTCCTACTCCCACCACTGCTACTACTACCACCACCACCATCACCACTGCTACTACTACCACCACTGCTGCTACTACCACCACCACTACTACTACCACTACTACCACTAATGCTACCACTATTACTACTATTACCACTACTGCTACTGACCACTTCAAATTTAATGAGGCTGGTCATTTGCTTATACACGTAACATCACTCACTGCCACCCTCTTTGCTCCCGGGAGGACCTTACAGAGTTTGGGCTCTATTGGCTCAGCTTTCAGATAGGGACTTTGGAGCTCATCAAATACAACCCTCTCATTTTACAGATGACAAAAATGAGACTGAGTGACTTGCCCAGAGTCACGTAGCTAATAAATATTTGAGGTAAGATTTGAACTCTGTTCTTCCTGACTCTAAGACTAGCACTCTATCCACTGAGCCACTCAGGTGCCTAAAGCAGATGTTCTAAATTGGGGGTCTGTGAACTTGTAGCTTTAAAAAGAATTTTTAAATTATTAAAAAAAATTTCCTTTAAAAATATTTTGATAATCATATCACTATATTTGGTTTCCTTTGGAATCTTTTGTATTTTATGAATTTAAAAACATGACTTCAAGAAGGGGTCCATAGGTTTCACCAGACAGCTAATGGGGCATAGCATTCACAGAAAAAGTTAAGAATTTCTCCTCTTAAGGAAGGAATACTTTAATGAAGGACAGATACTATAATATATGGTATTGCATGATTAAGTGAATTAAAGGAATACAAAATGAAGTATCGGGTTATCTCTAGGGAAGTTTAGTACCTAAGGGAGGGCGAAGTAGAAAAGAGGGAAGGCTTCATGAAAGAGATGGCATTTAAAGTAGACGTTAGGAATTTCCTTTTTTTAAATAAATCTTTTGTGTGGGGGGGCGGGAGTGGAAGGCACAATCAGAGTTGAGTGACTTGCCTAGGGTCACACAGCTAGTAAATGTCTGGGGTAGGATTTGAACTCAGATCCTCCTGACTCCAGAGCTGGCATTCTATCTACCCACCACCTAGCTGCCCCAACTTTAGGAATTTAAAAGCAAACAGGCAACAGGGGAAAATTTTAGGCATTGGAAACAATATAAACAAGGACACTGAGGTAGATTAGAGTAGTAGTATAGTGTAGTAAGGAAGCTGACAGTAGTCCTCTGTAGCCGAGACATAGAGTCCCTACAGGAGGGTGATATGAAATAAGAACAGAAAGACAGACTGGTGCCACACTCTGGAGGGCCTTAATTGCCAGACAAAAGAGGTTCCACTTTAATTAGTAGACAATAGGGAGCCATTGAAGATTTCTGTTAGCAAAGGAGAGAGATGACTGAGAATGGTTATTCTGGTAGTGGCCATGTGCATGGGGTAGGTCAGAATGGGCACATGACCTATAACTCCACAAAAAAAGTAAACCACTTTGAATAAATGTAAACACAAACTCCAACTCTCCTATGGGAAAACTTGCACATGACCCTGGGCCATCCTGGCACTATGCCTTCTTTGTTCTGTTTCTATATAATAACTGACCTGGCCTGGCCTGGGGTTGGTACAGGGATCTGTATTGTTACCCTCTCCTGCTACCACCCAGGACAACTGGCGAGTAAACTCCCTTAAATAACCCAGTCGACCTAATTAACCCTAAGAAAACCTATTAATAACCAAGCTGGCATGAGTCCTTGTTTCTTTGGCATCTCAGTACTATCTTGGAGAGTATGCCACCCTACAGTTGGCACAATTAGGGCAAGATAATCTGCCCCTTTTATCATGAAAGAGGGAGGGAAAGGAAGCAGAAAGAATGGTTAAGTGGATTCTGCAATAGTCCAGGCTGAGTGATCGTGAGGGCCTATCCTGGAGTGGTAGGAGCAGAGAAAAGAAGTAAGTGCAAGAGATAGGAAAGTAGAATCATCAGGATTCAGTCATTTACTGGATATGCTGAAGGATGGGAAAGGAAGACTCAAAGATATCCCCAAGGTTGTGAATATGGAAGACAAGGTGCAGATTGTAAGGAATCCCTGCTACTAGGGGAGGCTAAAGCTGGTGAATCACTTGAGCTGGAGAGTTCTGAGCTGACATAGGGTAAAGTCAATCAGGTGTTAGGCACCAATATGGTGACACTGCCACCCTGATTGAGACTCAAACTGGCCCAGGTCAGAAATAGGGCAGGTCAAAGCCTCTGTGTTGATCAATGGTCATCAGTGGGACCAGGCCCATGAGTGGCTACTGCCTTTCCAACCAGGGCAAGATAAGGGAGACCTAGTCTCAAAAAAATTTTTTTTGCCTATGATATATACATATATATGTGTGTGTGTGTGTGCGTGTGTGTGCATGTATATGTCTATAATGTTTATATTCATATGTATGGGTATGTATATATATGCATGCATATGTGAGTAAATGTGTGTCTATATATATGTGTATACACAATAATGTGACTATAAAATGCATAGATATGTATGCAAACATATGTATGCATACATGTATGTATGCGTACACTCAGGCTGGGCTAGGATCCGTTTGAACCTGCCAGAAGAGCCAATTATTAAAATTTCAATGTACTTTTACTTGGAATATTGGCAAATAGCACAAATCAGGGTTTGATTTATTGTTCTATTGATTGTCTAGAAAGTGATGAGAAAAATGTTAACACTGCAGATACAATTAAGTATGTCACAGGTATATTTTTTTCAGGGAGCTGATTGTTAAACAGTTACTAGCATACAGATGTGTGCAAATACATACATATATATACATACATATATATGCATACATACAAAATATACACATATCCATTCATACACACAGATATATGCATGTGTGTGTATATGTGTAAGTGTGTGCTATTAAAACTTAAAACCAAACTAAGAAGAAGACAAGATGGATGGTGCTGCCACAAACAAGAGAAACAAGTATATGAAGGAAAATAAAGACTTCCATTTTGGACATAACTATAATTGGCATTTCTATGCACTTTAAGTCTTGCAAAGTGCTTTCTATGCATTACTTCATTTGATATTCCTAACAGCCCTAAGAAGTTGTAACAGTGCATACTCAGGATAGCTGCTAGTGCAGGTTCTTTGATCTGCTTTTCTAAGGAAAGCAACTTTAAGGGGTTAACAATCTTACTTTACTTAAACATACACATATATCATTCACTTAGTTCAGGGGGAAAAGTCAGCACCCTGAACTTCAGAGCAAATACAAACAGAAATAATAACGCAAATCAACAGACAGGTTTCTAACTGTATGACTATAGCAATACATAGAGTTACCAGAGAGAGAGGCACCAACATCTGGGTTTTCAAAGCCAGGGGGCTCCCTAATGGCTACCCAGAGTCTTGTCTGGCCAAATCACATGAACACTCTTCCAATGAGTGAGCTTCAAAGCAAAATGCCTAACCTCAGAGTATATGTACTATTTCCAATCAAGGACTCTTGATTCAATCAAAGACTCCTGATTCAAACAAAGGCAAGACTCAATCAAAGGCACCTGATTGCCTTAGTGCTGAGAAGCACTCCAAAAGAAAAAACAGCAAAAAGTCCCACTTTTCTTACCATTATGGAAGTACAAGGCATTATGTATAGAATTAACCCCATTTTTCTGGTGAGGAAAGTGAGGCTGAGAGAGATTAGGTGACTTGTCTGGGCTCACATAATTAGTAAGTGTCAGAAGCAGGATTTGAACCCAGTTCTTTCCTGCCTTTAAATCTGGAGCTCTTTCCACCACACTATATGGTAGCGCAGTGGGTCATCTAGGATCACTGTTTCTTAAACTGTGGGTAGCGATCCCATATAGGGTCACAAAAAAATTTCGCAACACTAAAAGGTTTCTGAATGTGCAATGGCCAAAAATTAATTAAAAATCAAACGTAATAAATGTGAAGTATTTCTGGCCCCACTTGCCTGCCATGCACACTTTGTACTGTGCATACCCTCAAGCCATGCAATGCCAATAAAGACTGCCAAAACGCAAAAAGGGGTCACAAAAAGTTTTAAAAGTTTAAGTTAAAAAGTTTAAGAAGCCCTGATCTAGGTAAGAGATGGTATGTATGTAGCTGATAAACATGCAGGTCAAGAGCAGTAGTTAAAGCTCTGGAAATGTGAAATCAGGAAAAGACAAAAGATAATGAAGTCACAGAAAAGGCTGAGAACAAATAGACTCTTTAGGAACATTGATAAAAATGTTCCAAAACATTCAGTATTTGTAACCTGGAAGTCATCTTTGACCCTCCACTCTTACTCATCATTCCTCATATCCAAATCACTTGCCAAGTTTTATAGGGTTGACTTCCTCCATATCATCCATCCTTTTTTCCCCCTAGTTCAGGTCCCCATTGATGGGGTGCTTGTGCTTGGACCCTAATTCTAGCATCACATTTCTCCTTAGCCTCTGCTTGGGTGCCTGTGCCTGGACCCCAATTCTAAAATCACATCTCTCCTTAGCTTCAAAGCATTGACCCTAGCAATCCCTCTCCAGTTCAAGGGAAGCATGCCTTAGCAAAACACTTCTCTCTCTGCCTGATACTCCAGCCAGCTGCATCTACAGAATTTATTAGTTTGGACTCCCTGTGTATTGCTAATTGGCTGTACACTGGGACATAACAATATTTACTACTTACTGACCTTCCTGATATGTATCCTAGACATAGTCAAATGTATACTCCCTTACATTCATCTTGTCTAACAATATATTTGATGGAAGCCATCTGGATATTTCTAGTCAGCCCTGACCAATGGTTGACTTAGTGATGTTTCATGGTCAAAATCACACCCCCAGGTAGCCCCCCACCTTGGGCTATTTCCCAGTGAACTCTGGGTAAGATACCTGCGCAGTAGATGCAAAAAGTGCATGTTCCTTTAAGAACTGACCACCCCTTAACCACTCCCTAATCCCACCCCAAAACACCTAACTGACATGTTTCACCACCAAATCTCCTATAAAACTCTTTCTGCATCACTGTAAGGTTGCAGGTTCCCTAAGAACTCTTGCCCTCTGTAAATCATAATAAATCTTTGCCACCTTGTCTTAAAGAATGTTTGAGATTGTGAATTCATTCCAGACAGCCCTGACCCTCTCCAGTACTCAGGAGACCTTAAGTAGTTAGAGTCTGTAAAAGTGTTCCACCCTCAGGATCCCTTCCTAAGCATTTAGAGTCCCATAAGGATGGGTAAAACCAATTTGATTCCTGAATCCCTGGGTTTTTCCTCCTCAACACCCACCCAACACCCCCTCACTTAGCCTATTATCATAGTTTTCCGATTGGTCTCCCTGCATCCGATCTCTGTAAAAATCATTTATTAAGTGCTTACTGTGTGCTGAGAGCTAGGAACACAAAGAAATATGCCTTTCAGGCCACTGCAGAATTACTATTCTGAAAAGCATGAGTCTAGACATGCTCCCCCTCATCCATGAAGTTTCCATAGCTCCCCATTATCTCCAAGACAAAACTTCAGACTCTTCCGTTTGGCACTGAAAGCCTTCCACAAGATAATTCTGGACTGTCTTTTTAGTCTCTTCATGTTCCACTTCCCCCACATGCTCTACACTTGTTGGTCCCTGTCTGCTGCATTGCATCTTCCCTCTCTGTGTCTTTGCATACACCTACACCCTATGCTTGGAAAGTGCTCCCTCCCTCCACTTCTCAAAATATATCGAACAATAGATAAACATTTATTAAGCACCCACTTAGCACCAGGCACTGGGTTAAGTGCTAGGGATACAAGAAAAAAAAAAAGAATCCCTGCCCTCAAGGAACTGATCATTTAATGGAGGAGCCAATATGTTTGCAAACAAATATTCACAAAGCAAGCTATTTACAAGATAGATAGGAAATAATTAACAGAGGGAAGCCACAAGAATTAAGAGGGGTTGGGGAATGTTTTCCTTAGAAGGAGGGATTTAGTTGGGACTTAAAGCCAAGGACGTTGGTGGTGGGAGTGGAGGAAGGAGAGCATTTCAGGCAGCCACAGAAAATGCCTGGAGCAGAGAGATGGAGGGTGATTTGTGGAATGGCCAATGTCACTGGACAGAAGACTATATGTTGGAAAATAAGATATCAGAAGGATGGAAAGGCAGGAGGAGGTTAGATTATGAAGAACTTCAAATGCCAAAAAGAGAGTTTCTATTTACTCCCAGAGACAATAGGGAGGCACTGGAGTTTACTGAGCCAGAGAAGTAGGGCAGTGTGATCTGCTGCACCAGTGCTTTAGGAAAATCCCCATGGGAGGGAGGATTCTGGGAAGCTGGTGGAATAAGGCAAGAAATTACCTGGCTTTCCTAAATCACTGCCCCGCACCCCCCCCCAAAAAAACAATCTAAAATAACACCTCGAAGTGAACTTTGAGCAGCAGAGATAATTAAAAGTCAAGGTAAAGCAGTTTGGAAGTACATTTGGAAAGATCTGACCTCCCAAGTAGGTGATTGGGCCTGATTGAAGTGCAAATACCTGCAGGCAGTTACTGAGGAATCAATCAACAACAAGCCCTAGGGGCAGCTGTGTACTGGCAGCAGCCTCAGCATCAGGAATTTTCACCTAAAGGACAGTGTCAGGCTCAGACAGCTGATGGAGAAGACTGAAGGACCTTCCCCTGGGCTGGACCCCAGGCTCAGGTGCATTGACCATATGCAGTCCCAGGCTGTGGCTGTGGGTGAGGGGGGGTGAGCACATGCCCCTGATGAGTATAATTACAAAGGGATGGGGGCCATGCTGATTATGGGCACTGGAAGGAGAGTGGAGTCCCTAGTTTTGGTTCCAGGGCATAGAGGTGAGCTGAAACTTGGCAGCAGTAGGAGGGACGACAGAGAACAGGAGTGTTTGTGGTGACAGTGTTCCTGAGGGCCCTGGTCATGGATCAGGGGCAGAGAGGAGTACCTGAGGTCAGGACCCCAGATAGAGATCGGGAAACAACAGCACAAAAAACCTAAAGCCTGAGATATTATCCCTGAACCTCAGGACTAGAGCCTGACTTCAACACAAAGTTAACCGAGAAGAAATAAGACACTAAAAAGGAGTAAGCAAAAGTGAAAGAACCTAACCACAGATAGCTACTATGGGGATAGAGAAGATCTGTGTTCAAACTCAGAAGAAGATAGTGAAGTTAAAACAGTTACTTCTATTTCAAAGCAAAAAGAAAAATGGTCACAAGCCCAAAAAGAGTTTTTAAAAATAACTTAAAAAGGACTTTAAAAAATCAAATAAGAGAGGTTGAGGGGAAAAGTTAGGAAAAAAATAAGAGTATGCAAGAAAATCAAGAAAATTATGAAAAGAAAGCCAACCAATTGGAAAAAGGGATCCAAAAACTTACAGAAGAAAATAACTACTTAAAAATTAGGATTGGGCAAGGGGAAGGTAATGACTTCATAAGAAACCAAGAAATAATAAAGCAAAATCAAAAGAATGAAAAAATGTAAGAGAATATGAAACATCTCATTAGAAAAAATAACTGACCTGGAGAACAGATCAAGAGGAGACAATATAAAAATTCTGTACTACTTGAAAGTTATAACCAAAAAAAGAGTCTAGACACTATAATTGAAGAAATTAAGTAAAATTTTCCTGAAGTTTTAGAATGAGAGGGTAAAATAGAAATAGAAAAAAATCCACCAATTACTGCCTGAATGAGATCCCAAGATGAAAACTCAGAAGAATATCATAGCTAAATTTTGAAGCTCCCAGGTCAAGAATAAAATACTATAAGCAACCAAAAAAAAAAACCAAACCCACAATAATCTAAAATACTGTGGCTACAATTAGGATAACACAAGTTTAACAGCTTCTACATTACAAGATGGAAGGGTATGGTACATTATATCCTGAAGAGCAAAAAAAGCTATGTTTGCAACCAAGAATAACTTACCCAGCAACACTGAGTCTCATTGTGAATGTAAAAAAAATTGGATATTTAATGAGCTAAAGAGCTTTCAGGTGTTTGTGAAGAAAAGAACATTACTGAATGGAAAATTCAACCTACTAGATGCAGGAGAAACATAAGGTAAATATTAAAGACCTATTATAAAGCATTTAATGAGATCAAAATGTTTATTTCTGGGGCAGCTAAGTGGCGCAGTGAGTAGAGCACCGGCCCTAGAGTGAGGAGGACCCGAGTTCAAATCCAGCCTCAGACACTTGACACATGTACTAGCTGTGTGACCTTGGGTAAGTCACTTAACCCCAATTGCCGTGCCTCCCCAAAAAGAATTATAAAAAAAAACAAAAAACCCCAAAATGTTTATTTCTTATATGGGAAAATGATATCGTTACTCTTTTTTTTTTTAAACTTAATATATTTAGTTTTCAGCATTGATTTTCACAAGAGTTTGAATTACAAATTTTCTCCCCATTTCTACCCTCCCCCCTACTCCAAGATGGCATATATTCTGGTTGCCCTGTTGCCCAGTCTGCCCTCCCTTCTGTCACCCCACTCCCTTCCCATCCCCTTTTCTCTTCCTTTCTTGTAGGGCAAGATAAATTTCTGTGCCCCATTGCCTGTGTATCTTATTTTCTAGTTGCATGCAAAAACTTTTTTGTTTTTGTTTTTGAACATCTTTTTTTTAAAACAAATTCTCTCCCCTCTTCCCTTCCGACCCACCCTCCCTCCCTAAGAAGTCAAGCAATTCAATATGAGCCACATGGGTATCATTATGTATAACCCTTCCACAATACTCATGTTGTGAAAGAC
>CM053622.1:751805188-751847695 GCA_028646595.1 Phalanger gymnotis
AGAGTTCTATGTTCCACGCTTGGGGGTGGTGTGCCAGCTCTGCCACACCAGCACTCCTCCTTTCCCAAGAACCCCCAACCAGGACTGGACTTAGATCTTCAGCAGGCTCTTCACTCCTGCTCTGATCCACCACTTAATTCCTCCCACAAGGTGGGCCTGGAGCCAGAAGCAACTGCAGCTGTAGTTCTAAAGCTGCCCCACCTCCGCTGCCTCAGGGGCGGTGGCTGAACTGCAAACTCAGTCCCCGCAGCTTTTCCCACTAATCTTCTCTGTTGTCTGTGCTGTTTGTGGGTTGAGAGGTCTGGTAACTGCTGCAGCTCACTGATTCAGGGTGCAAGGGCACACTCCACCCGGCTCCTGGTCTAGTCAGTCCGTGCTGCCCATGCTGGGCTCTGCTGAGCTCAGCTCCGTTCTCCTCAGCTCCCAGCTCTGTGCGGGATAGACCTTACCCAGAGACCATCCAGGCTCTCCTGGGCTGGAGCCCTGCTTCCCTCTGCCACTTTGTGGGTTCTGCAGTTCTAGAATTGGTTCAGAGCCATTTTTTATAAGCTTTTGGAGGGACTTGGCAGGGAGCTCACGGTAGTCCCTGCTTTCCAGCTGCCATCTTGGCTCTGCCCCTGCTTTTAACCATAGATTTTACAGGTAATTTCTTCCTTACTTTTCTAATTTATTTATGATACCCTCCTTTATATATTTCACATATCCATTTGGTGTTTATCTTGGTATGTGGAATAAGATTTTTATCTGTACCTAATTTTTGTCAAATTGCTTTCTAGTTATCCCAGTAGTTTTTATCAAATAGTGAGTCTTTACCCCAGTTACTGAGATCTTTGGATATATCAAACACCATGCAACAGTGTTTGTTTGCTTCTATATGCTGAATAAACTGTCTGGTTAGTAAACATTTTTTGACCAGTATCAAATAATTTTAATAGTACCACTTTAAAGGCTAGTTTGCAATTTGGTACTGAAAGAACCCTTTCCTTCTCACCTTTTTCCCATTATCACCCTTGAGATTCTTGACTGTTCTTTTATGTGAATTCCTTTAATTTTTTTCTAGATCTAGAAAATAATCCTTTGGTGATTTAATTGGTAAAATCCTGAATAATCAAATTAATTTAGGTAGCATTGTCATTTTTATCATATTGGCTTGACCTATCCATGCAAAACTAATATTCCTCCAGTTATTTAGGTCTGTCTTGACTGCTACAAAAAGTGTTTTAGAGTTGGATTTGTATTGTTCCTGTCTATATCTTGTTAAATACAAACACAAATATTTCATACCTCCTATAGTTATTTTGAATGGAATTTCTAGCTCTTCCTGCTGGATTTTGTTGGTAATAGACAAAAGTGTTGATGATTTATATACTGCAACTTTGATGAATTTACTAATTGATTAGTGATTATTTTAGTTAATTTTTAGTTGGTTCTTAAAGGCTTTCTGAGTAAATCTTTATATCATCTGCAAAAAAGCAATAGTTTTGTTTCCTATCAGTGACTTTTCAAAGATCACAAAAGAAGTGAGAGATACCTCAGTACTGGAAATACACAAATGTCTCTTTTTTTTTAAGAAAGAAGGTTCTATAAACTATAGTCTAGTGACTTTGATCTGGATTACCAGTAAAATTCAAGAACACATAATTTAAGCAATGGTTTATGACCATCTAGGAAAGGAAATGGTAGTCAGCAAGTACCTGTCTGTATTCATCATGGACAGACCATGTCAACTTAGTCTCATTACCTTTTTTTAACAGGGTTTCTAGGCTGGTAGATCAGGAGACTAACATAGAAATAATTTACCTAGATTTTGGCAGAGCATTTGTCAAATTCCCCATGCTATTCTTGTGGACAGGTTGGAGAGATACAGGTTGGACAAGAATATAATTAGGTGGATTCTAAATTGGTCGAGTGAACAGACACAAAGAGTAAATTAATTATGAATAAATGGCTTGATGTTAGTGCAGAAGGATGCCTCCAGTGGAATACCCCTGGAATCTCTGTTTGGTTTTGTGCCATTTAACATTTTTATCAGTGATTTTAATAAGGGCAAAAAGGGTATGTTATCTAATTTGCAGATTTTACAAATGTTACAATGGATTCCAGAGTCAGAATCCAAAAAGGACACCGCAAATGAGAGAACATAGGGCCAAATAGGGTAAGTTGAAATTTAATAAGAATAAATGACAAGTCTTACTGTTGGGTTAAAAGAAAATCAACTTCCCAAGTACAAGAATGGCAGAGCCATAAGTATGCAGCAGTTTGAACAAAGTTCTGGGGGTTGTAACGGACTTCAAATTTAATAGGAGTTCATATGATATAGCAGTCAAGAAAGCTGAAGTTATTTTAGTCTACGGAGAGAGAAGCATAGCTTCCAGAATTAGGGAGATGGCAAATTATACATCGTACTTTGCCTTAGTCTGGAGTAGTGAGTTCAGTTCTGGGCATCACTACTACCAAGTTGATAAACTTGAGACCATACAGAGAAGAACAACCAAAATGGACAAGAGACATTACATCATATTAATATCACTTGATTTAATTGGGGGATGTTCAGCCAGGAGAAGAGAAAATTTAGGGTACTCATGAGTCCCCAGTGATAAAGTTACAGCACATAAGACTCAAGTAACAGACAATAAGATAGATGGGTGTTTGACAAACTTTAAGTAGCTCATTCGAATCTTATAATGGTGAAAAGACTTTTGACTGGCCGATTTGCATCTCGTAATAAGGCATGGATCATTGAATGAAGGCAACTGGCGATTGACTGCGAGAGTGAGACATGCCCCTTGTGGCCAGCCATGTGCCCTACTTATTCCCTAAATGCTTCTTCTCTCCCTATTGTGTATGAGAAAAAAATACTCCAAGTTTTGTTATTATTTCTCTTTCTAAAAGGCCTTTGCTGTGAGCTAATCATGCCTTGATGATTGATGATTGGAGAAAAACACATGAGGAGAAGCTTGTAAGATACAGTTTGAGGAGTATGAACCCAAAGAAAGAATATTTTGAACCTAGGGTAGTAGACTCCCAAGGGACTCAATCTGTGAGTGTAATTTGGGAGTAGAGGGAGCTTGCCAGAGAGGATAATAATCATTTATATGCAGGGTGGTAAAGTCAAGAAGGAATTAGACCTAGAGGACAGAGATGGGAACAATAGGCGGAAATGGCCAAAGAGGCAAACTTAGACTTGATGTAAGGAAAGAAAAAACACCTTCCTAGCACATAGTAACTATCCAAAAGGACAACAGGCTACTTGGTGAGGCAGTGAATTCCTGATCATTAGAGGTTTTCAAACAAAGGTTGGACAACCACTGGTCTGGCAGGGAGTCAGGGAGACTTGTTCAGGGAGGAGTTATACTAGATGTACTCTGAGGTCCCTTCCAACTCTGAGAAGCTCTTATTCTGTGAATGGGTTCAAGGGACCATGACAAAGAAATTATCCTTAGTGATAAAGACAGAAGGATAAAAGAGGGAAGAAGGCTTCCCTTCTCTAACAGTAGGGAAGAGACAATAGGCAACAATACTAAAGGTAGGGAAGGGAGACATGAATTTGAGGAAGGTCACATATACCTTACCTTAATCATATATGTATATATATACATACATACATATATATACATACATATACATATATAATATATACATATATAACATACCTTAATCTTAGTGGAGAATATCAGGTAATAAGAGGGTTGAGGTGGACAGAAGAAAAGATTTGGAATTTATGCTATGGGGTAGAAGACTGGGAGTTTATGGATAAGGTGATCAGAAACTTAAAAAGGAAAATGAGAAAGGATTCTGGGAAGATGACAGAGTAGATCAGAAGACTTTTAGCTCTCCAAATTTCCTACACAGAAAAAGACAGAGCATTGCCTCAGAGGGAATATAGAGCAGAGGAAATAAACAATAGTTTGGATAAAGCAGATGTTCTCCTAAGACTACTTAAGAAGACCCCAGGAAAGACCTGACCTCCAGGGACAGAGGTTCAGCCTGAGTGTGGGGCAAATAACCTCTAGTACAACTCTGAGGAATCAAGAAATAATAAGCCCTGGGGGCAAGCTGGGGTTGGGAGGCAACTTAAGTATTACAAACACAAACTTTCATCTCACTACAATGTAGGGTCTGATGGCTGAGTAGAAGATTGAAGGACCTTTCACTCTCGAGGGACACCAAGCACAGCTGTGCTGACTAGATGCATCCTGGGCTGGGCTTCTGCTGCCAGAGTTGGGGGTAAGGGGAGTGGAAGGAAGGAGCCAGCGCATACCTGGTGAGTGTAGTAGAAGAGGGGCGGGACCCTGCTGTCTGTGGGCACTTGCAGGAGAGCAGAGTCCGCAGTTTCAGTTCCAGAGAAGAGAGGATGGCTGTAGTTTGCAGCCACCTGACCACAGGGAGTAAGATCATTTGTGGGCCAGTGTGACCTGGGGCTCTAGCCACAGGTTATGAGTGGAGAGGAGAGTCCAAGGTTGAGCCCAAGGACAGACCTCAGAAAATAACAGTAAGAAGGACCTGAGGCTTGGGGGATTATTCCCCATACCTCAGGACTAGAACTTGATCAAACAAATACCTGTTAAAAATAAAATAAATTTAAAAATAAACAAAAATGAGCAAGCAAAGGAGAAAAAACCCAGTCACAGATAGCTGCTATAGGGATAGAGAAAAATCTCGGTTCATATTCAGAGGAAAATAATGGAGCTAAAAAAAAAAGCCACTCTTTTTGCAGTGAGAAATGTCAAATGGTCCCAAGCACAAAAAGATTTCTTAGAAGAACTTAAAAACTACTTTAAAAATAAAAGAAGAGATCAAAGAAAAAATAGGGAAAAAATAAGAGCAATCTAAGAAAATTAAGAAAGCTATGAAAAAAAAGTCAACCAACTTGAAATAGAGAACCAAAAACTTAAGGAAGAAAATGAGTCCTTGAAAACTAGAATTGGGCAAAGGGAAGATAATGGCATTCTAAAACACAAAAAAAAAATCAAAAGAATGAAAAAATAGAAGAGAATGTGAAATATCTCATCAGAAAACTGATCTGGAGAACAAATCAAATAGAAATAATATAAAAATAGGCTGCTTGAAAATTATGATAAAAGAATCTTGATATAATAATACAAGAATTTATCAAGAAAAATTGCCATGAAGTTCTAGAACAAGAAGCAAAGCAGAAATAGAAAAAAAAATCCATTGATCACCACCTGAAAGAGATTTAAGGAGATTTAAGAGATTATTCCTGTAAGAGAAACTTACAGAAACATCATAGCTAAGTTTCAAAGCTCCTAGGTTTAGAAGAAAATATTGGAAGCAACAAGAAAAAAGCAATTTAAATATGGCGGAGCTACAGTAAGGATTACATAAGACCTAGCAGCTACTACATTGGAGGACTATAGGTCTTGGAACACTATATTTTCTAGAATAAAAGAGCTGGGGTTACAACCAAGGGTAACTTACCCAACAAAGTTAAATATAATCCTGAATAATTAAAAAAAAAACAATGGACATTTAACAAACTGAAAGACTCTCAGGTATTTGTGACAAAAACAGCAGAATTTAAGGGAAAATTTGCCATATAACATCCAGGAGAAATATAAACATTAAGGACCCCAATGGTAAGGGACTCAATAAGGTCAAATCATTTACTTCTTTTTTTTAAATTAAGATTTTTTATTTTTAGTTTACAACACTCAGTTCCACTTGATCCTGAGTTCCAGATTTTCTTTCCCCCCTCCCCCCACCTCCCCAAGAAGGCATGGAATCCAATATATCTTCTATATATAACTTCGTGTTGAACTTATTTACATAATAGTCAAGTTGTGAAGAAGAATTATGACCAATGGACATTTTACTTCTTATATATGAAAATATTATCAGTTCTTTTATTACTGTCATTTTTATTTGGGTAGTTTGAAAGAAAGGCTTGGGTGATTCTAAATGCGGTGAATATGATGGGGGTGATTTAAAAAAATAAAACCATGTAGAGAAAGATAAAAAGGAGCAATTATATGAATGAGGCAAAAAGGGAAAAATTTATATAGAAGTTTGTAGGGGGAAGACAGGTAGTGCTGAAACCTTACTCTCATCAGGAATGAGTTAAAGAGGAAATAACATCTATCTAGAAGGGTATAAAAGTCTTCTAAAATCATAAAGAAACAGAGGGCAAGGGGATAGGGTGGGGGGAAAGGATAAGGGAAAGGTGAGTAGGTTAAGGAAGAGAAGGGCAAGGCAGCAGGTAGAAGTAAAGCAGAGGAGTGAGGAGGGATAGGAATGGGTGAGAAGGATAGGGAGGAAAAATAGGAAGGAGGAAAATATATACAACAAGTAATTACAGCTTAGAATATGAATAGGATGAATTTACCCATAAAATGGAAACTGATAGCAGATTAAAAATTTGAATTCAACAAAATGTTGCTTTTAGGAAATGCTACAAAAATGAAAGATACACACAAACATAAAATAAAGGTCAGAAGAGAATTTATTACATAAAAAAGCAAGAATAGTAATCATGATTTCAGACAAAGTTAAAGCTAAAATAGATTTAATGAAAAGAGAAAAACAGGGAAACTACCCTATGTGTCAGCCATATTATTCAACATTGTTTTAGAGCATTTAAAATAACTAAACAGTATAAAATACCTGAGAATATACTTGCCAAAACAGACACAGGAACCATACAAATATAAGTAAAACACTTTTTATACAAATAAAGTTAGATCTAAATAACTGAAGTAATATTTATTGTTCATGAGTAGGTAAAGCCAATATAATTTTTAAAATGACAACTTTACCTAACTAATCTGTCCCAATTAAATTACAAAAAAATCATCTTACTGAGTTGGAAAAAAAAATAACAAAGTTCATTTAGAAGAACAAAAGGGCAGGAACCTCAAAAAAAAAGATGTAGAGGAAGCAGATTCAGTAGTATCAGATCTTAAATTATATTAGAAGAGTATTGTTGAAGTATAAAATGGATAATTTTGATTATTTTAAATTAAAATTTTCTTGTATAAATAAAACCAATGTAGCCAAGAATAGAAGGAATGCAGAAAATTGCAAAAAAAAAACTTTCATAGATAATTTTTCAGAAAAAATATGATTGGGTTGGAATATTGCTGTGGGAGAGGAAATAATGAACTGGTTGATTTAGAAAAACATGGAAAGACTTGGACTTAAAAAGAAGATGCTATCCACCTTCAGAGAAACAGATGATAAGTAGAAATAAGCATAGTATGGTCTTACATACATGTATATGAGTGTATGTGCGTATGTTTATGGATATCTATGTCTCTATATATGTCTGCACTTAATTGTAGCTTTCTTGGAGAGGGGGAGGGGAAAATAAAGTTAAAAAGTGCACAGCAGAGAACAAAAGAAAACCTACAAGCAAGCAAAGCTAGACAGCTTTGAAAACAATGTGTAGTATTTATTATACAGGTTTTCTTGAAGTGGAAATTTACAGCTTTACATTGAATCTACTCTTATGTTCTGCCGTATACATGGCAAGTATTTTATTTCCTTTCTTATTTTGTACTTAAGTTTAAAATGAATTTTAAAACTTTAAAAATAAAAAAAGAAAAGAAAAGGAGAGACTTCAACAGAAAAGATGGGAAGAGGGTTGAGTCCATTCCAGGTATATATCCTTGTCTTACTTTGACCATTTTTAATGTTAGTGCCTTAGCTTTGGTGATTAGTCCCAATTTATTATGAATATATCATGCTTGTACATAACTGATTACATGTTGTATGCCCGTTAGAATGTGAGACCCTTGGAAACAGGGACTATTTTTTGCCTTTCTTTCTGACACATGGTAGGCACTTATTAAATGCTTGTGGACTGACCTCTTCCAGCATTATAGGATTATAGGATCATTTTACAGTTGGCAAGATAAGTATTTTCATCAGAGGCCAGGTACAAGAGGCAGATAGAATGTCTAGAGAAAAAAATAAATCAAAATACTATCATTTTGTTCATTGTTAGTGAAGTAATGGTCAAAATTTGATAGGGGTGTGGACGATCCTTGAAAGTCACAGAAAGCTTGAGTTTAGGCCTTTTCTGTCAGGCTGGCCTAGGTTTCCATTACCCCTGGTCCCTTGTGAGTGGGGTGACAAACATATGATAAAGAAGGTGAAAGGCCAGGAAACTTGAGGGAATAGTGATTTGTACCTCCCCACAAATCATTTCAGACATACCTGGTTTCTTCCTAGGTCTGGGGAAGATGAACATTTCTCTGACAAATGTTGTCCCTTTCCTCACTAACTTCATTCTCTTTTAATGAGCAGATTTGATCTTTGCTTCAATGCAAAGATCAGCTCTCTGCAGACTGAGCTATAGCAAATGTACCCCAGGGCCAGTTCATAACTTGAAGGAGCAAGAGGGAAGCTAGGCTTATAAATAGTTAAAACTTGATGGGGAGGAGAGAGAAGAAGAAAGAAAGGGGAAAAAAAAGGAAAAGAAAATGTATAGATAGAGGAAGGAAAAAAGAAAGAATATTGGAGATTTATTTGCCTAGAAAAGCAAATTTTAAGTAGATACTGTGTATTATCTTCCATTAAAAGTTTTTTTCTAATGAGTCATTGTGATGCAAAGGAGAATGTTCTCAAAAGCTAAGTCTGTGGTCTACGAGCTCAGGAAGACCCTACTAAGATGGAAATGATTTGAATATAGGCCTAATAATATGCCTCTGTCCTTGCCAAAGGCAATCCTCGCTAGTCTACAAGGATCCTTGATGCCTTTTCCTCCCGTCTTTTCTAGAAGATTGCCTCCACTACCATCCCCTCTCTTGCTCTAATTTTCAATATCTTCCTATCTACTGGTTCTTTTCCATTGTCTACAGATACACCCAAATTTCCCTCATCCTTAAAATTTCTCATTGGACCCAACTATCACCTGAAAGCTATCATTCTATAACTCTTTTTACTATCTTAGACAAACTGTCCTACACTCATTGAGCCTAATTCCTCTTCTTTCACTATCTCCTAAAACTTGCCATAGGGTTTCTGACCTCTTCATTCTCTTAACTGCTCTCTCTAAAGTTAGCGATGATCTCTCAATTGCCAGATCTAATGGCCCTTTTTCTCAGTGGTCAACCTCCTTGACCTCTCTACAACATTTGACACTTCTAATAACTCTCTCCTACAGGATACTCTCCCATCTCTGCATTTTTTGTAAAAGTGATCTCTCTTGGTTCTTCACTTACCTGTCTGACTGCTCCTTCTTAGTCTCTTTTGATGGATTAGCATCTTTGCCATATCCATTAACTGTGGATATACCCCAAGGCTATTTCTGTGCCCACTTTTCTTTTTTTATTTAATTTTTTATTTTTTGTTCAGTGACTACCAAGGGAAAAAAAAGAACATTTACAAAGTAGAAGAGAAAAGGAGGACTATATATGATACCATGAATCACCATTTTATACAACTACCTTAAAAGAAGTATATAATATATTCAACTCGTTACTTTCAGAGTTAAATTTTATGTTTTAACTTTAAAAAATCTATTTTCCCTCCCATTCCTGCCCCCGTTGAAAAAGAAAGAAGACCAAAAACTTTGTAACAAATATGAATTGTCAAGCAAAACAAATTGCCATATGGCCATGTCCAAATTAATGCATAGTTCAATCTGTACCTTAACCCAGGAGAGGGGGACCTATAGCCTCAACGCCACATATGGCCCTCTGGGTTCTCAGATGTGGCCCTTTGACAGAATCCAAACTTCACAGAACAAATCCCATTAATAAAAAGATTTGTTCTGTAAAACTTGGACTCAGTCAGAAGGCTGCACTCGAGGACCTAGAAGGTCACATGTGGCTGCAGGTTCCCCACCCCTGCCCTAGTCTATTACCTTTCTATCAAGAAGTGGGTAGTATGTTTCATCATGAGTCCTCTGGATCATGATTGGTCATTACATTGATGGGGGTTCTTAGATCTTTCAAAGTTATTTGTTTTTAAAATGTTATTGCATAAATTATTCTGGTTCTGATCATTTCACTGCATCAATTTATACAAACCTCAGATTCCTCTGAAACTATCCTTATCACCATTTTTATGGCACAGTTCATTCATAGACGTACAATATGTTAATATGCCATAATTTGTTCAGTCATTCTCAAAGTGATGAACACTCCCTTAATTTCCAACTTTTTGTTACTATAAAATTTTTTGTACCTAGAGTCCTTTTCTTCTCTTTGATCTCTTTGGGGCATAGTTTGAAATTGCTTTTCAGAATGGTTAGACCAGTTTACAACTCCATCAATAGTGTATTAATGTGCCCATTTCCCTACAGTCCCTCCAACATTTGTTATTTTCCCTTTTCATCAACTTTAATAATCTAATAGTTACGAAGTGGAACCTCAGAGTTAATTTAATTTGCATTTTTCTAATTATTAGCATTTTGGGGCATTTTTTTTTAATATGGCCTATACCGCCTGTATTTCTTTTCCTCGAGTGCCTGTTCATATTCTTAAATCATTTATCGATTTCGGAATGGCTCTTATTCTTATAAATTTGAATCAGTTTCCTATGTATCTTAAAAATGAGACCTGTAAGAATGTATCTTAAAAAATTGAGAAACTTGCTGCAAAGATTTTCGCCAGGTACCTATTTCCCTTCTAATTTTATCTCTATTCATTTTGTTTTTGCAAAACCTTTAAAAATTTTATATGGTAAAATTTTCTGATTTTAATTTTTATTTAATTAAATTTTTTAAAATTAATTTTAAATTAATTAAATTAATTTTAAATTAAATTTAAATTTTTATTTAATTTTAATTTAAAATTTTATCTTTGGTAATCCTAGCCATCCTTTTTGTTTTTATTTTTGTAATAAGCTCTTCTACCCATGGATGTGACAGAGCCATTAGATTGAAATTTCCTTGAGGGCAGGGATTGTCTTCTGATTCTTTTTTGTATTAGGCACATTAAATGCCTACTATATTGATTATTGATTATTTTAGGTAATTTCTTCCTTGTTCCTCTAATTTGTTCATGGTATCATCCTTTATGTGGAAGGAACAAGCATTTATTAAGCACTTACTTAGACTAAGCCAGTCATTATGTTAAGCACTTTTATCTCAAATATTATTTCATTTGATTTTCATAACTTTGAGAAGTAGATGCTATTATTATTCCCACTTTATAGATGAGAGAAATTTTAAGTGACCTGCCCAAGGCCATATAGTAAGTGAGGCTGGGTTTGAATCTTGAGTCAGGTCTTCCTCACTCTAGGCCCAGCATTCTATCTATTACATGACCTAGCTGCCTTTTTTTTTTTTGTCTTAAGTATGTATTCATTTGGAACTTCTCTTGCTATATGGTCTCATATGTTGGTCTACACATAATTTCTTTTTTTAAATATAAATTTCTTTTTTTTATTTTTAGTTTACAACACTCAGTTCCACAAGTTTTGGGGTTCCAAATTTTCTCTCCCTCCTACTCCTCCCTACTCCCCCACAAGATAGCATGTAATCCAATGTAGGTTCTACATATACCTTCACATTGAACTTATTTATATAACAGGCCAGTTGTAAAGAAGAATTATAACCAATGGAATGAATCATGAGAAAGGAGAAACGAAACCAAAAAAAGAAGGGAAAAAAAAAGCGAGCAAATAGTTTGCCTCAATCTGCATTCAGAGTCCATAATTCTTCCTCTGGATGTGAATCATTTTTTCCATCATGAGTCTTTTGGGGCTGTCTTTGCACCTTGCATTGATGTCTATGCCTAATTTCTGCCAAGTTGCTTTCCAATTCATCCAGAAGTGTTGGTTAAATAATGAGTTTTTACTCCAATAGCTGTGATTTTCAAGTCTAGACTACTGTGCTCATTTGCTTCTGTGTACTATATGCCTAATCTGTTCCACTAATTGATCTCTCTACATTTTCACTAGTATCAAATCATTTCGATCTGACTACTGCTTGGTAATATAGTTTGAGATCTGGTATTGCTAGGCTCCATTCCTTTCCCACTTTTTTTTTGTGGGCCTTCTCTTCACACTCTCTTCTGGCTCTCTCATGCATCAAATAATCATCTCTATGGAGAGACGAGATCCCATATCTATATAGTAAGGCCCAGACAGAGCTTCAGTCTTGTATCACCAACTGACATCTTGAACTTGAACTGTGCAGTTAGCTATCCCATAGTCAATTCAAACTCAAAATAGGGTTTTGACCAGAACAGAGATTATTATCTTTTCCTCCCAAGCCCAATCTTCTCTTGAACTTCCCTATTTCTGTCAAAGACACTACTGAGTTCTAGTTACTCAGGTTTGTACCCTGTCATCTCTGATTCCTTTTGCTTCTCCACCCCACATAACAATTCATTTGCCAAATCTTGTTTCTACCTCAAAAACATCTCTGGCATCTATCTCCTCTCTACTCACATATCCACCTAGTTTTGGCTCTCATCCCCTATCTTTTCAACTACTGTAAACAGCCATCTAAAGTAATTTGGTCTTCCTGCCTTATCTCTCCACTCTAATCCATCCTTTGCACAACTACCAAAGTGATTTTCCTAAATTGCAGTCCTGGCTATGTCACTAACCCAATGGCTCCCTGTTACCCCACAATACTCCTCTGGCATTAAAACCTGGCCCTTTTCTACCTTTCCTGACTTATTACACATTACTTTTCTCTATGAATTGTATGGTCATATCAAACTAATTTTGCTGTTCCTCACACGTGACATTTTATCTCCTGGAGAATTTCTATAATTGATCAAGGACATTTTATTCTTAGTTTAAGCTAAAGTCTTTGAATAATTTAATAATGGTATCTAGGACTTGTTCACACTTGGTTCATGCCTCAGATTGATTGATTCATTGAAAGTGCTCTCACCTGATACAGGTAACCGGGCTAAGTGGGGTAGAATGATTTATTTTTACATTTTTTTTACATTTATTTATTTTATTTTTAGTTTATGGAATAAAATAGCATTTCCATAACATAACATAATATAAAAGATGATTGTACTTGAAACCACAAATCTATTATGTACAACTTGCTATTCTTTTTAAATATATAATAAAGTTATAACATAAATTTCTTTTTTTCTTTTTTCCTTTTTTAAAATCTTTCTTCCTTCCCCCTTCCTAGAGATGGCTACCATTAGACTGTGTGTGCGTATAAAATTGATTAACTCAACCCCAATCCTTACAACTAGATGAACTTCAAAGTTCCTTCCAGCTCAAAGTCTATGATCCTGAGACCCTGTGTATTTCAACATAATGTTTGCCTGTTAAAATTTGTGAGATCTCATATGGGGAATTAGCTTCCTTAACTGTAAGATTTATCTATGTCTATATCTAAAGCTTCTCATGTGTAGCATGAACTTAATATTTGTTGAATTGAGGGAACTGAAACTAAATAGTTATAGAGGTTCCTTCTACTTGTGCCATTCTCTGTTCTAACAAAATTTAAGATGCTTTAAGATGTACAGCTCTGGTATACAGAGAGGATTGATAACTTGTTTATGAATACATAGCCAGCAGATATCTACTGTAAATATCTAAATTCAGACTCTGGTTTTTATCATTAGTCTTTGCCACTGTACCATACTCCCTTTCTAAAATCACATACTGATTTATGAATTTTCAACCTACATGGGACCATTGATTGAGATCTGGAAGAGACCACATCTAACTCCTTCATTTTAAAAATGAGGGAAGTGAGATCCACAGAGGTAGAGAGTTTGGCTCAAGTTCTAGCAGAGTTAGGGTTTGAAGCCAGGTCCTCTGGTAGTGGTTTCAAGCATTTTTTCATTTGACTATTGTTAGCTTTGTTTTTTTTTTTCTTCTGAAAACTGCCTGTTCATGTCCTTTGACCATTTATCAATTGGGGAACGGTTCTTACTTTTCACAAATTTGGTTCAGTTCCCTACATATTTGAGAAATGAAACTTTTATCAGCGAAACTTACTGTAAAAATTCTCCCTCATTTTCCTGTTTTCCTTCTAATTTTGGCTGCATTCGTTTTGTTTGTGCAAAAGCTTTTTAATTCCATGTAATCTGCCACGTAATCAAAATTATCTATTTTACTTCCCATAATCCTCTCTTTGTCTTGTTCGGTTATAATCTCTTCCCTTATCCATAAATCTGACAGACACATTTTTCCATGCTCCCCTAATTTATTTATAGTATCACCCTTTATGTCTAAATCATTTATCCATTTTGACTTTATCTTGGTATACAGTGTGAGATGTTAGTCTATGCCTAGTTCCTGCCAAACTGCTTTCTAGCTTTCCCAGAAATTTTTGTCAAATGTTGAATTCTTACCCCAAATCTTGGATCTTTAGGTTTATCAAACATAAGATTATTATGGTCATTTACTTTTGTGGATTGTGTACCTAATCCATTCCATTGATCTACTGATCTATTTTTTAGCCAATACCACACTGTTTTGATGATTACTATTTTGTAATATACTTTGAAATCTGGAACTGGAAGGCTACCTTCCTTTACTTTTTTTCATTGATTCCCTTGATAATCTTGAATTTTTGTTCTTTTGTTCCAAATGAATTTTATTATTTTTTCTAGCTCTATAAGATAATTCTTTGGAAGTTTGATTAGTATGGCATTGAATAAGTAAATTAACTTGGGTAGAATTGCCTTTTTTTTTTTTACATTGGCTTGAACTATTTATGAGCAATTAGTATTTCTCCAATTGCTTAGATCTGTCTTTATTTGTGTGAAAAGTTTTCTGTAATTGTATTCATGTAATCCCTGAGTTTTTCTTGGCAGGTAGACTCCCAAGTAGTTTATATTGTCTGCAGTAATTTTATAAGGAATTTTTTTTATAGCTAACATTAGTACAATAATGAATAATAATGGTGATAATGGAGATCCTTGCTTCACCCCTGATCTTATTGGAAAGGCTTCAAGTTTACCCTTTACAGATAATGCTCACTCTTGATTTTAGATAGATTACTTGTTATTTTGAGAAAGGCTCCATTTATTCTTGTTTTCTAGTGTTTTTAATAGGAATGGGTGTTGTATTTTGTTAAAGGCTTTTTCTGCATCTACTTATATAATCATATGATTTTTGTTGCTTTTATTATTGATATGGTCAGTTATGCTATATTGAACCAGCCCTGAATTCCTGGTATAAATACCAAGTATCAACCTATATTATTTGAAAGACCAATTTTCTTGACTAAATAACTGTAACCAAGATTTTCCTGGTGGCTTATTAGCAGGGCAATCTCCCCTTTTAATATGGTGAATATTGGTCAAAGATAGAGAGTCATTGTTGGGGAAAGGAAGGAGAGCTTGTTAATTCTCAAGAATGAGAAGAAAGGGAGGCTAATGGTAGAAGGAAGGAAAACCGAGTAATCAACCAGAAGAACAAGAGTTTGGCTAGACCGTTGTCCCTTAACACAGAAGAAATGGAGGAAGTGCTAAGCCAGAAAACCCCTTTGCTCTGTTATTTCACTGAGCTGCCTTAAAGACCCACAAGGTCTGCAGTTAGTTAGGCCAACCGCATTCAGCTGCACTAACCACTGATAGGTCAACTCAGCTGATACCATCTGGTGTTTTCCAATGAGAGGGGAAAAAGAGGAAAATGAAAAGACTTGTTATTAGGCTCCCATCACCAAGGTGTGCTTTAGTGTTCCACATTCCGTATCCCATCTGGTGCCCGGATATAACTGAACACAGACTTGCAAGCCAATTTAAAACTGTTCCCATCTAAAAAGAAACACTTTGTTTCTCGGTAGGTGCTTGGTCCTCCCTGCCTGTGCACGCACAATGTCTGGCTGCCCTGGGAATGGAAGGAGCAAAGCAATTGAAATTCAGGAGGACATCTGTTACAGGAGATGCGTGAGCTAAAAAAACCCCTTTTCAACTGGGCCTTCCTCCCTTTGTCCCACCCCCTGGCCAGGCACTTCCCGGAATCTCCCTCGTTGGGGCGGCGGGAGCAGCTGCGTGTATTCTTTCCTGCTCTCCTCAGCTGGGCTGGGCAGAGCTGAGCTTGCCCGTGGGCGATGTGACTGGAGGTGTGCTGGAGAAAAGGAACTGCGCAGGGAGAAGGCTCTGAGCTTGGCCACTCGCTCTTCTCGATCAGCCCACGGGTGCTGGAGATAGGGACAGGTAGCGCTCAGTGCCAGGCTAGAGGGAGCCCCTAATCCAAGGCACAAGTCCAGGGAGATTTCTGGAGGCAGAAACACAAGGAAGCCATTTCTCCTACCTCCCTCTTCTTTTCCTTTTTTTATTTGCCTGGGGGTTTGTCTCTTTTTTCTTCCACTCCAGCTTGGCTTTCTTTCAAAGGCTTCTTCTCTTAGAGTTTCATGTATTCTTCTGTACCTCGTTCTGTGTTCTGCAAGTTTTCCTGGGTTATTCCTTTGGCGTAATATGTATTGATTTGGTTTTCCACTCCAAATCTCTTGCTTTTTCATTTTCACAGAAATGAAAAATAATGCGTGAACATTGATTTGGAAAATAGAAAAAGCATTATGTGTCAGTTTTTTATGTTATAGAATCTTTGTAAGAAATAGAGCTCATAATAATGTGATTATAATGATCACCGGTTAAGAATGAGTAAAACAAAAATGTTATTGATTGTCTTCATGAGAATTTCAGGGGAGATATTTTCTGACATGATATTGCAATACGAACATTCAATTCAACAAAGATTTATTAATCCCCTACCTATCTTTGCTAGGTGCTGGGAAAGATGGAAAAATTTGCCTTCATGCAATTTAGAATTTACATGGAAGAGCGATATAGATATATATTTTGTACTGATACATAGCGGAAAGGGCATGGGACTTGGGGGAAGGATCCTGACTCAGGTTCTCACTACCTATATGACCTTGGGCAAGTTTTGAAGCCCAATTTCCTCATTTGTAAAATTGGGAGTAGGACTTGAAAGGGACCAAAGTCTTGTATATTACCCAAATGCCTCCTGGCTATGCATTATGAATACTTTCTTTGAGAAGATGGATATGAACACTAAATAACAGCTAAAAATAAAATTGATTATATTTTAACAGACAGGAAATGACTCATTATTGGTGTGCAAATCATTCCTGAATCAGACCTGCTTTGTTAAAGCAAAGATCAAAATTAATGCAAAACTATGTAAGAGATAAAGTAAAAGAAACCAGTATTTAATTAATTTGATGTTTAGCTCACAGTTACACAAAGACTACATAGAGCCTTCCTTCATATCCATGCGTGTCAGCCCTTTCCAATTCTAACCTAGCCTTCCATTCTGATGGTTTATTATTTCACATTTTAAGCATTTGCTAATGCTTACTTATGATCTTTAGTGTTTTAAGCATTTCTTTTGAGCTAAAGGAAATAGTTGCTCTGTACCTAATATCTACTTTATACATTTAGCATCATTTCTAGAAGAGGACCTGTTTATCCTTTTTAGGGAAAACTTTAGATATGAACCATAACCAAGCTTTGTTAAAAAGATTTCCTTAGGACTCCCAGGAGGAGGCATAAAAAGCTAGGGAGCCCAAAAAATACCACATACCTTATCTTTTCAGGTATACCTTTTGCAATACTGAATCTAGTTTTATTCCAGAACCACATCTGGAACCCTTTGTGGGAGGAGAGAACACTCTGCACCTCAAATTTCATATGTGTGTGTGTATTGTATATGTATGTATATATATATGCACATGTAAATAAATATATATTATATAAATTAAATCATAACTCGTAATTATAAATCATAATATAAACAATTAGGAACATATTTGTAAGTTACAAACAAATTATGTAAAATTGTGTATAAATACATAATATATACATATATATAATGTGAGGTGCAGGGTGTTTCCTCTTCCCAAAAAGGGTTCCCAATCTGGTTCTATGAATTTATGTGTATGTAGGTACGTATGTGTGTGTGCATGATGTTTAATTTTCTGTGTACCTATTTTTCTTGACAATAAAATGTAAGTTCCTTGGGAACTGGTACTATTTTCTTTTTGTCTTTATACCCTCAGGACCTCATGCAGTGCTTAACACATAGTAAGTGCTTAATAAATGCTTGCTGAATTGGGGTAAATTAAAAGAATAAAAATGAGGGAAAAAAATGAGATGTAATTAAAACAACTCCAACTTGAACTTTTTAAATGAGTTGTTGCTAAAAAAAAATGGGAAATGGATGGCAGAGAAGACATTACAACATATTATACCTGTTTCCTAAAGAATTTTAAGTTATACAAATCAATTGCTGTAACAAAGAGGTTAAAAGAATCTATAAACTTCCTCAGCTAGCAAATATTTGATCTCCTTTTGGAAATATATGACAACCAGATTTAGAATAAAAACTTATTTGCAAAATCTTATGGAGGAGGATGGTAGAAATTTAGTATTATAAAATAAGAAGAAAAGTAGAGGAAAAATAAGTTTGCAGAAATTTTGGAAAGAAACTAAGCAAAGTCATCCCAAGTATAATTAAGGATGAAACTAGAAAGAGTTTAACAAACATGAAAAATGGGAAAGGTCTGCAAAAAAATTTTCTTATAAACTCTTGTCATCCTCAAGAGCAGTGGTACCACTACTAGACACATGCCTCAAATAAGTCAAAGATAAAGGAAACAGATTTACATATAACAAAGTATTTATAGAAGCACATATATAAATATATGTTAGCAAAAAATATTTATAGCAGCATTTGTTATAGCAAAAAATTAGAAACAGTGGGTTCTGATCAATTGGGGAATGCCTGAACAAGTGGCGGCATATAAATGTAATTAAATAGTGGTAAGAAATGATCAGCATTACAATTTGCGAGACTTTTGGAAAAACTTGTGTGTATGTTACTGCAGAGTGAAATGAGGAGAATGGGGAGCGCCATTTTCACAATGACTGCAATAATGTAAAGAAAACAACTTTGAGAAACTACAGAATTCTGACAAGTTCGGAAGACTGATGATGAAGCATGCCACCTACCTATTTGCAAAGAGGTGATTGATGGACCAGAGGTGCAGACAAGATGAACGTTTTCAGATGTGGCCCATGAGTCACGTTGTTTGCTTGACTTTGTTGTCAAAATGAGGGCTCCTCCGTGGGGTTGGAGGTGAATGAGTGGGTAGCAGTGAAGATTTTAAAAGAGAAAAAGATAAAAAAGAACATCAATAAAATATTTTTAAACGCACAGTATACCCAGAAGAAAACAAAAAGAATTTCAGAAGGCATTCAAACGGGACAATTGCTACCATATTAAATGTAAGATACTTCAAAAATATAAAAAGTTCAGTTTCATATAAAATTCTCATTCTTGTTCTTCATATACTTAAATGTTCATGTTAATTGATTATTCAGTTCATGGTAAAAATTTTTTAAAAATTTTTAAAAAGCAGTTGACTTAAGTCATTCATACACAGTAAAAGACCATTGTGGAAACAATACAATTTTGAAGTTGTGAGATTAATTCTCAAGGTATCTAAAAATGAAAAACTGCCAAAAGCATAAAAACAGTTTCGTATGTTGTTATTACCAAAAATAAAGTAACTGTTAATACCTTCTGACACATATGCAAACTTTCCCATTGATAAAAATTTTTTTTTGTTTTATTTTTTGAGACTTGAGTCTTTCTGTCTTTCCTAGGTTGGAAGTGCAGAGATACCAGTTATGGACCTGTCCCCATTGTTGATTGGCACAGAAATTTTGACCTCTTTTCCCATCTTGGCAGGCTTGCTGCTCCTTGGGCATAGCCTGCTGGCCTCCAGTTCCTAAAGGCTCAACATATTGGTGCCTATCTTAGTTTGGACATTAGATTGACTTCAATTGCATTGCAGTTCAGAATTTTCAGACTCAAGCTATTCACCAGACTCAGTCTCCCCTAGTAGCAGGAATTATAGGTATACATGACCATGCCAGACTGACACAAAATTACTGTGACAAAAATCTATACATAATGGGAAACAGCATGCACAGTAGATAGACAATGTCTCAGGGTCAAGTAGAGCTGAGTTCAAATGCTGCCTCTGATACTAGCCTTATGAACCTGGCCAAGGGATTTAACTTCTCAGTGTCCCAGACAGCTAAGACTAAATCGTTGAGAAGATGCTGATTTGCATGGACAAAGACAATTCTTTACTTCATCAGGAACTCTCTGCAGTGAAATTAGCAGTCCAGTTAAAATGAGTCTGTTAACACATAAATCAAGGACATCCTTGATGAAGATATGAGAAAATAAAAGGGAGACTTTCACAAATGATATTCTGTAGTGGACTAAATTCTTGTTTTTGGTTTTGATTTTGGTTTTTTTTTTTTTTTGTGAGGCAATCAGGGTCAAGTAATTTGTCCAGGGTCACACAGCTAGTAAGAGTTAGACTAAATCTTTATAGGCATGCCACTGAGTGAAAGGTGAAGGAAAATAAAATCCCCTTGTGCTTATTGTTTACTAAATACAAAAAAAAAATTGATTCTGTAAGCAAAATGTTGCCTTAAAGGCTTTCTAGCTGCTTCCATGGAGGCCCGACCCAGTGCATAGCTGTGTGATCCTGAGCAGCTGACAATTTCTGGAGTCTGGCTTCTTGTTTTTGTATCTCAGGGACACCAAGAATCCCCAAATGCTTATTTCTCATTCATTAGTCTTCTTGCTTCAAGATTGTCAGCAATCTCAATGCATGCAATGGCCTTTTCTTAGTTCTCGTCCTCAACCTTTCTATCTCTTCACCCCCACCCGCTCCTGGATGCACTCTCTTCCATTAGCTTCCAGAATCAAACTCTCCTGCCTGTTCTCCTCCTACCTGTCAGATGGTTCCTTCTCAGGCTCCTTTGTTGGTTCATCATCCATCCCCATATCCTCCATAGCTCCTTCCTGGGCCCTCTGCTTTCTCGAATTTTCCCCCTCGGTCATCTTGTCAGCTTCCATCGATTCAGCCATCATCTTCATGCAGATGACGGTTGAATCTAAATACGGTATCCAGTCCTAATTCTAGCTCTTCATCGTCAGCTACATGCCAGACAGCTCCACTTGGATCTCCCGCTGGCATCTCAACCTCTACATGTCCAAAATGGATCTTATTATTGTCTCTCCTAAAACCATCCGGCTTGAAATTTCCCTATTTTTACTGAGGACATGCATCATCAACCTCCCAGTTGCCCAAGTTTGCAAATTCAAGAGTAATCTTTGACTTTTCCCTCTCCCTCACCTCCCAAATATCCAACCAATTTGCTATGTCAATTGTATTGCTACAACATTTTTCATATCCAATCTCTTTCATCAGAGAGTCATCATTCTAGTTCCAGGGCTTAAAGCATCTCACCTTATAAAAGCCTCTTAATTAGTTTCAATGTTTGCAATCTCTTCCCTTTCCAATTCATCATCTACACAACTGCCAAAATAATTTTTCTGAAACGTAGTTACATGTCATTCTTAATCTTAAATCTCCATTAACTTCCTATTTTCTAAATAAGTAGATACATTTATTTTAAAATAAACTAAGTTTATATATTCATTTTAAAATAAACTATTTTTTAAAAAACTAAATATTTATTTAAAAATTAAATATATTTATTCAAAAATAAACTAAATAAATTTATTTTAAAACAAATTAAACATGTAAAGAGGATAAAATAGAAACTTCTCAATTTGACATTTAAAGCCCCTCCAGCCTCCGTTTCCAGGCTTATTTTATATTACCTCCTTTCATAAACTATATTCCAGCTAAATTGGTCTACTTGCTATTCATTTAATTGTCATCCCATCTCCCACTTCTGCTCCTGTTCCCCATACCTGGAATATACTCTCTCCCCACCTCTGCCTCTTTGAATCCTCAGCTTCCTTCCATATTTAACTCAGACCTCTCTTCCCATGGGAAGCCTTTCCTGCTGCCCCTAGTTATTAGTGATCCCTCCCTCCTTGAGTTCTATATTGCATTTATCTTTCTGCTTAAATGTTGCCTTTCCCCAATAGAATTTCATCTCTCTGAGGGAAGAAGTTTTCTTTCTGTCTTTTTATCCCCAGTTCCCAGGGCGACTAGATTGCACAGCAGTGGGCCTAGAATCAGGAGGATTTGAGTTAAAATCTGGGCTCATAACACTAGCTGTATGACATTGGTGAGTCAATTATGCTTGGTTCCCCAACTGTAAAATGGAGATTAAAAATAGTATCTACCTCCCAGGGTTGTCGTGAGGACCAAATGAGATAATATTTGTAACATAGTGCCTGACACATAATAGGTGCTATATAAATGCTCATTCCCTTTTCCACCTCCCCCGTCCTTAGCATAGTACAAGTGCACATTAGGTGCTTGATAAATGCTTGTTGAATTGACTAAATTGTCAAAGGATGTTAAAAGACCATTTATCCAACACACACTATTCCGCACCCCACTGTGTGCAAAGTACTGTACTTGGCCCTGCAGGAGACATAAAAGAGGAAACACAGACTATTAATAATCATTTGAAAATTGTTCAAATCTAATAATCAAAGAAAGTCAAATGAAAAATTTTGAGCTGTCACTTAAGCTCATCAAATTAAAAAAATGTACTCAAATCTTATCACATTCAATGTTGGCACTGTTTTGGAGTAATTTGCACTCTTGGTGGAGATGTGAATTGGTGTTATTTTTGAAAGAACCCTGAAAATATAAGACTGACTTTACCTTTTGACCCAGTGACCTTAATACTATGACTATATCCAAAGGGTGTTATTAAATGGGGGAGAAGATTTATCAGTATACAAATATTCATAGTAGATTTGTTTGTAACCTCTAAAAACTATTAGCCTGTATGTACAATGATTGGTGAATAGTTGAATGAACTGCCTTATACCAATATAATGCACTATTATAACTCTATAAAAATGATGGTTATGAAGACTATAAAGAAATATGGAGAGGCATGTGAAGAAAGAAGAATCACAATAGCATACACAGAAGAAATCAGAACAATATAAACATATATGCATATACTACAAATAGATGAAAAACGAGAGATGGAAATTCACACAGTAAGAGCTTAATAAATGTTGATTAAATATGGAGGAATCAAAAGAGACATAATGAAAATAGATATTTTGCTCAAGTTTACAGACATGCTTTTTTCTATTCGACAAATTATAAGTGTTTTGGAGTTTAAGGCATTGTGTCTGATTTCTTCCCATGTTTTGTTTATTTGATTCCTTATTGTTTATATAGCACATGCTCTGGACTTGATTCTCACAACCTCCAGAAAAGTCGGTAGGTTGGGTACCTAGATGGTAGTGGCTTCCTCCAGGCTACCAACTAGAGGTAGCCCTGAAGAGGCCTGGTTTTACAAGCTCACAAGCCCAACAAGTGTAATTCTCTCTCTGATTATCAATTAGTATCAATTAGTCAGATATAATTGGCTTGTAGAAATGGGTATTTACTATTCTCTATGTACTGCGGTTGTACAAACATTTCCCTGAAGGTCTGTAACGCCCTCTCTCATCAGTATATACAGTCAAAGGCAAAGTTTGAAAGTCATTTTGCTAGAATCTTCAAGAGGTTCCCTTTAGGTATGGTGTAGCATTTTTGCTGGGTTCTTTTCAGAGACTTGAATGTGGCCTTCCTTTTCTTGTCCACTCTGTCCTTGCCTCCTGATATGCCTGTTCCAGGGATACTGCCAGGACGCCGATGTGAAGTCCAAAATCCTTCAAGCCCTTTGAATCCAGAAGATCCTCTTTCAGCCAAGGTGGTGATAGGGGATGAGGAGAATGAGGTTGAGGGTGGGACTTTCTTCTTTTCCCCTAAGTCATTCTTTCTCAGTTCTTTGGCTGGAAGAGCCTCCTATATGGTGGGAAAAGCAAGGTTCTCTGGATTCTGTACTATACTGTTATTTTATGGAAGACCTGCCGCAGGTCATGGCAAAGTTTTCCCACCAATCTGAACAGACTTCCTGTCACACCTTGTTGAAACAGGAGGAGGTGTCCAGACCTCGTGCACACCTAGTTCACAACTATGATTGATTTATTCCTGAGATGTATTCTCACCTAATTAAAAGGTAAGGGGCCAAGTGAGGTATGGTGATTGAGAGTGTTGTAGTTAATCAACCCTAAGGTCCCTTCTTTAATAGATGACCTAACAAACCCCTTAGGGGCTTTGTGAAAATACTGAATCCTATCATATCAGATAAAGCCTAAATAAAGGGACAGAAACTGGCGGGAGGTATTAAGTTTTTAAAGTTAAAATTTTTTATTTTGTGACCCAAAGCAAAGCAATGGGGTCTGAATCAGGGTAATAGTAGCTAGCATTTATACAGTGCTTTAAAAGTTGCAAAGCACTTTATACAAATTATCTCATTAGATCCTTGTAACAACTCTGTGAGGTGGGTGCTACAATTATCCCCATTTTACAGATGAGGAAACAGGGTGAGAGAAAATAAGTGACCTGCCCAGAGTCACATAGCTAGTAAGTGTCCGGGGTTGCCTTTGAACTCATGCCTTTCTGACTCTTAAGTGAGAACTAACTCCATTCATTTTTACCACTCAACTGTCTCAATTAAGAGGAAATGTTTTCAATGGTTCAATCATAGAGATAAGACTAGGTATGATAAAACAAACAAAAAACACTAGACTTGGGTCATAAATCCTGGCAACTCCACTCTTGTGACAGATGTGGTTAGACCCATTCCTTCCCACTCTAGGCTTTAGTATATATTCCCTGCTAAAATTATGGGGCTAAATTAGATATTCTTAAAAGTCTTGGGTCATATGACACAGTCCATCTCAGCAGTATTATGCCCAGGACTCAGATTAAACTGTTCCACTGTAACCATCCAATCCACTACTTGAGAGGGAAGTATATAGTGGCATGTCTTCTTTTGACTGGATTCTGTTCATTTTTATGCATACGACTTAGATAGAAGCATAAGTTCATTTATCCATTCAACTAGCATTTATTAAGTACCTACTTTGTACTAGGTACTGAGCCAGGTCCTGGAGATATAGAGAAAAACAACAGATAGTCCCCTGCTCTCAAGGAGCTCACAGTCTAATAGCGAAGCCAACATACAAACAGGATATAGACAGGACAAATTGTAGGAGGAATGCACTAAGATTAAAAAGAGCTAGGAAAGGCTTATTTTTAATTTTAAATTTAATTTGATCTTATTTTCTGCTCTGAATTCTCTCCCAAATCCCTCCCATGCCAAGAAAACAAGGCAAACCAACCTATTACAAACATATATAATCAAGCAAAACAAATTCCTGCATTTGTCATGTTAAAAAAATGGCTCAATCTGTGTTCTGAGTCTATCATCTCTCTATCTGTAGGCGGGTAGCATGGTGAGAAAGTCGTCTTGCAGAAGGTTAAGCTTTAGCTGAGGTTTGAAGCAGGCAAAAGAAGCTAGTTGGCAGAGATGAGGAGGGAGACAGTTCCAGGTACGAGGGATAAAGTTGAAGATGGAGCATCATGTATAAGGAACAGCAAGGAGGCCAGCGTCACTGGATTCCAGTGAAGGGAGTAAAGTGTAAGAAAACTGGAAAGATAAGGGTCACATTATGATAGGCTTTAAAAACCAAAGGGGAGATTTTATATTTGATCGTGGAGGCAATAGGGAGCCAAGAGTTTAGTGAGTGTGTGTGTGTGTGTGTGTGTGTGTGAGAGAGAGAGAAAGAGAGAGAGAGAGAGAGAGAGAGAGAGAGAGAAAGAGAGAGGGAGAGAGAGAGAGAGAAATAGAGAGAAATGGTTAGATCTATATTTTAGAAAGATCAATTTGTTAGTTGAGTCGAGAAGAAAGAAATTTGAGGCTGAGAAAATAATCAACAGGCTATTGCAATAGTCTAGGAGTAAGGTGATGAGGGTCTGCACTAGAGTGGTTGCAGTGTTAGAAGAGAGAAAGGGGTATTTATTATGAAGGTAGAAATGATGGGTCTTGACCACTGATTGGATATAGGGAGTGAGAGTGAGGAGTTGAAGATGATACCTAGGCTTTAAGCCTAAGTGATTGGGAGGATGGTGGTACCCTTGGTAATAACGGAGAACTTAGAAAGAGGAGAATATTTGGGAGGAAAAGATAATGAGTTCAGTTTTGGATCTGTTGAGTATAAAATAGCTATGAGACATCCAGTTTGAGATATCTCATAGGCAGCTGGAGATACAAGATTGGAGATCAGCAAAAAGGTTAGGGCTGGATAAGTAGATTTGAAAACCATCAGCATAGAGATGATAATTGAATCCACAGGAGGCAATGAGGTGACCAAATGAAGTACTATAAAGGAAGAAGAGAAAAACGCCCACAACAGACTCTTGGGGGACAACCATGGTTAATGAGGAACCTGAATGAAGGTAGAGGAGTGGTCATATTGGTATAAGAAGAACCAGGAGAAAGGAGTGTTACAAAAAACGTGGAGGGGAAAGAGTATCAAGGAAAAGAGAGTGATCAACTGTATCAACAGCTACAGAGAGGTCAAAAGGAATGAGGACTAAGGAAAAGCCTGTTTGGAGGAAGCAGTTTTCAGTTAAACGATGAGGTTGGAACAATGAGGTCAGAAGATTGCAAAGCTAAGAGAAGAAAGGGAGTGGAGACACCCATTGTAGACTATCTTCAAGGAATTTAGCCTCAAAAGGGAGAAGATGTAGGAAAATGACTAGCAGGGATGAATGAATCAAGGAAGGATTTTTGAGAATGGAAGAACCATGGGCATATTTGTAAGGAACCAGTCAATATACAAGGAGTAATTAAAGATTAGTAAGAGGGTAGGGATAGAGAGACAATCTGCTGAAGAAAACAGGATGGAATGGGATCATTTGTGAATAGCTTTCAATGGAGACAATGGCAGAAAACATCTGGATGATGTGAGATGAAGGGGAGGGAGATTTTTTCAGTGAAATATAAGGTAAATCTCAGTTGAAGTTGCAGGGAGGGAAAGGTGTGGGAGGCCTGAGGAGGGATGAAAAGTTTTGGAAAAGGAGCTTTGGGGTGTGGGATAGTGAGTTATTTAGGGAAGTGTAAAAACTTTCTTGCCACAGTGAAGGCTCAGCTGAGATTATATAACATTTATAAACTTGTATTGGACTCAACATGGTTTCATGATTTTCTCAAGCTTCTTTTAGCAGCAGGTGAGTCAAAGTGAAGGCAAGGGTTGATGGGAGTAATCTAGGGCTAGGGTTTGGCAGGGTAAGATAGATGTATGTATAAAATATTTGGGAGTCTACCTACCAAAACACATTGGAACTATATGAATACAATTACAAAACACTCTTTATTAAAATAAAAAACACCTAAATAAAAGTAGAGAAATGCTAACACATTAAAATGTATAATACTACCTAAATTAATTTACTTATTTAGTGCTATAGAAATCAAACCACCAAACTATTATTTTAGCAAACTAGAGAACAAAAGATCAAGATATTAAAAAGAAATAAAGAAAAAAGGGAGAAGGAAGGGGCCTAGACATATAAGATCTCAAACTATACTCAAAGCAATTATCATCAAAATGATTTGGCAATGGTTAAAAAAGGGAGAGGTTGATTAGTGGAAAGGCATATAACATATAGAAACACAAACCTAGTATTTACTATAGAAGAAAGGAATAAACATTTATATAGCACCTACCAGGCACTGTGCTATAGGCACTTTACAAATATTATCTCATTTGATCCTTACAACAACCCAGGGAAGTAGATACTGTTGGTCTTTTTTTACCGTTGAAAAAAACATCTGAGGCAAACAGAGGTTGTATGACTTGCCCAGGGTCACACAGCTAGTATGGCTTCAGTTTCTGAGGCCAGATTCAAATTTATCTTCCTGAAACCAGGCCCATGGCTCTGTCCATTGTACCACAGAGCTGCCTCTAATATACCAAAGCTACTAGCTACTGGGATAAGGACTCCCTATTCAATAAAAAAAAATGCTGGGAAAATTAAAAAGCAGTCTGGAGGAAGTTCAAACATGACACCCCATTCCCCATCTCCATTCCAATTCAGTAAACTTGTGGCTCCCTATTACCCCAGGGTAAAACAAACAAACAAACAAAAATGCTCAGTTTGGCACTCAAAGTCCTTTACAACTTAGTGTATCAGTAACGCAATAATAACAACATAGGTGGTAATTGTCAAAATGCCTATGTGGTTCTGTATTGCAAAGTATACAAGACTCTCCACATAGAAGGTAGAAATAAAACATTTATTCAGATACCAGAGAACTATATTCCATAAGCCATCTTCCCAATCCATCACAGCAGCAAAGCATTCAATACATAATATTACAACATAGAGCCTCGCCATCCTAAAACCTCTTCAACACACTGCTGGGGTCTTCCCAAAAACAAACTCACAGTACAGCTGTCACAATCTGCATTACCTCAGCTGTATCACAACAGCCATAACAGCTCCCGCGCTCTCTCTCTCTCTCTCTCACTCTCTCTCAGGATCTCCTGTGACATAACTTCCTTTTTCCTCTCAGGAAACTCCTCCCCCACCACAGGCTTCCTGTGACATAAGCAGGTCACATGGCCAATCAATGGGTGGGAAAGATCTTCAAATCTAAATTGCTATTACACTTAGCCCTCTCCTATCTTTTTTCCTTTCCATGTACTTGTAGATCCAGTAACACTGGCCTCCTTGCTGCTCTGTGAACAAAGGACTCTATCTCTTGTCTTAGGCATTTTCTCTGGCTGTCCTCTATGCCTAGAATGCTTTCCCTTCTCAACTCTGCCTACTGACTTCCTATAATTCCCAACTAAAATGCCATCTTTTGCAGGAAACCTTTCCTATCCCTTCTTAATTCAAATGCCTTCCCTACGTTAATCATTTCCTATTTATCCTATGTATAGCTTGTTTACATATATTTGCATGTTGTCTTCTCCATTAGATTGTCAGCTCCTTGTGGGCAAGGACTGTCTTTTGCCTCTCTTTGTATCTCCAGCTTAGTATGGTACCTGGCACATAATAAGTGCTTAGTAAGTGAATTAATGTCTAGATATAAATTTAAAGGAGCAAAGAAGAAAATACCTTTTGCACCTATAGATAAGAGAAGAATTCATAACCAGACAAGAGAGAGAGAAGGTCACAGAAGATAAAATGGACTATTTTGATTACATAAAATTGAGTTTTTGAATAAAAAAATCAGTGTAGTTAAAATTAGTAGTGAAATCATTAAGAAAAAAATCTTTGCTGGAAGTTTCTATGAAAAAGGACTGATATCCAAGATATCCAAAGAAGATTCAAATATATAAGAATGACAACAACTCCTCAATAGATAAATGATTAAAGGATCTATGAATAGGCAGTTCTCAAAGTAAGAAATCCAAACAATGAACAGCCATACCAAAAAAAAAATACTCTGAATCTCTAATAATTAGAGAAATTAAAATAAATCAATTGACATTTCACCTCATACCTATCGGATTGGCAAAGATGCGGAAAAAAAAGGAAAATGATAATTGCCAGAGAGGCTGCTAGCAGATAGACACTGGAGCACTCTTGGTGGAGCTGTGAATTGGTCTAGGCATGCCAAACAGCAGTTTGGAACTATGCTCTAAAAAGTCACCAAACTGTATACTCTTTCTCCCAGCTATATTACCACTAGGCCTATATCCCAGAGATCAACGAAAGATGAAAAGGACCCACAGACAAAAAAGAAAAAGAAAGAAAAAGAGAAAAAATTTACAGCACCACTTTTATACAAAGAACCATAAACAAAGGGTGTGCTCATCATTTGGGGAATGGTTGGACAAATTATGAATGTAATGGAAAATTATCATGCCACTAGAAATGATTAAAAAGAAGTCTATTTCACACGAAGCTGTGAAGATCGTATCAACTGATACAAAAGTGAAGTGAGCAGAACCAGGAGAACAATATACAAGGTAGAACATTGTAAAGAAAAACAACTTTGAAAGATTTAAGAATTCTAATCAAGTCAATGACCAATGAGGATTCCAGAGGAGAGAGGAGAAAGCATACTACCCATCTCCTGACAGAGAAATTATGGATTCACTGCATAAAATAACATTTATTTTTGCACATGGTAAATATGTGGGATAGTTTTGCTTGACTATATTTGTTACAAGGATTTTGGGGGGCGTTATATTTGTGTGTGGGAGATATACTGGGGATGGGGCAATCTAGCGATAGGGTTTCCAAAAAATAAAAAATGAAAGGAAAAAAGAGGGACATGGAAACGTTTTAAAATGTACAGAAGATAACGGAAGGAGATTCAGAAACACAGACAAGCAGGACAGTTTCGAAAATAACACTGAACTTGTTATATACTCCTCCTTCCATTGTTAAAACTCTGTTTTCCATCAGCAGATGTGTTTGATTTCAGCTCCACAGGAACATTTCCCCTTTCCCAGGCACCTCTCCTCCCCTCTCCCCTTTCCTCCCTCCTCCCTCCCAAGAATAAGTTTATCACTTGAAATCTCATCCCCTTGAATTGAGGGTAAACTTAGATTTCGCTACTCAACAATTTCTCAACTCACCCTCCATGGTGATTGGAGGGCTGGAAGACTGAGCATTTTACTCCTCCCAAACCGTTCCCTTTATAAAGGGTACAAAACCGTCTTGGTAACTACATCTTCTATCAGCAGACTAGGAAAGTGGTTCCCTAAGGGGGGATATCCTCTGCTCCTTAAGGGCACAGGCTATCTCTTTTTCTTATTTATATCCCCAGTGATTAGCACACAGTATCTGGCAGGTAGTAGGCACCTAGAAAATATTTTTTTTAATTAAATTAAAACACTTTAAAAAAGCAAGCTATAAATAAAACATTTGCATTTTCATATATAATCTTTTTCTGTTCTACTTTGTATATAGGCATTCTCTTTTTGGGGTATTTTTTAAATTTAGAATTAAAAATCAAAGTAAAAGACAGGAAAAAAACGATAATTTGTATTTTATTTTAGAGGCAAGAGGGAGCTGGTGAGGCTTCTTAAGAGATTAACATGGTCAGGCTTGTGCTTCACAACTGTTTTTTTTTTTCCCAGCTATCTGGAAGCTAGATTGGAGAGCAGAAGAACTAAATATATTGCGTATTTATCAAATTTTCAAATGATTCAAAGCTGAGGTGATTGGCTAATTAGATAGAATCAAAATCCAAAATGACCTTGGTGGTCTGGAAAAATGAAGCCAAAAACGTAAAGGGGAAATCTAACAGGTATAAATATGATACCCTACATTTAGTTCCAAGAAACCAATCCTATAAGTATTGGGCAATAGGGAAGAGACGTGGTTTGACCACAGTTTATGTGTAAAAGGATCTGGGGTTTTTGCTTGACCTTTACTTAACATAAGCCAACAGTGTGGCATAACTTACCAGAAGGCTAACCTAATAAATGGAGTTAATTAAAGCAGGGTGTTCATACCCTGTGAGGTAATAATCCCACTGAGTTCTCCACTGGTCAGGCCACATCTGAGATCTCTGTGATGGAGTTCCAGAGTTGGGATCAAAAATACTCATAATCTAACACCTACCACAGTTGTATAATAGGTACTTAATAAGTGTTTGGCTAATTGATACATGCCAAAGTTTAAGGACATTGTAAATCTAGAGAGACTATCTAAGTGAGGATGATCAGGATAGTGTGCTCTCTGGGAAAATGTCATAGGAATTACAATTCAGTGAACTAGTGATATTGAACCTGGAGAACATTTGGGTAGAGAGAGCATGGTAACTGTCATCAAGTGTCATTCAACATAATTTAATGCCTACTCCATGCAGAGCACTGTGCTAGCATTAGAGGAAATACCAAATTTTAATAAAAAATGGTTCCAGAACCCATGGAGTTTAGTCTAGTGGGAGGATAAGGCATATACACAAAAGTTTGTTATAACCCACAAAATAATCCGTGCATCAGAGAGTCCTAGGAAAGCAAACTGTTAGGAGCAAAGGAAGGGAAAGGTCATTACAGACTGGGGGAATCAAGTTCATTTCATGTTGTGTTATGTAGAAAGTTCTCTTTTGCTGTGGAGTCTGAGATTAGGGCTAAAGGGTGGAAGTTACAAGGAACCAGATTTTAGCACAACATAAAGAGCTTTCCAATAATTAGAGCTGTCCAGTAATGGAATGCACTACCTCGTGAAGCTCAGAGTTTCCTGTCTCTAAAGGTTCTCAGTGGATTCTGAATGATCACCAGTCAGGAATAATGAAGAAAAAAATTCTAGCATGACTAAAAGAATGTATTAATGAGGTGAAGTTTAGTTACCTTATTAATACTAAACTTAAAAAATATTTTAGAAATTTTTATAGATACTGCTTATTTTTTAATATCACAATTATTTCCACATATAGCATACCTCCCTCCCATTGATTGCAATCTTCTAACAAAGAAAAAGTTATGCCAAACCAATTATAACAATGACTGTTTGCCACTCATGCACTACTTTGTACTGACCCACAGTCCCCTACCTCTCTATAGAGAGGAGGAAAGTATATTTCACGATCTGTTCTCCAGAACCAAGATTGATTGTAGTCATGGTATATATTCTTCTTCTAGCCGTGCTTGCTTCGTTATTCATCAATTCATATATCTTTCTATGGTTCTCTGAATTCCTTGTTTTCTTCATCTATGTTCATATACCACAGGATACAGCTATTCACCAATGGCAGAAATTATGGTATACGTTATACAACTTTATTTCCAGTTCTTCGCTGTGACAAAAAGTGTGCTATGAATATTTTAGTATTTGTGGGGTCTTTCTGTCTTTGTCTCCCCTGCATTATATCTTGCTCAGATCACTGGTTCAAAAGGTTTAAGCAGTTTAGTAAATTTTCTTGCATAGTTTTAAGTTTTTCCAGAAGGGTTGTGCCAATTTATAGCTTCACCAAAGGTGTATTAGGATGCTGGTGTTCTCACTGCCTAGGACTCATTTCTTGAAGGTTTGCATTTGGAGGTTAGTATCCCTCTTCTCTTTCTTAATTCTATCTATCCCTTTAAGGCCCAGCTGAATTCTTTCTTCCTGGACTTCCCAGATCACAGTGATCTTTTCCTTCCTCTGAACTTACTGCTTTTAACTACTCATTTGGCAATTAAATTACAGACTACCTTGTGGTATTTTAATAGTCTTCTCAACATGCTTTTTAGCTATTGTATCATTAAATTCCCATATCTTTATGTCCTATGTTATCGATCAGTTTGCAAGCTTCTGAAGGAAAAAGGATTCTCATTTTGTATAATATATATGCATATATACACATATATGTATATGTATATGTATATAGATTGGTGCTAAAAAAAAAAAAAGTAGCTGTAGAACACCCAGCTCATGGTGGGCAATACTTTATTTTCTGCTTCTTTCCTCCTTAGGGGCTTTATCCTACTAGTGAAAGATCATTTTTCTTCTTTTGTTTCCTACATTTAGCATTTTTCCTCTATACTTGGATTTCTTTTTGCTTTTGTACAATTTGTCACAAGGGAGAAGGTTCTGGCAGCTTTCTGTTTAGTCAAGTAAAACCTTTTTCTTCATCCTCTTTTCCTTGGAAGTTCTTCTGTCCCTTCTACCACTCAGATGCTTAATGAAAAGATAAGCTGGCTTTAGAAAGGAACTCTATGTTTGGGAAATTTTGTGGACAGTTTAAAGGCAAAATGTCACAAATTAAGTAATTTTATTCCTGGATTTCACATTAGCAACAAAATAATAGAAAAAAATATGAAATTGTATTTGGATCTGTTGTAGTTCAACCTGGTAAGGGCACAGTCTACTAAATGTTAAAAATAATTATCCTGTTTTCATTTCTGTCCACTCAGACCAGTAGCTGATCCCACTGTGTTCTCTGCCTCATAATTGGTTTGTTGTGGTCCTATGGGATCCAGTATGTTAATTAGATGATTTAGCTCTCGAGAGATAAACTGCACATTTTTTATTCATTGTTTCAACATTAATTCAATATACATTTGTTAAATGTCTCCTGTATTTGAGGGCCTGTGCTCAGTGTGGGGAAAGCACATAGTCCTTTATCTCAAGGGTGTACCCCAGATGTGTGAAACACTTCATTTCTTATATGATCAAAGAGATTCTGCATATCCTTACTATCGTGTGCAGAGTGTACATTTCTGCTCTTTACCTTCCTTGTGGTCCAATATTCTGACATACAGATCGTTCTGTATTCAAGATCTGAATTCAGCAGAAATTGAGTATTTCTACTTGGCTTTTCATGATCATCAGTGGTTAGCAATGTGCAAATGGATGGTCCAGAAACTGATCCAGGTCATCTTACATCTTCTTTCTGACCTTGTCTCTGGTCAAGCTGTTATGATCTCTAAATTAATTTACACATTCATGTATAGTTAGATTATACATGGATTGATATTCAATAATTGCAATTATTCAAGACACTACCTCACATGTACATCTTGGGTTTGGTAAGGAAAGGCCTTCAAGGTTTTATTTGTTCTTATTATGGTTCTTTGTCCATCTTTTGATGGACATGCATGGAAATCATATAGCATGAGAAGATGCTGAGAAAGTATGGAAGCATTGTCAATCTGTACTAGCTTCCATACTAATGGAATCACATAAAAGTCTCTAGTCATTACATTTCTTACTATTCTCCTTTACATTTGATATTGATGATGACAACGACGCATTTTCTACTGACCTGTAGGAAAGTGGAGTAAATACAAGCATGAAACAAGGACAGACATGCCACCTCTACCAGTCAGAAACTGATTCTAGAAGCCAAGTTTGTCTCCCTCAGATTTTCACGGCAGAGAGTACGATTTCTTCTACTTGAGGCAAGTTCTCAAGATGTTCTTATTTCACCAGCTCCAGGAGAACAAAACAGGGCTGATATGATATGGACCCTCCGTGACTCGTCCTCATGCGGGGTTAGGGATAATGCTGGTGTCTCAGATAAGGTGAACACTCCTTGTCCCACCTTCAGGCTCAGCGCCAGGCTGCTGGGGACCATCAGCTCCAGCACCTGGTCTGCTCTTTGTACCACAGCCGTAGCTTCCTTTGAGGTGTCCTTGCCTTGGGAGGTACTCCAGCCTCACCCGATCCCTCAAATTTGGACTGTTGAGACGGTGAGAGAAGCTGAGGTTTCCTTTGGGCTGTTGACCGGATCCTTCTGGTCTTGGCTCCCAGCCAGACATTATCCCAGGCCTTTAGAAAAGAAACTTAGGTTGACCAGAAGAGGCTCTGGGTTCCGCCCCTTCACTCATTTTGCTGTTTTGGGCAAATCCCTTCAGCCGAGCCTCAGTTTCCCATTCTGCAAAATGAGTGCATTAGCCTGAAGCATCTCTAACGCCTCTTCCAGTTCTAACGCCTTGAATCTTCCATTAGACCTGGGCTAGGTGCAATCACCTTGATGGTCCACATGGCAAAGGGGTAGGCATAACTGGGTCTCAAGACCCCATACACAAGGCCTTGTCCCCTTGCCAGGACTCACTCCCATCTTCTCCTACCCCTCATGTCAAAATTTGGTCATGGGGCCTTTAAGAGGGCAGCCATAACTCAGTGGAGGGAGCAGCAGCTGGTAGCTAGAGGGCTCCAGGGGTTTGGCCTACCCAGCTTTCTCACTGCGCATGCCCAGAAAGGGTGGAGTGATGGGAAGGAGGGAGGAGCTGGCAGTGCGCAGGCGCTGCGCGCAAGCGCAGTGAAGGCCCGCGCAAGAGGCTCGTTTTGGTGACCGCTTTAAGAAGGGGGCAGGCGGAGGAATTTCCCCGACAGAAAATAATCCTCCACCCAGGGCCCATTAGACACCATTAACCCCCCGAGTCCCGGGCTCCCCGCGCCCCTTCCCCGCACCCTGTCCTGCCGCTCCTCCCCAAGCCGGGGAGTCAGACACCCCGCCACCTCCCCTCAGAGTGCGGGACCCGCCCCCTCCCCAATTGAGGGAGGCGAGGTGAGGCCCGGCCCGGGGAGGGCAGCATCGAGGCGCCGGTGCGTGTGCAGGAGAGGGTGGAGGGGGGGGCGGCGGCGGCGGGAGGGGAGGGGAAGGGTGGGCAGGGCCGGGCCAGGGCCGGGGCAGACCACCAGCCCGAGGGCCGCCGCGGCCCTGAGCCAGAGCTGGAGCGGGAGCCGCGCGGAGCGGCGCCTCCGCCGGGGCCTAACATGGCGGAGCGAGAGGCGGAGGAGCCCGGCCCCCGAAAGAGGGTAGGTGAGGTGAGCTCCGGGGCCGGGGTACGGGCCGGGGAGTGAGGAAGTGCGTGCTCTGGGCTAGTGGGGGGCGCGCGGCTGGGGAGAGCCTAGCAGGGTTGGGGGGCGGGGAGGGGGAATCTCTAGAGAAGCGCGAGGGGAGGGGGGAGGAGGAAGGGCTGACCCAGCGCCCCCTCCCTGAGCGTGCACTGGGGGGGCGGGGAAGGGGCCCCCACATGGCGGATCGTGTATTGGGGTAGGGGCCCCAGAATGGGGGAGCGTGAGTCGAGGAGCCCCAGGCAGGGGAAAGGAGGAGGGGAGACTCAGTCCAGGATGGGCTGGGGAAAGTGGCTCTTGGGCAGGTGGGACAAAGATCTACCGTGGGAGGGAGGGGGTAGTTTGTCTCAACTCCTGCACTGTTATGGAGTGGTGGTAGTGGCAGTGGTGGTGTTGATCATCCCTGGGGTGTGTGTGTACGGGGGGGGGGCCGCGGGTTCGAGGGGGAGTCGGCAAATTTGTATTTTCCATATGTAGAAAATCAGTGCTTTTGAAAACCCTGTGGGGCCTGAGTTGTTAGAATAAAGGAGGAGCTTGGAGGCTTTCTAGTCAAGAGTTAATTGGAGAACCGTTTTGCCAGAAAAACATTAATTCATTGTTTGTCCGTCCTGCCCCTTTTCTAAACCCCTCCCCTTTATAGAGATGAAGAGGACGGTGTGTTGTTACTAGAAAGAGGTAGAGGGTAATGTCAGGTTTTTGTCATCTGAGGGGGACTTTAATGCGACTATAATTAAAAATATTGAGGGTTTTTTTTTTTTGCCTCTAGTTGACAATCCTGAAGAGTATGACAAATTCTGACAATTCAAGGATGCGGTCTCTCTGTTCTGCAAGAGAGAACCAGTTCTGTGCCCAAGTTAAATGTCCTGTTAAAGTTCTCCTCAGAACTTTTATTTGATTCTCGGTTTTTCCTTCACATTGAAAACAATATTATTGTGTAAGGCACTCAGCAGTTTTTTTTAAACTGTTACTTTACTCTTATTATCTGGTAGAGGGCTCAGTACCATTAAATTTCTCCCCATGAACAAACACTTCATAAAATCATGAGAGGAGACTTGTATCTACTGGGTGAAAAGATGAACCTTTCTAGAATGCCCTTCAGTTCAAAATAAAATCATGTGTACGTTTTCCAGGTGCTTTCTGTGATTATGGTAAATGGTTTTTGTTTTTGTTATCTCTCTGCATGTGAATACTATTACTTGTAAATGTCTGCTTGTAAATGGTTACTACTTTTGGGCCGTCCAGATTAGTTCATAGGTAGACAATAAATTGAGGTTCTTATATGTCTTTTTTCTATAAGGTGGAAAAGGGATGTGGAGCACAGTGAATCTGTCATAGGGGTTTGTTAAACTTTATTATGATGTCTTCAAATAGCTCAGTATGTGTATATTCATACATATAGAATGCAATAGATAACTTTTGAGTGTTGATTAGTTATTTTTCAAAGTTATGAAAGGTTTTAAACTTGGATCTTCATTTTGCAGGAATGATGGTATAAGGTAGCTGGGGGGATTATAATACTTTTCCCAAGAAGTTTTCTAAATAGATTTTCAGCAACTCAAAAACTCAAGGTAAAGTACCTCTTTAGATATGTAATGCTCACTATTAGCAGTTGGATACATCAAACTGATTAATGCTATTATTACTGTGTTAGTTCCTAGTCTACATTTTTGTAAAGGGTTAGTAATTTAGACTTAAAACAAGCTCTCCCATGGATTATGAATGTTTCTTTGTTTTGAATTGATTTTAATGCTTTTAAAAGATTCTAGAATCACAGCAATGGAAATTGAGGTTACCTTTACACAGCCTACGCAGCATGCTTGAGTTTCCTTTGCTCAGTTTCTCTTGTATCAACATGTTGGAGGAAGATTACTTCTGTTTGTCAGGGGGTAGGTAGTTCAAGTTTTATATTCATTCCATCTTTAGTTTTATTTGGGAATAGCCAGTTGTGGGGGACAGTCATTGCTAATGTATCACTAATCATTTATATGTGCTAAACTGCCAATTAATAGGATGATAGTACTTAGAGTTAGAAAGACTAGTCAAACTCCCTCATTTTATAGATGAGGACACTGAAGCCTAGAGAAGTTAAGAACTCGATCATAGACAAGTTCAGTAAAGAACTGGACAAAATGCTGCAATTTAAAATAATTATATAGATTTTTGCTATGCTAATGCCTCAGCTTGGACAAGTCACATAACTTCTGTGGTGCTTTAGTTTCCTAATGGTAGAGCGAGGGGGTTGAACTAGATGGCTTTCTGTAGGTCCTTTCTAGCTCTAAGTCTGTGGTCCTTTGACCATTCTTGACATCAAGTTGACCCCATGGTTTCAGAGGAGCGTAATCTCTTGTTTGACTGCCTTGGAGGATTTGGAGGTCAGGTGCAGGAATAGTGTTTGGCCCCCAAGGAGCAACCTTGGTAAATTTGTAGATAATCATTATTGGCAGATTGGCCACCGAGTTTTTGATTTTGCCAAATCCATTTATGAATACTATATACCTAGGCATAGGAGAGTTGCATTCCACATTACTGGATGGTGTTATATCCACGCTAAATCACAGATGATTAAAATATTATTGTATCTGTTATTGGGCATTAAGGAGACTAATCCATTTAGTGAATGATGATTAGATAATAACATAAAGAAATATGAATCTGTACTTATAACGTGGTATTGGCTATAATAATAATTTGAGTTGATATTTACATAGTTATGGTTTGTTTGCAGAGTGCTATCTTCAGGACTGCCCTATGAAATAGCTCATAGTTTCTATTTTTCCAAATTAGCAAATAGACCTCAGGATTATAGGACTTTAACTTAGAGAAAACCTCATGTAGTTCAATCTCCTCATTTTATAGATGAAAAAACTAATTCTCAGAAAGGTTACAGGTACATGCCCATCTGGGCTGTAAGTAGCAGAGTTGTGATTTGAGCCCAAATCCCTTGATTTCTATCATGTTACATTGTATTATTGCCTGGTTATTGTTACTAAATTACACACACATATACATACATACATGTATTTATATTCTTAATGTTTCCAAATGTTTACATAGTGCTTTCTTCACAGTAACCGTGTGATACTGGTAGGTAGTAAGTATTAACCACATTTTATAGTTGAGGAAAGTAAGATTGAAAGTAGTTAAATACTGGAGTTTTAATTCTTTCACAGATCTTTTGAATCCAAAAATCCAGTTTATTTTCTTTCCAGTTATATTGCCAATGCGATACTCACAGCAGTTGCTATGACTATGCCGGCCTATTCCCAAATTTGAATTGCAAGATATAACAGACTCTCTGACTCTCTTTATGGAAGACAACTTTTATTCAAACACCAGAAAGCCAAATCCATCATAGCAACAAAGAAATCTATACACATTATCAGTGCAGGGGGCACCACCATCCCCAAGCCTTCCCTCAGTTAGGGCCTCCCCACAAACAAACTGCCAAAAGCAAAATCCCTGCATCTCTCACGTAGGCTAGCAGCTCTGCCCTCCTCCCTCTACCTCCTCTCTCCCCCCCCCCCCCAAGCTCCAACTCACTGTAACTTACTGTTTTACCCCTTCAGCAAGCTCCTCCCACCACAGGCTCATGTGACTCAGACTTCCATGTGACTCAAGCAGGTCACAAAGGCCTATTAATGGATAGGAAAGATCTTCCCATTCCAATTAACAATACACCAATCTACCATGCTACCCCATCTTATAACATTATTTTGGCTTTCAGGCCTTGGCAGACTGCCACATGTACACTATACATTTAGGTAGATATTGATTGATTTTGGTAGGAAAGGATTATTCAACCAGGTAATGTTGGGCATATATAGACCCAAGTTCAAAGTCCTCATTTTTGGAATTTGGGTTTTCTCTAAGTTACTTGGTAGCGTTTTGAATCCATGTAGAGGGTAGAGCTAGTGTTATAGGAGTCATACTGAATACCTTATTTTACCAACCCACTTACAGAGACGCCTCACAGTGCCCTTTTCCATATATGAATTTTGGCACATCTTGCTATGGAACCCTGGACAGTAAATCTCACATTTAGAAGGTCCTGCATCCCATTTTATATTTGAGATATTCATTACTATTAATGGCTGGTGTTAGCTCAATCGATTAGCACATGATACTAGTAAAGCTCAGATTTTAGTTTGTTCCTTATGAGGATGTTAGTTTCATATTATGAACTATGCTTTTAATTTGCCATTTAGTGCAAATGTAGACAATTGGTCACAGTATTTGTAGTGATAGAACATTGTTTATCTGTACAAATCCATTTCCATTACAGGGTTTCTTAACATAGATCATGGAATCTGTAACATAGTATCTTGACAAAAAAGTTAAAAGAATTATTCATTTATGTCGTCCAATTTTCTGGTGTGGTTAACATACATGTGGAAGTTATTTTATTTACCAAAAACATGTGGAAGTTATTTTGTTTACCAAATTTGATAAAAACAGATAGTTCCTCTCTGATGTCACAAGTATCTCAAATTAAGCAAGTTAATGAATATTTGGGGGATGTTTTTGCAATTAGGTTAATAGCCATTATCTAAAACAAAATATTTACATTTTCTTTAACTTAAAAAATTATATATTCTGGAGTTAGTTATTTTTAACAATATATGTATATGTATTTTAAACTTTCACTTTTTCCTTTACAACTTTTTACATCTTTACATTTTGAAAGTTTAATTTTTTTTTTAAGCAGAATGAGCTTTCAGCAAGGTCAGCATTATAATTCAGTATATTTTATGTACTTGATTCACTAATCTTCCTCTTTGTAGGCTGGAAAAGAAATAAGAATTTTTTTTCCCCAGTTCCTAAACTTAGGTTGAACTAATTTATACAAAGGAAATACTATTTTGATTCCTACAAAAAGAAGCTATTGCTGCTAAAACGGGGATGCTTCAACAAACATATATAAAGTACCTGCTGTGGCTTGGTTCTGAAAGTGAAGCAGATAATTAAAATATAGTTCCTGCTCTTCACGTAACACAAATATTTAATAACTATATGATAAATATACTATACTAAATATGATAAATATAAATATAGCATGACCATACTATAAATTATAAGTATACTATAACAGTGTAGTAATTATAATCCAGAATATGGTAAGAGCTTAAGACAAAGACAGTGCTTTTGTCATTTGAGTAAGGAAATATCTTTGGAGAGGATCAGAGATGGCTTTATGGAAGAAGTGACATTTAAGTTGTACCTTGAAAAATAAGATTCCAGCAGGTGGAAATGGGGGAGCCAAGAGTGAAGGGCATTCCAGGCATGGGGAATAGTATGAGCAAAGACAAGGTAATAATTAACTTCTTACTCATTTCATTAACCCATTAAGGCAAGATAATATTTGTTAAGTGTTCTGTAAACTTCAAAGTACTAAATAAATGCTCGTTAACTAGCATCATTATCATCACTATTACCTGTAACATAAATATTATATATCAATATTATATTAAGATATATGTTGAAATATTATTAATATATTATTACACACAGCATTGTTATTGTTATTGTTGTTGTCGTTGTTAACAAGTATACTAGGTTTCGAATTCCAACTGACACTTGGTCAGTAATTTATAGTTACCTTAGAGCCTTAGGGAATTAATTACCTTGAGCACTGAGAAAGTTAAGTGATTTGTCCAAGATCATAAAGTAAGTTTCTCAGAGTTGGGACTTGAACCATGTCTTTCTGATTCTGGGGCCTGCTCATTACTTTTATATATCTCACATGTTCACAACATTTACATAATATTGGAAAACTAGCAGTACAGCAAGGCTGGTCTCTTGTAAGATGATAAGAGTACTACTAATGTGCCATTGAAAATCATAGACTTTTCACATGGTGTTGAAAAGAACATATAGTGTTTTAACAGATATTGCGTACATATCCTTAGCAGGAACTGTCTTTTCTGTTTGTATTCCCAGCCAGTATGTTGCACAATGTTAAGGTGAGTGTTCCTGTTTACAAGGGTGATCCCTTGGAGGATCCTCTGCTAGGATTCCTACACAGTCTTTCTAGCCTCTGATTTGCTTGTCAGTGAAGGAACAATCACTTTATTTTATTTATTTATTTAATATTTTTAGTTTTCTGCATTGATTTTCACAAGAGTTTGAATTGCAAATTTTCTTACCATTTCTACCCTCCCCCCCACTCCAAGATAGCATATATTCTGATTGCACCGTTCCCCAATCAGCCCTCCCTTCTGTCACCCCATTCCCCACCATCCCCTTTTCCCTTACTTTCTTGTAGGGCAAAATAGATTTCTATGCCCCATTGACTGTATATCTTATTTCCTAGTTGCATGCAAAAACTTTTTTTTTTTTGAACATCTGCTTTTAAAATTTTAAGTTCCAAATTCTCTCCCCTCTTCCCTCCCCACCCACCCTCCCTAAGAAGGCAAGCAATTCAACATAGGCCACATGTGTATCATTATGTAAAACCCTTCCACAATACTCATGTTGCGAAAGACTAACTATATTTTGCTCCTTCCTATCCTGTCTCTCTTTAT
>CM053622.1:751856363-751894128 GCA_028646595.1 Phalanger gymnotis
ATGTTCCCAGGCAACTCACTTGACCCTTGAGTTTTTCAATGGGGTATGACTGCTTGTAGACTAAAGAGTTCTATGTTCCATGCTTGGGGGGATGCGCCAGCTCTGCCACACCAGCACTCCTCCTTTCCCAAGAATCCCCAACCAGGACTGGACTTAGAGCTTCAGCAGGCTCTTCATTCCTTCTCTGATCCACCACTTAATTCCTCCCACCAGGTGGGCCTGGAGCCAGAAGCAACTGCAGCTGTAGTTCTGTAGCTGCCCCACCTCCACTGACCCCAGGTGGCCAAATTGCAAACTCTATCCTAGTCCCAGCAGCTTCTCCCACTAATCTTCTCTGTTGTCTTTGGTGCTTGTGGGTTGAGAAGTCTGGCAACTGCCTCAGCTCACTGATTCAGGGCACTAGGGCACACGCCGCCCGGCTCCCGGTCTGGTCGGTCCACGCTGGGCTCTGCTCTGCTCAGCTCCCCTCTCCTCCGCTCCCAGCTCCGTGCGGGATAGACCTTACCCAGAGACCATCCAGGCTGTCCTGGGCTAGAGCCTGCTTCCTGATGCTACCCTGTAGGTTCTGCCCTTCTAGAATTGGTTCAGAGCCATTTTTTATAGGTTTTTGGAAGGACTTGGCAGGGAGCTCACGGTAGTCTCTGCTTTCCAGCCGCCATCTATATAATTTACTTTTGAAAAATTTATATAATAAATTCCACATGTTACTTTCAAAATTATCCCACTTGTCTGTTTACTTTTAAACTTCTTTCTTGTCTTTTCTGCAAAAAAAAAAAAATTCAAGAGTACTTTTTCTTTGGGGGGGGATCACTGTTACCAACCTCTTCATCTCAGAGTCCTTCCCAATTAAAAATGGTGGGGGATAAAACTCATTGTAACAAATAAGCATAGCAGAGCAAAGGAAGTTTACACAGTGGTTATGTTTAAAATGCATCTCTATGTGCCTTGAATACCTCCATCAGGAGGTAAGTAACAATTTTTTTTTATCATAGGTCCTCTGGAGAATAAAGTTTATTTGATAACTGCTACCCCCTTCCCTTATTCCATGTTTGTACAGTTCTTTTCTTGTTTATTCCAGTTATGAAAAAAATAGTAAACTCTATCTCCCTTTTTCCTTTTTTCTGCACTAATATATCCTTTTTACCCTCACTTTGAATGGAACCATTCTCTTAGCTCGGCTATTTTTTTACTCTTAAAATTGCATAGTCATATCTTCCCACCACTTACCATTTGGGGATGGCTTTTACACTTGTATATTTGAATCTGTTCCCTTTGTACCTTAGAAGTGAAACCTTTATCAGAGAAGTGAGCTGCAAATATTTTTTTTTCTCATTTATCTGCATTTAATTTTAGCTGAAATGGTTTTGTTCAAAAAATTTTTCATTTTATGTCATCAGAATTGTCCGTTTTACTTTCTATGTAAGTTATTCCTCATTTCTCTCATTTATGACATTTCTCTTTCATGTCTAAGTCATGTCTTCATTTGGTATATGGTGAAATGTTGGCCTATATTTAGTTTTTGCCAACTGTATTTAGTTTCTTCCATCATTTTTTATTGTATATTGAGTTCTTGCCCTAATAGTTAATATCTTTGGATTTGTCAAACAGTAGACAACTTTGTTTCTATATATTTTATACCTATTTCATTCCACTGATCCAATCTTTTTATTTCATACTCACTAATTGTTTTGATGAATATAGCTTTCTAGTAGAGTGTAACATCTGGTACTGTTAGGTTTCTTTCCTTGCCAATTTTTTTCATTAATTCCCTTGCTATTCTTGATCCTTTGTTCCTTTAGATGAAATGTGTCCTCTGCAAAGTAAGTTGATTGCTGTTGTACTGATTAAGTAAATCATTTTCAGCAGTATTGTCATTTTTGTTACATTGACTTGGCTACTCATAAACAATTAACATTTTCCTAATTATTTATATGTATTTATTTTTGTAAAGTGTGTTTTGTAATTGTGTTCATATAGTTCTTCTGTTGGTTGGTTGACTCCTAGTTGTTTTTACATTACGTGCCAACTATTCTTGGGATTATTTTAAATGAAATTTGTCTTTTTAGTTGTTAATGTTTGGGGTTTTTTTTGATGGCAGGTAAATGTGTAAAAATGCTAATGGCTTATGTGGTTCTGTTTTTGTTGAAGTTGTTGTTGTTTCATTTAGTTTTTTGATTGTCTAAGGTTCGTCATGCCAAAAAATGATAATTTTGGTTCTTTTTTGGCCTGTGCTTACTGACTCAATTTCTTTTTCTTGTGTTATTACTATAAGTAGCATTTCTGGTACCATAGTAATGTTGATAATGGACATCTATTGTACCTTGTAAACTACACTTGTAGTTTTTTATTTATTAATTCAGTTTTGTTAATCTTTGATTTTTGAAGATTCTTCTTTAAAGGGTTTTAATTTATTTTCTAGGTTTTTTAGTTGTATATCCACTATTTTGATCTGTTTTTTTTTCCTCTCTTTTATTGATGGAAGCATTTGGAGATATAAAATTTCTGCTAATTACTGCTTTGGCTGCATCCCCAGAATTTTGATATATTCATCTCATCGTTGTCATTATCTTCAGTGAAATTGTTTCTGTGATTTGTTCTTTGATCATGCATTCTTTAGAATTAAGTTCTTCAGTCTCCAGTTTTTAATCTTTGCTTCAGAGACCTTTATTTAATATAATTTTTATTTAATATAATTTTTGCTGCATTATATTCTGTCAAAGATGTGTTTAATGTTTTTGCTTTTCTGCATTTTTGAGGTTTTTATGCCTCGATTTATACATGAGGTTGTATTTTATTCAGTTTTTATGAAAATTTCACACACATCTGAGAAATATGTATGCTTCATTCTGTTCCTGTTGAATAATATCCAGAGATCTATCATATTTAACTTTTAAAAATTCTATTTAGTCCTTTGTTTCTTTTTTTATTTAGATCTATCTAGGACTAAAAGGAATAAATTGAGGTTTCTCACTATTCTGATTTTGCTCACTATTTCTCAGTATAACTTATTTACTTTTTCCTTTAAGAATTTAGATGCTATGCCGTTGGTACATATATGTTTAGTATTGATATTCATTGTCCATGGCTGTGGTGTCAAAGTTAAATAGAATTGGATCCTTGTAGGCCTCATATTGACTTAGAAAACCGCAAATTAACGTTATGCTGTATTGAATTTTTATTTTATTAATCATTTCCCCTTTACATTTTGATATGGTCTTGGTAGCACTGGAGATTTTTACCTGCTGTGAATTAGACACCTCTCTGGCCCAGGATACCTTTCATCAAAATGTAGTTTCCCTATTCACTTCTTAACCTAAATCTTTTTGGTGTCTTACTAGATTTTTACCGTCGTTTGTTTGGCATACGGTTGCTACTTCTACCTTTTTTTAACTTAAGGTGAAACTGTAGATTTTGCTTCAGCACCTTATTTTAACTCTCCGCATCTTTTTGTTTCAAGTTGTTAATAGTATATTTCTCTCCACAGTATTATTAATACTTAGAACTTTTCTTTGTTTTCCATCTCCTCAAGAGTTTTTTCAGTTTAAGACTTATCTTTCCCTTACTCTGCTCTCCCTCTTATTTCTGCTTTCCCTTTTAAGTGAACTATATTTCTATATCCAAGTCCTCTGTGTGTGTGTGTGAATGTGCACTCACTTTTCCTTCCTTTGACCAGTTCAGATGAGAGTAAGGTTAGAGTACTCTCCCTTGCCCTTCCAAGCCTTGTTTTACTTTCTGCTTACCCTAATTATGTGAGAGAATTTTCCTAACCTTTTCTCTCCCACCGTCCCCCCCCCCCCAAGTATATTTTACTTCTCCCTTTCCATTCTTCTAAGATCTTTAAAATACTCGCAGGCCTTCTGTCTAATCAAATTAGATTCTCTCTGTGCCCCTAATGAAGATAGACTTCTGAAGGGATAAATGTGTCATCTCCCCATATTACAGTATAAACAGGTTTTTGTTTTAGTTCCTTATGATCGCTTATGCATGTTTAATGTTAGAAGTTGAAGGGAAAAGTAGTTCTTTATGACATTCAGAATACAGTAATATTTTCATCAATACCAATAGTATACCTCATTTTTGCTATGTGAGCAGCCAACCTCCTTTTCTGGCATATCTCTAATGATATTTTTTTATGCTTCTTCTGGTTTACCATTCTTTGTTGGAAATTGCTGCAGCAGACTATTGCCTACCGTGTATCTCCTAGTCGGCCTTTGGGTGGCCCTCCACTTTTAGTTCAACAGAGACTGGAATTCCACAATTCATAGCCATATAGCATTATCAGAATGATATTGATGGTGTTCAGTTGTTTCAGTCATCTCCAACTCTCATCACCCCTTTGTTGCTGTTGAGGTTTTTTGACAAAGATACTGAAGTGGTTTGCCATTTCCTTCTCCAGCTCATTTTACAGATGAGGAAACTGAGGCGAACAGGGTTAAGTGACTTGCCCAGGGTCACATAGCTAGTGTCTGAGGCCAAATTTGAACTCAAGAAGATGAGTCTTCCTGACTCCAAGCTCAGTACTCTATCCACTGCACCACCTAGTTGCTCAATATTGGTGTGAGGAAAGAGGGTACATTTGTTTCAGGGGGAAGCTTGGAATCATTAAAAGTATTGTTCAATTTTCTAAATGCAATCCAAGCTTGTCAAGTATAAGCCTGGCTCATTCCTGTCTGCAGTGTCTGTCTAAAGTGCATATACTAATGGTCTCAAACATTTGGAAGATTCAATGTCGCATCTAACATCAAACCCTAAATCTAATGGCAAGTTTGTTGTCAACCTTTTTTTCTCCCCTTCAAATAGATTAGCTGATCAAAAGGAAACATAAAATGCCATCATCTACCTTACCTTGACTTAAGTTTTCTCTTTTTGAAAGGTTCCAAAATATCAATTATGTTACTTCAATAAGTTCTAGTTTTATAACGTTTTTCTAATGTCATATAGTCAGTCTTTTATTTGGAAAATGTTAAATACCTTCTTTATAACTTGTATCATTAACTCAAGTTAACCAACATTTACTGGGCACTGACAGTGCTTATTACTGTGGCGTGTGTGAATGTAGTCTCTAAATTCTGAAAAAAATAGAGTCTAAAAAGTTTTTTCAGGCTCACCAATTGAACCTAAAACTGTTTTTTTTTTCTGTTGAAAATAAGGAACTCATTAACATGATGAAGGTAAGAAAATTAATTCGTCGTCTTAGAAATACTGAACCATCCTTGATGTAAGTTGACTTAAAACTAAAGCAACCAATGGAAACGGATTAATACAATCTTTAACAATTTAGAGAAAGGCATAGATGGCATGCTTGTCAAATTTCCAGATGACATAAAGCTAAGAAGTTTAAGATGCATTGGATGAGAGTAAGGATTCAGAAAGATCCTGGCAGGCTAGGACATTGATGAAATATTTTGGAGGAATAAATATAAAGTATTATCCTCATGTCCAAAAAAAATCTATTTAATAAATATAAGGTGGGGAAGTTCTGGCTAGATAGCAGTGCATTTCAAAAGTGTTTCACCTTTTGGCTCCAGGTCATTATGGAGTCAACAGTGTGATAAGGTCTAGTTACTTCGATATTAGACTTAAGCTGTATCAAGATCCTGTCCAAGACTAGTCAGATATGATAGATCTGCAGTACTCTGCCATGATCAGATCATATCTGGGTTGCAGTATTGCATTTTGGGTACCATACTTTTGAAAAGACATTGATAATCTGAAGAGAGCTCCTAGATAAGGGTCACCAAGATGATAAAAGGCTACAAGGTCATACTTTAAGAGAGGTTACCAGAACAGTCTTCTTTGTATGCCTAGGGCTTAGCACAGGGTGGGGTTCATAATAGGTGCTTGAAAAATGTTTGTTGATTGATTAACAATTAGAGCTATTCAGAAGCGGAATGAACTATTTGAGGAAGTTGTGGGTTATGTATACCTCCTAGGAGGTTCAGCATGGGCTAGATGACTTGACGAGTATGTTGTGGAGGTACAGATTGGACAAGAGGGTCTCTGAAGACCCTTTAAATTCTGAAATTTTTATGTTTTTGTTAATTTTACCAAAGGTATGATTTTCATGTTTTTGTTCTACTAGGCTAATATTTATTTTGATTATGTAACTTACAGGATTTGAGGACACTTGTAAAAATAAGAATAAGAATTTTTAAAAACAAGAATTTTATTTTTTCCACTTATGCGTAAAGACAATTTTTAGTGTTCATTTTTACAAGATTTTGAGATTCAGATTTTTCTCTCTCCCTTTCTCCCCTCCTCTCTTCCTGTTTCAAAGTGAGAACTTTGAAAGGCCTTAGCACTCCTAGCTTAAAAAGGCCGAGGTCTGCTATTGCATCTTGGGCCATCTCCAGTTGTCCTGATACATGTATCTGTCCGCTGGACCCAGATGGTTCTGGAGGAGAAAGTGAGGCTGGTGACTTTGCACAGTCCTCCCTCACTGTAATCCAATTCACTTGCAGGTCATGGCATCATCTTCCTGATGTCATGGTCCTCTTGGAGAGCGAAGGGCAAATCACAACCTGTCAAGCAATTTGATATAGATTATATATGTACAATCATGTAAAACATTTTCGTGTTAATCATGTTAGCTGTGAAAGAAGAAACAGGCCAAAAAGAAAAAACTCATGAAAAAAATAAAGTGAAAAAAGTGTGCTTCAATCTGCATTCAGAGTACATGTCAGTTCTTTTAACTGGAGATGGATGACATTCTCCATCATGAGTCTTTTGTAATTGTCTTATATTATTGTGTGGCTGAGAAGAGCTAAGTCATTCGTAGTTGATCTTCACATAATGTTGTTGTTACTGTGTACAGTGTTTTCCTGATTCTGCTTATTTCGCTTGGTATAAGTTCATACAAGTCTTTTGAGGTTTTTCTGAAATATGCCTGCTCATCAAAAAAATAAGAGTTTTTAAAAAATAAGTATTAATGAGCACATTTGAATTGGGATTCTTTTTTTAAATGAATGTGTTGAGATCTACTGTTGTACTTAAATTGCAAGAGTAAGTTTCTAATGTCAGAACAGTATCAAGAATTTTATCTTTTTTTAAACACATTTTTTTATTTTGAGTTCCAAATTTTCTCCCTCCTTCCAGTTCCTTCACCACCCGTTTAGAAGGCAACCAACATGATATCAATTATTGATGTGAAATCGTGCAAAACATCTCCATGTTAGCCATGTTGCAAAATAAAGGGGGGAGGGAGCAAAAAATAAAGTGGAAAAAATGTGCTTCAATCTGCACTGAGTTCATCAGTTGTTTCTTTGGAGATGGATAACATTTTCCAACATGAATTTTTTGGAATTGTCTTGGATTATTGTTTAGATCAGAGTAGCTAAGACTTTCACAATTAATCATCATTCTAATATTGCTGTGCTATGCACAATGTTCTCCTCATTTTGCTCACTTCACTTTTTGTCAGTTCATGTAAGTCTGTCCCAGTTCTTCTGAAACCATACCCCTCATCATTTCTTATAGCAGAATGGTATTCCGTCGCAATCCTATAACATAACTTCAGCCATTCCCCAATTGATGGGCATCCCCTCAATTTCCAATTCTTTGCCACCACAAAAAGAACAGCCATAAGTACTTTTGTACACATGTGCCCTTTTCCTTTGATTGCTTTGGGATTTAGTAGTGGTATTACTAAGTGAAAAGGTATGTACATTTTTACAGCCTTTTGGGCATAGTTCCAAATTGTTCTCCAATAGTTCCAAACTACTAGTTCACAACTCCACCAACAATGTGTTAGTGCCTCTTAATTTCCTGCATCCCTTCTAGCATTTGTCATCTCCTTTTCTGTTGTGTTAGCCTATCTGAGAGGTTAGGTGGTACCTCAGAGCTTTTTAAATTTACATTTCTTTAATTAGTAGTGATTTTAGAACATTTTTTCATATGACTATGGATAATGGGTTTTTTTCTCATGAAAACTGCTTGTTCATATCCCTTGACCATTTATCAATTATTTTTACAAATTTGGCTCCATTTCCTATGTATTTGAAAAATAAAGCCTTTATTAGAGAAACTTGTTATAAATTTTCTCCCAGTTTCCTACATTCCTTCCGATTTTGACTGCATTGATTTTGTTTGTACAAAATCTTTTTAATTTCATGTAATCAAAAGTATCCAATTTACTTTGTGTAGTCCTCTGTCTCTGTATTAAATTCTTCCCTTATCCATAAATCTGACAGGTAAAATTTTCCATGTTCCCCTTATTAACTTATGACGTCACATTTTATGTCTAAATTTTGTACCTTCTTTAGTCTTATCTCAGATGTTGATTTATACCTATTTCCTACCAAACTACTTTCCAGTTTCCCAGCAGTTTTCGTCAAATTTTAAATTCTTGCCCCAAAAGCGTCCTTATTCTTTAGCCAGTACCGGATAGTTTTGATGATTATTGCATCATGGAATAATTTGACATCTGAAAGCACCAGTCCCCCATCCATTCCATTTTCCTTAACGTTCTTGACCTTTTGTTCTTCCAAGTGAATTTTTATTTTTTCTAGCCCTATAAATTCATTTTTTGGTAGCTTTATTGGTATGGCATTTAATAGTCAATTTAGGTAGTTTTGCCATTTTTTATTATATTGGCTTGGCCTTGCTTGATGCTCTTTTACTCTATGTAACTGTGTAGACTTTGTATTTTCTTATTTGGGTACATAATTGTATGTTACCCTAGTTGACTAGTTAGCTTCTATTTTTTTTTTTTTTTGGAGGAGTGGGAAGGCAGGGCAGTTGGGGTTAAGTGACTTGTTCAAGGTCACACAGCTAGTAAACATGTCAAGTGTCTGAGGCCAAATTTGAGCTCACCTAGATACTCCTGACTCCAGGGCTGGTGCTCTACTCACTGTGCCACCTAGCTGCCCCAGGCTAGTTAGCTTCTTAAGTTCAGAGAACGTTTTGTTTTCATCTTTGTATCTCCAGTGCCAAACATAATATTCTAGGTATTTTTTTCATCCGTACCTGTGATTTCATTGATATGAGGAACTGCCTGCCATTGCAGAATGCCATCTCATATGGAACTACCAGGGTTGCCTTGGGCATCAAGAGGTTAAATAACTTAAGTCATTCAGCTATGTGTTAAAAGTAAGATTTGAACTGCAGTCTTCCTGATTGACCCTTTCATCTCCTACTTCCTTGTTGTCTCTCATAACTTATAAGTAGTAGGTACTTAATAAATGTACGATTAAAACTTTTTCAAATCAATTCTAACAGTCTTATAAACACCTTGCATAGTGAGAAAAATTTGATTGCTGTGAATAAATAATTTAAAATTTGGAACAGTATTGGATACAGTACAGAAAAATACTTGATAAGGTGTTTCACAATAATTTCATTTTCACCTGTAGGTATATAAGACAGTACTTGGGGGAGAATTGTTTCAATCATTCCATTCTTACTCTTAATGATAAAATTTTTGTATTTTAAAATTTTATGTTGCGTTTGTAAATGACTTTGTAATTTTGCTAGCAATTGGAATTATTTTTTATAATTTGGTAACAGTGTGTACTATGCATTAGGATCATTAACTGTAATCCCAAGTTGGAGATTGTTATAATTCTATTTCTACTTCTTTATTTGGATTTGGCACATATAGTTTATATATCATTATAGTCCTGATCTGATATCTATTTTTTATGTAATTAAAGTTTCCTCTAGTGGCCTATGTGACTGAAAATGGCCAGACAGAAAATTTAAACTTAAAATCACTTTAGGTATATAAAGCTGATCTTAATAGTTTTCCAGTCACTGTTTTGTCACCTTTAAAGCATTTGTAGACTATATTATAATGTACTATATAGTACTATATACTATAGTCACAGTCCTCTTAGCATTACATTGCCTAACATTTTCCATGTAACATGTAAATTTTAAGATATATTGTTAAGAAATCAGGTTTTTTTTAATATTATAAGTAAAGCTGGAGTTGTCTGGAGCATTTATTATAACTTCTTTCAAAATGAATCCTTCAATCTTGTTATTTTTTTCAATTATTTTTCCCTCCTTCCTTAAATTAAAATGGTTAAAATCTCATTTTCTGTGTTAAAATGCAAAAATAATTTTAGGTAATGCCTTTTCCCCTTTTCATGGTAAGAAATTAGGAATTTATTATAATTCGTTCATTTCAGTCATGTCTGTCCTTTTGTAACCCCATTTGAAGTTTTTTTGGGAAGGATATTGGATTGATTTGTCATTTTCTTCTCCAGCTCATTTTATAGATAAGGAAAGTGAGGCTAACAGGGTTAAATGACTTGCCCAGGGTCATACAACTAGTATGTGTCAGAGGCCAGATATGAATTCAGGAGGATGAGTTCCCCCAGGCCCTGGGACACTCTGTCCACTGTGCCACCTAGCTACCCTGGAAGGTTGGTGATATTATTATCCTCACTTACAGATGAAAACATTGAGGCAGACAGTTAAGTGACTTGCTCAGGACTACACAGCTAGTAAGTGTCTGAGACCCATTGGAACCCCAGGTCCAGCATGTTATCCCCTGCATTACCTAGCTGCCTCAAAGTTTATTATAGGCCTGTTTAAACTCTGCATTACTAGATTTGATTTAAATGTGTATTTTAATTAAGATTGGTCATGTGTTTCTGAAAGCCTTTGTATTGTTTTAGAAACAAAAATGGAGGGAGCCAAATTGTATTAAATCATTTGCCCCACAGTAACACTAATAACAGTTCCTAAGTACTATCCAGCAAGTCATTGGTGGTAGGCAGTTTGCCGATAAGTGTACAAGCCGCTAGGGGGCTCTGTAGAAAAAGACAGCTGGCTTTTGTATGGAACTCTATGGTTTTTTTTTCCCCCTGTAGCTCTCTTAAATCTGATACTCTATGGCTCTCTTGATCTCTAGAGGGTTCTCTTCCTGTTGAAAGCTTTTCCTGTTGGCAGGTATTTTGCAGACTGGCTAGCTCTTTGTTGTTCCTGTCCCTATTAATTACATAGGTTACTTTTAAGGTAGGCACAAATGCTTAAACTTTTTTGCAAAAGGTATCCAGTAGGTAGAAGTGTATTAATTTTAACCATTTGTGTTGTGAAATTTTAAATTGAGAAAGACATGTTGATTGGCTGCAGTAACTAATGACCCCTTCCTATGACATCACATACCTGTAGTCAGGGAGCAGTAATTCAGAGATGCCTTTTTATCTTCAAGAATTGTAAAGCGCTCCCTTTTTTTTATGTGGGATTTTTCCACTTTATAAATTAAAACTGGTAAAATAAAAGCTTAATTTAAAAACCTGAATTTATGATTGTAAATAAACGTAGGGACAGTTGTTGCCTTATTTGCTAAAAGGCTAAATTTAGGCAACCATTGATTTAACTAAAGCTGGAAAAGAGACTCGCAGCTTTTTTACTTGGATTTCCCAATCAGGATTCCATTTGTCACATTTTCTTTTTTAAAAATATTTTTATTGGTGTCTTTTGTTTTTTAATATCACCATAGTTTCCCTGCAGCCTTCCTTCTCCTACTCCTCTCAGAAAGACATCCCGTATAAAAAATAATATTTTTTAAAGACAAAAGAAGAGGAAAAAAAATCAGCATAACTGCTCAGTAAACTAAAAAGCATAGTGCAGTGTGCAGTTCTGTGGACCTTTCATCTCTGCAAAGAGATGTATTGGAAGTGCCTTCTAATATTTCTTCTTTTCAGCTATGCTTGTTCTTTCCAACTTTGTAACATTAATTTTTTTGAGCATAGTTCTTTCATTTAGATCATTATAGTAGTATATATTTTATGTGTTTTTCATTTACATTGTCATAGTCATTGTGTATAAGCCTCTGTTTAATTCCTTCTGCATAAGTACATGTAGATCTTTACATGTTTCTTTTTAGTCATCAGATTTATCATTTCTTAGAGCATAGTAATATTGCATTACATTCATATATGTGCCAGTTTGCTTAGCCATTTTCCAGTTTATAGACACCTACTTTGTTTCCAATTCTATAAATATGTTTTCATATTAACCTCTTTGTGGCATAAGCCCAGTGATATAACCCCTTGGGATACAAGTAATATAATCTGTGGGTCAAAGGATATAGGCATTTGAGTCACTTTATTTGCATAATTCCAAAATGTTTTCCAGAATCATTGTACCAGTTAACAGCTCCAGTGCAATGCGCTGGTGTGCCTCTTCCAGCAACCCCTCCAGTCTGGTTCATTTTCTAGATCTTTATAGAGGAATTGTGAGTGAGATCTTATCTGCACTTCTGTTACTCTACCATCCTGGCTCTACCTCTTAGCACTTGTTTCTATTTAAAATTGCAATTAAAGCAGCTACGTACATAGAGGGCTGGACTTGGAATCTAGAAAATATGAATTCAAATCCCACCTCATTACTTAACTAGATGTGTAACCCTGGGCAGATTTCTTAACTTTTAGGAACTTAAGTTTCCTTATCTCTAAAATAGGGATAAAACTGGTGCCTACCTCACAGGGTTGATAATAAAAAGATAATATTGAAATATATTTATTTTGTTTACTATAATAAAGTATATTTTATAGTAAATGTAGTATGTGGTATAAACGTAAAAGATAACAGTGCTTTGCAAATCTTAAAGCTTTATATTAACATTAGCTAGTATTATTTTATGATGATGATTTGTTAGCAGAAAGCCTGCACTTTGCAAAATTTTAGATAAATTAAGCCATCATCTAAATTTTAATTGTTTAAAAATAAATGTCTTGTTTAGTATTGATATAGGAAAAAGCCTATTTAAACCAAGTTTTTATATTTTAGGTTTGTAATATGCCCTTGGTGACTTGTACATTTGACACAAAAATGTTTAATGTCAAATTTACAAATACTATATTCTCCAAGCAGTTTAAGTAGAATATTTTCTAACACATTTGTTAGATGGTGCTCTGCTTCATATTCTTCCATTTGAAAATAATTCAGTGGCTATGTGGCATGTTAAATTATTTCATTGTAATTCAGAGAAATTTGCTATTTTAGGATTCGTTTTGCAGAAAGGTTTTTTTTTTGTTTTGAAAGTTATTTTTTCTCTTTTCTACTAAGAATTGTTAATGAAACATGTTTTAATCTAGGATTTTGAGAAGCAAATTGTCAGTGGCTTACCCACTAGCCTTTTTTATTAGAATTAATGAGTAAAGTAATGCTTTTCTTATTCAGAGAACTTAATGTAGCATTGTAGTGGTGTTCCATTTCCGTAAATCCTGAAAGGAGTAAAAGTGCAAAGAAAATTTATTTCCATTCTAAAGCCATTGCTTGCTAAATTTATAAAACTATTTTATACTTATTTTTTCCCCCAATTTTGAATAATAGCTGTAACTGCTGTAAGTTTTCTTAACTTTGTTTTCTCTCTTTTCAAGAAATCTTTTGGGTTCTGGAAAAACTCAAAAGTAGCATGGCAGAAATTAGGTATAGACCAACATTTCACAACTTATATAACCACACAAGCTCCGAATGGATTCACGACCTAGAAATAAAATGTCACATCATAAACAAGTCAGAGGAGCAAGGAAGGAAATACTTTTTTGTAACTATGGATTGAAGAAGAATTCATAATGAGACAAGGGATGGAGAAGTTTATAGAAGATATAATGAGAAATTTTTATTATACGTATAAAATTGAAAAGCTTTTACAGAAAACCAATGAAGCTGAAATTAGCAAGGAAACAGTCAAATGGGAAAAAATTTGCAACAAATTTTTCTGATCAAGGTTCGATGTACAGGAACATGAGGAACTCATTCAGATATATAAGAATGACAGCCATTCTCTATAATTTATTAAATACTCTTAAAGATATGAACAAGCAGTTCTCAAAGGAAAAATATCCAAGCGATATGAAAAAAAATGTTTCAAATGATTCTTAATCAAAGGAATGCAAATTAAAACAACTCTGAGATTCCACTTCACAACCATCAGATTCAAAAAGAAGACAGTATCGTAGAAAACAATCATTGTTCGGGAAATTGAAGGAAACTGGGCACGCTGGGGCACTGGTGGTGGAGCTGTGAATTGGTCTAAGCAATTTTTGAAAGCAATCTGTAACCATGGCCAAAAAAAATCAATAAATTGTGCATATTTTTTATCCAGTGACATGGCATAGACCTATGCTCCAAAGAGATCAGAGAAAGAGGAAATGGACCAATATACATGAAAATATTAATAGCATCTGTCTTTGGATTGCTAAAGACTAGTATTGGAAATAATGCTCATTAATTGGGAAATGGCTGAACAAATTATGGTTTTGTAATGGAATGCTGTTGTTCCTTACCAATGATGAAAGAGATGGTTTTAAGAGAAACCTGAGAAGACTTGCAAGAACTGAGGGAGAATGAAATGAGCAGATAGTTAAAAACAAAAACAGAAGCAAAAAAAAAAAAAAAACTTTGAAAGACTTAAGAATGTGGATAAATTTCAGTGACCAGGATTCCAGAAGTCTGATGGACCTGCCTCCTGATAGACCCAAAATGCAGAATAAGAAATAGGTTTTTGGACAGGGCCAGTGTAGGATTTTATTTTACTTGACTATGTATATTTGTTATAAGGATTTTTTTCTTTAGCAGTGGTAGAAATAGGATGGAGAATGGAAATAGTGATAGGATGATCAAAAAATAAAGAACAAAAGAAAAGAAAGCTTTAGTGTTTGAAGCTTTTTTCCCTAATGCACAAGAGAACAAAAAAAGGCCAGAAGGACTCACAGACAAGTAGGACAGCTTTTAAAATTACTGTTGTTTATTTTATCTTTAAAAGGGAGTCGTATGTAATAAAGTTCTACGTTTGTATGTACAGTCCTTTTATTATACTACGTACATGGAACCATTTGTGTCACTTTGGTTATAAATTCACAATAAAAAAGTCTTGTGTGAAATTTTTTTCTAGCATTTTACATACTATCCAAAATGACAATAATAAACTTCTCAGGTCTTAATATTTTAAAGAAAAACATAGGGATTTATGGGTCATAACCTTAGGTTATTTAGTTAGACTGTGTTGACAGTCAAAATACAGTGTGAGAACATGCCAAAAAACATGACATTCATTAGTTGGTATTTATTTAGTTGTGCAGCAAAAATGTTACACAAAATTAGCTCAGATGGTTTAAAAAAACAGCAAAAGACATGATTAAGTTAAATATAATTTGTGTGCTCTCTATGTCGGTTAGGTATGCTGAGGCCAATATTGCATTTTGGCTTAAATATTTCTTTTGTATAGTTAATGTGTTATCACAGTCCTCTTTTTATGACCTCTGATCCCTAGATTCATTCTGTGTTTGTACATTGAAACCTCACTAATTTAGATTGATAGGAGACTAGGAAGAATTTAGCAAAAGCAACAATTTTTCTTCTTTGAGGGGCACATATAGCACCTTGCAACTGAGATAACTTCATGGATTAACTCACATTAGTGAATAGATCATTTCTGTTTTTTAAAAAATTTTTTGTACTGATGCCATTTGTTTTTATATCATCTATTTCCTATTATAGTCCTTCCCTTTTACCCTCTCTCAGAACTGTTTCATCATGTATAATAAAAATCTTCTAAAGGTAAGAAAAAAATTCTACATATCTCACTGACTTATCAAAAAAGTCTAATGTGATATTGTGGTATACTACAGCTGTGGTCCTAGGGCTAATAAAGAAGGAGGGAAAGATGTCACAGTTCCCCCACTTTGAGGCCAAGCTGATAACACTGATTTCTACTTAGCATAGCACAGGTTAACAGTGGCAGAACTTCACTATTTTGTTTAATTGGCATTTAAAAAAAATGTTACAGAAGAATTCAATTTCTTCTGGTGCAGATTTCTGACTTAATGTCATTTACATGTTAAAACTGTAATTTTCTGAGTTTCCCTAATTTGAAAAGATGTATGAAAATTGAGGTAATTTTTTTTTCAACTGTAGGCTTTTAGGAATGTGTATTTATTTTTAAGATTAAAGTTCAATATTTTTCTCCTAGCTGCATTTGCCGACAATTTTTTAACTGATGAATTTATAATTAAATGGCTTCCTAAAGATCTTAGAGACTGAAAAAAACATTTTTTTTTCTTTTTGCAGGGGGTAAGGCAGGGAAATTGGGGTTAAGCAACTTGCCCAAGGTCACACAGCTAGAAAGTGTGTCATGTGTCAGGCTGGATTTGAACTCAGGTCCTCCTGACTCCAGGGCTGGTGCTCTACTCACTGTACCACCTAGCTACCTCTGAAAAATAATATTTTTAAAAAGGTTATTCTTGTCTCATTTTTTTAGAGGTATCTCGGCCTTTTACCTTTTTAATGCATTTTTATCATTGATAGTGATAAAGCTGTGCCTGTTTTCCAAGGACCATATTAGCTTAAGTTTGTAGAGAGCCTCAATACCTGATTAGTTGCAAGGTCATGAACTTTGATCATCTAACATGTCCAGGGATTGCTGTCTTGATAAAGGGAGAATCTTTTGTTGACCTCATAGATCTTTGGAATGATATTTATTGATATAACTAATATGGCATACTTTGTGTGTATTCATTGACTTTCCTAATTGGTGCATTTATTGGCTGGTGGGTACGATGTGTACCCTTAAAAATTAAATAGACATTAGACTAATAAAGTATAGTTATGTTTCATATTTTTTTCTTTTAAACTACAAGTAAATAATTGCAGTCTGCATAGTTTTATTAAAGACAATAATTTGTAAATTAATCCAGAAATTATTTAGCCATCTAATTACAGCTAAGTTCATTCCTTTTCTGGGGTAAAAGGAAAAGCAGTGTATCTTACTTGTTTTGTGATGGAAAAATAAATATCTCGTTAAGGTTTTGAGGAAGACTTTTTCCTTCAAAAAATTCTTTATTTTTTCCACAAAAATTAGTAGTAATAGCTGCTTACACTTATATTTTCTTTAAAAATATTTATGATGTGCTTTATCATTATTATCTCATTTGATCCTCATAACAAATCTGGATGCTTCTATTTTACAGATTAGGAAACTAAGGATCAGGGAGATTAAGTCGTATATAACTGAGATGGCAAGGATTGTACAAGTTCAATGCACTTTTCGCAAGTATCTTCTTAGATTCACTTGTAAAAGAGATACCTATTTGTAGGCATATACTTTATTTATTTATTATTTAGCTTATTGTATTCTATTCTTTATCTCTTTAAGTCCATATATATTTTTAATAAGTGAGCTATTGTATATTTTTTTTCCAGACCCAGTTTGCCTGTGTGACAGAAGGTGGAATGATTTTATTTACTAAGCTTATGGAATAGTTTTTTTTCTTTTTAGCCTATGCTTCTAATAATTAATTTTTGAGTATTTTATTTTTTCTGTTCCAAACCTAACGAACACCAATAAAATAAGCATCTCTTTATACAAAGTAGAGTAAGTAAAAGAGGATCTTACATGAAACTCTGAATCTTTATTACTTATAGCTTGGTTTTTCTTTTTAAGTATATGACAGATTCAGTTTATAACAGATGAATTCTGATGAAGAAAATATTTTGTATTTTTTTCTGTGTAATGGTTTCAGCTGTTTGTATCAGAACACATATGACAAATCTGTAAGAACACCATAAACAAAAATCTGTCTTAAATGTTTTACTGATGTCCTGAATCTTACCATAATTGTGGTTGCATGAGGAGTGCTTTTGGATACTTTTGAGTCTTAGACAACCCCTTTCAGCAGCACAAACTTTGTGTTATCTCTTATGACCTTTTACAACACTATCAAAGAAAATTTCATACGTTGACAAGTTACCACCTCCAAGACTGTGTTAAAGTTTTTAGCCTTTGATAAATCTTTTGATTAAAATGATCTTTGTGTAATAGATTGTTTGGTAACCAGCATAGTTAGGAAATGAATTGTTTTGTTTAACAAAATATTCTAGTTATGTAGAGTTCCTCAGATAGGCATCGTGAAGTATCCATTTTCAGAGAATTAGAATGCAATAAAATAAGCTCAACATTGAAACTATCATGAACATAATTCAGTAATATTTTCATTGAAACTATCATAATACCCTGGGGTTATAGGGATCATTATATGAGCTTCTTATAATTGTATTATAGAGGTTCAAAAATACCTGTTAGTAGAGACTTCCAGCTGATTATTAGGTAACAGAATTTAGAAGGGGGTATCCTACCCTTCTACTCCTAAGAAAACAAGCTGCTTGACTGCCCTTCAGTCAGTGCAGCTGTACTGGGACATATGTATTCCCAAAAATCACCATACTATGCAAAATTGGGCAATAAAACCACTGGCCTATGGGGGAAAAATGGAGTTTGAGCACAATACTCAAAAACATTGTTAAGTCACATAAAAAAGAAAGGAACCTAATAAAAAATAATAACACAGCTTTTTACCCGTTAAATGGTTGGGAAATCAATAAATTCTATAATAAAATAATAGAAGTGTCTGCCTTGGGTTGCTGCTTGTCCTGTGCCACAGTTCCCGGGGGATCTGGGCTGTCAAAGTCAGAGGCTACTGGGGAGACTGAACCTCATCTGCCTGAAACTCTAGGAAAGGTGGAAGGAGGAGGAAGAAAAACCAGGGAGGAGTATTTCATTTGTAGGAACCAGCCTTCTTTCCTCAGCTGCTACTACATCAGAAACTTTATAATGAATATGTCATTTTACCCTGAAAAAGTTTTACCCTGTTTTGCTTGTGAAAATGGAAAGGATGTAACTTTTGAGTTATGAAGTGATTAGGTTTTCTGTGTTCTTGAGGAAAAAAATTGAGCATCAGCAAATTAAGTGAAATTTGTGTTAATGCTCAGATTTCTCCCCTAATATGTCAGTTGAGTTGGGACAAGTTCTCATTTTCAAAACAAACTTTATAGCAGAATTGACTATATTTGTCAGTGATACGGGCATCCTTTTATTGGCCCGGGTGCAAAAACATGTTGTGCTTTATTCTTTGTGTTCCCTTGCCTTGTATTCAGTCACTCATAAAGTCATATTGATAATTTTCTTTGAAATGTGAACTTTATATGTTTTTCATTCTGTCTTTGCTCTCAAAATCCAAATTTTGGCCTTGTAGGCTCCTACATTTACTATATCATCTGTTTAATTATCCCTAATACTACCCTTTTGTGTTATGTTCCCTTTGCAAAATATTCAGTGTCTCTGGGCTTAGTTTCCCAACTAAAACTTCTCTACACATACCTATTTATGGTTCTGGCCAAGACTTTCAACTGTTATTTGTACAAATTACCTCTTTAGATAGAATTCAGGTATTCCTTGACTGTGCCATGAGTTTACTTTCTGAATTACCTCCTATCTACCATATGTTTTTTCTCTAGCTTGGAATGTTCCCTCTTTCCCCTAACCTGTTTGGGTTATTATGCCCCATATTTTGAAGCTTTATAAGCTCAGTTCCTTCCATCTATTACAGTAAACAAATGTGTTAAGCAAGGCTTACATTCTATTAGAGGAAACTACATGTAAGCAGATAAATATATACATGATAATTTAAGGATGAAAACAGCACTTTACTGCTAGGGGGATAGAGATGGTTTCCTGTAGGAGGCAGAGCATGAATTGAGCATTGAAAGGAATAAAGGTTTCTAAGAAGTAGAATGCATTTCAGTCAGTATGAATGTTGAAACCTTCCTCCACCTCTCCAGGTCTCATTTAATTCCTCCAGTTGCCGATTCCTATAGCCCTTACTGTCTGTATCATTCATTTGGCATATGTCTTTCCTGACATTGCTTTTTTATGTATACAGTTTTGTCTTCATTTAGTGGTTACCTCTCTAGCAATCTTGACTCTGGAATGCAGTCAAGAACAAGGAGGGAAATGGAAAGCCCAAAGAAATGTCATAGGTGACCATCTGTGATCACAGGAGAGCTCTCAGTTGGTCACCCAGAGCCTATTAAATTTTGTTTCAAACATATTTCACTAAAATTAGTTTATCTACTTTCTAAACCCAAAGACACTTAGAAGCAGCTAAGACAGTAGATATATATAGTGCTCAGTGGGATTCAGAAAAATGGCCTTTAGTTTCAGTTATACCACTACTTATCTCTATTACATTAGGTACATCACTTAACATCTGGGCGTTAAGTTCTTCATCTGTAAAATTAATAAACTGGTTTTTATGACTTTTTCAGCTTCAAAATCTCTATAATATTAGAGGCAAGAACATAACAGCAGGAAGGACAGTGAAGGATATACAGAAAAAGCATAGAACAGACTTAAGAAATCAAAAAGCATAGCATCTCAATGCAGAGAACCTTCTGTAGACAGACCTAAGGAATCAATCCCTGAAGTCATTTACAGATTTAAACTCGGCAAGGGTAAGTTACTTGCACATTACTAGTACTTACTAACCCAGATCTTCTGGGTCCAAAAGTTTATAGTTCTTCTAAGTATACTGCTGGGTTCCTTCTCGAGTGGTTAGAAAGTTTTGATATTTATTTCACCAGACATTGATCACTTATTTGGGTAGTATTATAAAGTGGTAATTTCTGTTCCTTATGATGGTGAGATAAATGGTATGTCGGCATATTCTGGACTGTAGACTCTTTGGGAGCAATGTGTTTATTGTTTTTGTTACCTGCAGTGCCCACATATATAGCAGTAAAGAGGCTGTATAGTATAATGAACATTGGACTAGGAATCAGAAGAGTGGAATTTTAATTCCTCATCTTCTGTTTACTAGTTGTGTTGTGATTTGGCAAGTGTCTTAATCTTTCTGAGCCTCAGGTTCCTAATCAGTAAAATGTGGATGAAATTAGTCATCTCTGTTTTATGGAGTTCTTCTCTTTTAAGATACAGCTCAAGCATCACATTTTTCATGAAGCTTTCAATGACGGTACTACTCTTGACAGTAACTTCCCTTTCAGACTGCACTATAGTAGTACCACTTTGTATATATTTGTACGTATTCGCTTCATATTTATGCTGGATGAGATTTTTTACATTTAATTTTTTATTTTTTTTCAGTTACTTGTAAACAAAAATTTGTAACATTTGTCTTTTAAAATTTTGAGTTCTAAATTCTCTGCCTTTCCTTTTTGAGAAGGCAAGCAGTTTGATATAGATTACACAAGTGCAGTCTTGGAAAACTTTCCATATTTGCTATGTTGTAAAAGAAAACACAGACCAAAAAACCCCAAAATAATAAAGTAAAAAAAATACCCTTTGATCTTATTCGGACTCAATTTTTTATTTGGTTGTGGATAGTATTTTTCATGATAAGTCCTTCAGAATTGTTTTGGATAACTGTATTGCTGAGAATATCTAAGTCATTCAGAGTGGATCATCGTACAGTATTGCTGTTACTGTGTGCAATGTTTACATGGTTCTGCTCATTTCACTTTGCATCAGTTCATGTAAGTCTGTCCAGGTTTTTCTGAAAGCATCCTGCTTGCTTATTATTTCTTTTTTTCAAGTTAATTTATTTTTAGTTTTCAACATTTACTTCCATAAGATTTTGAGTTTCAAATTTTCTCCCCTTTTCCTTCTCTCTCCCCAAGATGGCATGCAATCTGATATAGGCTCTACTTATACATTCATATTAAACATTTTCACATTAGTCATGATATAAAGAAGAATTAGAGCTAATGGGAGGAAGCATGAGAAAGAAGAAGCAAAACAAAACAGCAAGAAAAGGAGATAGTATGCTTCCATCTACATTTAAACTCCAAAATTCTTTGTCTGGATATGGATAGCATTTTCCATTGTGAGTCTTTTGGGGTTGTCTTAGATCCTTGCACTGCTGAGAAGAGCTAAGTCTATCAAAGTCAGTCATCGCACGATATGGATGTTACTGTGTACATTGTTCTCCTGGTTCTGCCCATTTCATTCTGCATCAGTACATATAAGTCTTTCCAGATTTTTCTGAAGTCTGCTTGCACATTATGTCTTATAGCAGAATAGTATTCCATCACAATCATATACCGCAACTTGTTAAGCCATTCCCCAATTGATGGACATCCCCTCAGTTTTCAATTCTTTGCCACAACAAAAAGAGCTGCTAAAAATATTTTGCAAACATAGGTCTTTTTCCATTTTCTTTTATCTCATTGGGATATAGATCTAAGTGAATACTGCTAGGTCAAAGTGTATGCACAGTTTTATAGCTTAGTTCCAAATTGCTCTCCAAAACTGAGTTTACAACTCCACCAACAATGCATTAGTGTCCCTATTTTTCCACATCTGCTCCAACATTTGTTACTTCACTTTTCTGTTATGTTAGCCAGTCTGATAGGTGTGAGGTAGTACCTGACAGCTGTTTTAATTTGCATTTTTCTAATCAAAAGTGATTTTGAGCATTTTTCATATCACTAGATAGCTTTGATTCCTTCTGAAAACTGCCAATTCATATCCTTTGACCACTTATCAATTTGGGAATAGCCCTTATTTTTATAACTTTGACTCAGTTCTCCATATATTTTTTTTTTCTTCTTGGAGGGGAGAAGGGAAGGCAATTGGGGTTGAGTGACTTGCCCAAGGTCCCACAGCTAGTAAGTGTGTCAAGTGTCTGAGGCCGGATTTGAACTGAGGTCCTTCTGACTCTAGGGCCAGTGCTCTACTCACTGTGCCACTTAGCTGCCCCTAGTTCTCCATATATTTGGAAATGATGCCTTTATTGCTATAAAGGGACTTGCTATAAAATTTTTTCCCCAGTTTCCCACTTCCCTTCTAATCTTGGCTACATTGGTTTTGTTTGTGCAAAACTTTTTTAGTTTGATGTAATCAAAATTATCCATTTTGCATCGCATAATATTACCTTTCTTGTTTGGTCACAAATTTGTCCCCATCCATAAATCCGACAGATAAAATATTCCGTGCTCCCCTAATTAGCTTATGATACCCCCTTTTGTTCTAAATCATCTACCCATTTTGACATTATCTTGGTATGACAGTGTGAGATACTGTTCCATATCTAGTTTCTGTCAGACTGCTTTCCAGCTTTCCCAGCACTTTTTGTTAGCGGTTTGTTGGGTTTTTTTTAATCCCCAAATCTTGAATGTTTGGGTTTGTCAAACATTAGGCTGCTATGGTTGTTTACTACTGTGTATTGTTTATGTAAGTTTTTAAATTCGTATTTGTTGACTCCTATCTTAGTTTTTGTATTTGTGTCTTCAAATAGTAGTTGCTCAATAAATAATAGTTGATCGATTATTTATATTTCCTGTTGGAAAATGAGCTCCTCCAGAGAAGTGACTGTTTTTGTTTTTCTTTCTTTTCATCCCCAGAACTCAGCACAGTGCCTGGCACAGAGCAAACCCTTAACAAATGCTTGTTGAGTGATTGTTAACTTTTGTACTATGTGCTATCCAGGGTTATGAGGATCCAAAGAAATAATGTTGACAAAGCACTTTGTAAAGTTGTAAACCGTTACATAAACGTAAGCCATTATTATGGTAGTATGTGATTAAATGCATAGGTTGGCAGAATTGAAGTATAGTTTGGAGATGAATAGGAGATTTATATTATGAAAACACTTTTAACCAAGACAAATTTTATAATATCTTTATTGTTTTTAAAAAACAACCAAATGCTTAGTTTTATATGCTCATTCTGAGAAATACTTAGATTGGCAGAGATTATAATAACAACTTACTCTTAATTTAACTGTCTAGCTTTCATATATAATTGCTTGTATGTTTTGGGATTATATGACAATCAATTCAATTATATTTGAGTTAAGGCATTTTTTCTACATAATCTAAGTTGTGTTAAATTAGATATTTTTACTAGCTGTAATATGCCTTCTAAAATGGTTGGTTTATCTTCAGGAGTATTTTGGATACTAAGCAACTCTGATTAAATACGACGTCAAAGCTACAGTGCATTGACATAGAACATTCACTGACCAAAACCTGGCCTTGAATTTGAAGTATAAAATTGTACAAGATTAAAGTAGACAAATCTTTAAACCTTAGAAAGGGCACTGAACTTGGGCCTGAATTTGAACCTTAGTTGTACCACTTAATACCTATTACACTGAGCAAGTCACTTATTCTCTCTGTACTTCAGTGCCCTCATTTGTAAAATTACAAGGTTGCACTAAGGAGCCTTCTTAGTTCTAAATCTGTGATGCTTACTCAGTGTATAGATAAGCAGTTGAAAACATGAAAGTAGAATATCTATTTTAGCTGCCAAGGGATGCTAGTTAGAAACATGGGGGAAGCATATTGTAGTAGCAGTTTAGATTTGAAGGTCTTTCCCACCCATTAATAGGCCATGTGACCTCCTTATGTCACAGGAAGGCACTGTGGTGGGAGGAGCTTCCTGACAGGCAAAGGAAGTTGTTACAGGAAAATGCAGAGAGAGACAGAAAGCAGTTATGGCTGCGAATGGCCGCTGTCGTGATATTAGAGCTGAACAGGCTGACTTAGGTGTACTATGAGTTTGTTTCGGGGAAGACTCCAGCAGGGGATTGGAGAGGTTTTGGATTGGCAAGTCTCCATGTTGTGATAGTGTGTATGGAATGTTTTACTGCTCTGATAAATTGGGTAAATGGCTTGTGGGATATGGTTCTCTGTTGTCTGAAAAATGGTTTACTTCTACCTTCTATGTGGAGAGTCTTCTATACTTTGCAGTACAGAACTACATAAGGCATTTTGACAGTCATCATCTACATTGTTATTATTGCCTTACTGGTACACATATTAATATAAGAACCAGAGATGGGCAAATAGTACATTTTTATAATAGAATTCAAGTTAAGTCATTTTTAGTGCAGCATCAAAGCTAAGTGTTTTTTGCACTGAGATGGGCATAGGATAAAGTCTTAGAAAATATCTTTGGCTACTGAAATAAATTTAATAGATTAAGTGGGTTTCCATTCAACCACTGAATAATTTTTAAAATATTTAATAGTGGTAATTCTTATTTGGTTGGCATAGATAATTAGCTAGAAGGTATCTTTTAGTTGAATCTACTAATTTTACAGATGTAGAAATTGAGTCCAAGAGAAGTGACTTGTTCAGGGTCACTTCATGAGCCCCCGCCCCCCAAGAGTTATTATGAATATTAAAATAAATGCATATTGTTACTTGACTGTGTTATCAGATCTAGTATATATCAGTTTCCAGAATGCTGGTGGTAAGATTTGGTTTAGAGAATGGTGTAGTAGAAATGAAGGGTAATATTTGCATTTTGTTAAAATAGGTCATTTTTAAAAAATCATAAGATGGTCCTAAGTATGGTTCATTGTGCATGTTTTTCAGAGCATTATTTTGAGCTCCTATGAATATTGGGGACTTGCATAAATCTGTTTTTCCTTAGCCTTTTAACTTTTTATTACTATTTGAATTATTGAATTTATGAATTATTGAATTTATTGTATATAATTGTGAATTATGAATCATTGAATTTATAACTGTTTGAATTAAACAAGTATGACATTAGATATCATTTAGGCTTTTATAATAGTTTTTCATCAAGAGAATATGTTACTTTAGTGATAGGGAATTGGGTGCTGCGATTATGTTTCCCCTTCAAACATTTTCTCTTTAGTTTTTGAAATAACCATATATTGGTTATTGTTTATTTTTACACCTTTGGGTTGAAAAAGACAACCCTTTGGGGTGGATGATGCCAAAAGACATGATTTCTATTTTCTTTTTCTTTTAAACAGTTTGAACAGAAGGCTGGTGCAGTTTTTGAAGAAATTACAGATAAATGTAAGTATTACTTTTAAAAATAATGCTTTAATTTAAATAATTTTTAAGTACATTAGCTTAATTAGTGTGATTGGTAAATATAGATAGCTAATTATTGTAATGAGAAACTTGACCTGTTATTAGCAGTTTTACTTGACCTGTTATCACCAGTTTTATTCAAGTAGTTGGGTTGGTTTTGTTAATTAACATTTATAATTGATGATCTACAATATATTTGTGTTTAATTGGTTAAACATATTTGCCATGGCCACTCTTTGAATTGAGGATGGTAGTATTTTGGGGGAGATATGAGTATCTTACAATGTCTTGTAGTTTTTTAAGTCTGGATAAAAAAATCATTATTACTACTTAAATATTTGTAAGTAAAAGCTATATAAGATCATAGGGTTATAGATTTAGTTAACAAGCATTTATTAAATGCTCACAATGTGCCAACACTGTGCTAGATATTAGAGTACAAAATAAAACAGAGCTGGAAAGGCCCTTAGAGACCATCAAGTCCAGTCTTATTTTACAGATTAAGAAACTGAGGCTTAGAGGGGTTCATTGATTTGCCCAAGGTGGAGTTTGAACATACATCTTCCTGATTCCATGTCCAGCATCCTATCCATGACTTGGTAGTTCATCTCATCTCCTGGCTTACTCATTTTTTTGAGCAGAAACTTAAGAGTTGTACCTTGTTGTTTTCAATTAAGTTTGAGACATCAGTAAAAAGGACAGGGGAGGAAGAGTTTTTATGATATAATATTATTAATCCCATTATGTTACTAATTTTTAATCCTATAATACCAGGTTTGGGTTTTTTGCGGGGGGGGGGGGGGGAGTAAGGCTGGAATTCTATAGGGATTGAGAAGGAAAAAAATAGAAAAGTGGAACCATATAAAAGATTGAGCTTACTTTCTTGAAACTTAAAGTAGTGTCTTTTGCTTGTGTGTTACCTGTAGTTATGAATATCAAGTAAATAGATTCACAGACCTGTTTTATGTCTGTCTGTTCCTAAGTACTGGATAGTCACAAGCTTAATTGCCTACTGGTTATGAAAATGTGTGGTCTTTTTGCAACCATAGGCAATATATGTTTATAAGTTACATGTCATTCAAGTGCTAGAGACCCTGTGAAATCAGTCCCTTTAAGTTAGAACACAAAATTGCTTCCCTGGAACCTCAGGGATATTCAGACAGTTTCCAAACAAATACTTTTGATAGTCTCTTTTATGCATTTCTGGCATATAACTCAAAGATTATCAGTTATGATTCAGAATATTGGTTTTTTTTTTCTTAACAAAGGATACAACACTTGGAAAGTAAGTTAAATTGTAAAACCAGTTTGACCTCTTTGTAACTGTATCTTATGGAATTTAAAAAGAAACAGACCACTTATTCCTACTCTATAAAAATCACATTTATTTTTATGTAAGTGGATCCTTTATTGGTGATTAAAAGGTAAAAACCTTTGTGTGAGCAATTACCAAAAAAACCTTTATTTTTAGTGCCTTATTCTTGTGTGCTTTAGATGTAATTAATTGATTAATGCTGCTCTGTGAAAATGAAAAAATTTAAATCTCAGCATTAAAAAATTTGGATAGATATTGAGACATTGTTTTAAAAATTATTTTGATCCTCATCTAAAGTTTGAAGATAGAAGAATTCTTGATATCTTCTCTCATTTTATTTTTCAAAAGAGAAAAACTGTTCCTACTTTCTTATTGAAAGTAGTCTCTCCTTTAACCTGTCAGATTTCTTTTAGCAACATTCCTGACTCATTGGATTTAGTGCCTGAAAGAACTTTAATTATCTCCCTTCATTTTACAGATGAAGAAACTGAGGCCTAGAGAACTTAAACCAGGCAGAGTAGGTGGTTTCAAAATCAAAACTCCTTTTTTACATGTAACAAAAACCAGTATGAGCCATATTTATTTGGTGTGTCATAATGAGACAATTTATTTTTCTGTCTGTAGGAAATGTATTCAGAGTTCCACTTTGGGAAACCAAGTACACATCTTAGTTGGGTGAAGTTGGGGGTGAGTTTAAATAATAGGGTCTCTAAGGAATCAAGAAAGAAAGTGAGAGAGTGCTGAAAATGCAGCTCTTGGGGCTAGCCAGGAAAAAGTTTATGTGTACCTGTATGTGTGTGTGTGTGTGTGTGTGTGTGTGTAAGTTTTGGATTGCCTATGTTACATTTTTCTAACTGACATAATTGAACCGTTTCACTATATCTGTGATTCTATCAGTGTGCCTACTCTTTGGAACCTAATCATACCTTCTGAACCTTTTAGACTTGACTCTTACTTGTTTCCAAGAAGGTCTACTTAATGTACTAGAGGTTTTCCTCCAGGTATCTTTGTATTTTAGTAGGTACAGTGCAACATTGTGGCTGTCTGTCTTTTATCCCTTGTTCTTACTATATGACAAACCCACTTCTTTTTCAGACAGTTCATATTTCTTTACTACTAGTGAGAAAGTCCTTGTTGGTAATGTGCTGAAGTCTTATTTTCACTGATTCTTTATCTCTTTTGCTCTTGGGTTCTCCTGTAGTGCTTATTCTTTGGAGATGGTGGCATTCTATATATCATTCACAATCATAAGTTATCTTTGGAGCAGTAGTGGTATTTAAAAGAGGAAATTTTGTGACTAACATAATTGAAACTTCTGATGGAATTTAAATGGAGACATGGCCACAAAATGAATTCTTCTCTTGAGTGTATAACTAAGTTAAAATGCATTGTCTTCAGTCTAAATAAGCCCTTAAATTGTTGAATTATTAACTAATCTATATCAGTTTGAGTCTGCCAGATGAGTAAACATTGGATTTTAATTTAGTTTAATTGTTTTTTTTGGGTTAGGTTTTTTGTTTTTTTTAATACTACAGTTATTTCCTGATATGCACCCTAGAATCTTCCTTTGTAACAAATCAACAATCCCTGAATCTGTCAGCATTTGCAACAGTAAGCATCCATAGCTTCCCCCGTATTGAGAGGAGGAAGGCATGTTGTATCATCTGTCCCCTGGAGCTAGTATTAATCATTGCATGAAATTTGAGTTCAGTTTCCTTTTAGTGGTGTCATTTATATTATGATAGTCATATCTTTTTGTTTCTATGTTCTTTGTTTTTGTATCAGTTCATTCAGTTGTAAACAAACATTTTCAAAAAATAGTATTTTGGTGTCCTGTTTCTATTGTCATAATGAACAAATGATTTATAGTTTTACCAAATGGCTGATAACAGGCAATAGTTTTGTCTTACATTATTCAAAATTCTACATTTCAGTCTCATTTCTATATGTAGAGTTACAGGTGAGTTAGCATTAATTAATCATGCATGAATGTCTTGCATTTCAAGCTGGTTCTTCCATGTATTCTATAAACAGCATTTTTTTCTCTTCTGGTATAGCTTGCTTAAATAGAAGGCATCTCTGTCCACTGATTTACAGATAGAATTTTTTTTTTTTTTGGTTGCCTCTGAGGTAACAGAAGAAGTTTTCATTTGTTTAGGAGGAAAAAAAATAAAGGAAAATAAATCCCCAAACCACCCAAGCAAATAACAACCCCAAACATATTCCTAAGATCCTGATTTAAGCAAGATATGATTAGAATAGCCCTCCATCCTCTCATCTGTCCTTTGAGGTCAGTTTTTCAATCAGTTCTTAGAGTGAAGCAAGTTCTCTTCTCTCAATTAAGTTATTTCTCCCACCCCCCCAGCACAAAAACTAAATGAACTGCTTAAAGGATGTGTTGAGATGGGCTTCTTCCTGCAGCTGATCACTGGATCAGAGTGCTACTGGTAAATATGTGCATACACCCTGAACATACACTTCAGGATAGTTTTTGCCACTGACATGAAGTTCTTCTGGAAGGAGACACTTATTTTGGATGGAAATAATGTCTCATCGTCCAACTGGTCCTGAACCCCAGCCATCAGGTAATCAATGTACTTTGGTACAGAGCACTTAATAGGCTTCTTTATATTGGTTCCATCTGCCCAGTGATATATTTTGGGCCAGCTGACATCACAGGCAGCTCTCTTCAGTACAGAAGTCTGTGATGGTCTCATAAAGCGTATTGATCTGGTTGAAGAAATCCACAATGTTCATTGCAGCCCACTCATTTAAATCCTTCCCCTCAGGAAGCATAACAGCCATCTGTAAGTTGCTGCTCCTGAGGATTCCTTTTGTATCTTTCTCATGAAATTTTGAAAAGCTCAAATCATATTAGTTTTATTTTTGAGTTCAAGATTTATTCTTCATATGTTATCTGTTATTTTGATAAACACTTATGTATGAGTTATGGAAGTTGAAAGTAGTCTTCATCTGTTCTTAAAATGGACTTGTCATAATTACATTTGCTAGCAACAGTTTCAATGGCAAAATTAAAAAAAAAAATTTAAGATGTTAGTGGAAGAAAACAAATCCTGGCTCTAGTCAAACTTTTTAAACTTTGGCTTTACATTTTTTCCGCTCTTGTACTGTGTAATCCTAGTAGAGAAACGAAGCTAGCCAGATAGCTAATAACACAATTGTGTGAATTCTTGAGGTAAAATTGTATTTGTCATCTTCCTTTAATTTGGAAAACCATGTTTTTGGTAAGTATTTATGGAAAAAAATGAATTTGAGAAAACTAATATTCCTTTAGGAAGAAGGGATAGGAATAATTATTTCTATAGTGCCTGCTATATGCCAGGCACTGTATCACATTTGATCTTCACAACAACCCTGGAAGGCAGGTGGGTTTTATTATTATTTCCATTTTACACATGGGAAAACTGAGGCAGATAGGTTAAGTGACTGGGCCAGGATCACAGAGCTAGTAAGTGTTTGAGGCTGAATTTGAACTCAGGTATTCCTGATTTCAGGCCCAATATTCTATCTACTATGCCCTAGTTACCAGTAGCTCTAAGTAATATTTGTAAATAGATGAGAGACATCACAAGAGCTGGTATATGGTTAGGTTCCTTGGCTTGAGGTATGTACAGTGTCCTAATGGTTCAATGAGTTAATTGTTCCTCTACTACAGTATCATTATTGTAATTTTAATTAAATAATGAGGTTTTTAGAATAAGGAAAATGAATCCTGTTGACTTATAAGTATTGCCCTAAATTAGGTAGTATGATTAATTTCTTATAATGGCATTTTATTAATGTCCATCCTGATAGTAAGAACAATCAATTGTTCACAATATATAGTACTTAAAAGTTTGCAAAGTCATTTTATCTTGATGTGATAGGTTGTATAATGTGGGATTCGTATTTTCACTCATAGACTGGTGGAATTTTAGGACTTCTGGAGGTCTTGTCCTAAGTTTATACATTTGAGAGGCATTGTGGTGTAATGGATAGAGTACTGGAATTGTCAGACGACCTGGGTTTAAATATCATCAGTGACGTTTATGAATTGTGTAACTGTGGGCAATTCACTTAACCTCTCATTGTTTCCTTTCATGTAAAATGGAAATAATACCACGATTTGTTCACTCAGAAAAATCAGGTTGTGTTTTTTTTCTTCCAGCATTATATCATTGGGGCAAGTTTGAAGGAGACAAACACGTCTGGGTTTTCAGTTAGGATAGCTCGCAAGTTTAAAGATCTTCCAGAGATAGTATGATGTTCTAGCTCTGGAGCTAGAAGGGGCCTCAGAGGCTGTCTGGTTCAGTTCCCTTTATGGATGAGGAAACTGAGGGTTAGAGAGATTAATGTAAATTCAAAACAAATAGTTAAATTGAGGGTGTTGGACTTGACAATCCCCAGGGTTCCTTGTACTTCTATGATAAATGACCTAATAACCACCTTAGGGACATTCTGGAGAGCCTGAATCCTATCCTATTGAGACATTAGCTGATGGGAGGCATAGAGGATCAGAAGATTTGCAGAAAGAGTTGACAATTTTCTTCTGTGACCCGAAGTAAAGCAGTGGTTACTATAGAAAATGTTCTTGAATAAGGATAATAATGCCTAGTATTTATTTAGTTTTTTCAAGGTTGCAAAACATTTTAGTTTATTTTTTTTTTGAGGGAGGGGCAGGGCAATTGGGGTTAAGTGACTTGCCCAAGGTCACACAGCTAGTAAATGTGTCAAGTGTCTGAGGCTGGATTTGAACTCAGGGCCGCCTGACTCCAGGGCCAGTGTTCTACTCACTGGGCCATCTAGCTGCCCCTGCAAAGCATTTTATAACTTACCTAGTTTGGTCCTCATAACAATCCTAGGAGGCAAGTGCTGTTAGTATCTCCATTTTACAAAAGAGAAAACTGAAGTGGAGAGAAGAAAAGTAACTTGCTTAGGTTCATATAGCTATCAGGTGTGACAAGATTTGAACTCAAGTCTTCCTGACTCTAATTCTGATACTCTAATGAATATTTTTTAACCACCCAGCTTTCTCTATCAGGAGAAAATATTTTCAGTGGTACATTCATGGGGATAAGGCTAGCCGTGATGAAACAAACACTACACTAGAGTCATAAAGCCTGGGTTGTTGACCTACGACCTTTGTGAACTTAGACAAATGACTTCTCTTTAGTTTTTTCCTCCTTGATACCAGGCACTCTTAAAGATCTTTAGGTCAGATGATCCCTTTCTGTCTCACTAGTGTTATGTCCAAGATTCAGATCAAGCTGTTCCATTGTAACAATCCATGTTACTTGAGAGGGAAACCTATCGTGGATTGTTACAGGTCCTTTTCCTTTGACATGGTTCTGTTTATTTTTATGCATATGACTTAGATAATAGCATAAATTCATTTATTTACTTAGCTAGCATTTATTCGGCATCCTTTTGTACCATGTACTGTGCTAGGTGCTGGGGATACAAAGTAAGGCAAAAACAGACCCTGCCCTCAAGGAGCTCACAATCAAAAGGGGTAAATAATGTGCAAACAATTATGCAAAAACACGATATAGGCAGTATAAATTAGAGATAGTCTCAGAAGGAAGGCACTAGCATTTGAAAGACTTTGTGTTCTGAGTTAGTAATTTTAAAAGAGAGAGAGAACAAATTTAGACTATGGTTTGGAAAATGGCTTTTGGTTTTGAGGAGAGAATTCTGTGCCAGAAAGCAGTATGAACCAAGGTATGAATGTAGTAATGATCATGATTGACATGTTTGAAATTCGGTGAGGAGACTGTTCTGGCCAGACCAGAGAATTCATTAGGAAATAATGGTAGATGAGATTGGACCAGAAGAGTGTGGCAGTAGAGTGCAAAGCAGAGGAATTTGGACTTCTATAGGCAAGAGAGAACCATAAAAGATTTTTGCTTAAAGGAGTGGTAATGATGAAAACAGTGTTTGAAAAAGGGTAATATGTAGGGGAGATCAGAAATAGGAAGTATAATTCTTGGAATAGAGGTCCAGGAAGAATTGACAGGAACTAGTAGATTGAATATGGAATGAAGAAGTGTGAGCTTAAAGACGGTTGAAGTTTTGAGGCCAGTAGAACAATTGTATCAGTCACAGAAAGAACAGATTCGTGAGATACAAGTTTCGGGAAAAAGGCAGTATTTGGTTTTAAACGAGTTAATTTTCAATAGCAGTAGGTTGGCCTTCCTCTCCCTTCACCCCACTCTACCCTTTCGCTCAGCAATTCATAAAGACTGTCAAATAAATCATAGAGAAGGGTTGTGGTTTGCTTTGGTGGAGGGGAGTACCTTACACCAGTAACAAATTTTTCGGTTTTGAGTGAACCCCCTTCAGAGAATATAACTTTATGCATTACTGTTATGATAGACTTTTGTTCTTTGTGTGATTATAGTAAAAAACACTAGCCTGATAATTAAACACGAAATGTAGGTTCTAGTAGAGGTAGCTTAGATAGCTCAGTGGATAAAGCACTGAGCCTGGAGTCAGAAAGACCTGAGTTCTGGCCTTAGACACCTACTAACTGTGTGTCTACTACTACTAACTGGCCAAGTCACTTAATCCCTGTTTGTCTTAATCCACTGGAGAAGGAAATGACAAACTACTTAAATATCTTTGCAAACAAAACCTCATGGACAAGTGTGGTTCATAGTGTCATAAAGAATCAGACAGGATTGAACAACAACAATGGCTTCTAGGACCACCTTACTGATGTATAACTTTGGAGCCTTGGGCAAGTCACTTAGCTCTGAAGCTTCTGATTATTTATCTGAAAATGAGGGAACTAGACAAGATGATTTCTAAGGTTTTCTCTAGCTTTAATGTCTTTTGATTCAAAGAATTAACAAGCCTTCCTAAAGATCTCTCCCTTACAGAACTGAGGAATAGACACTGGGTAAAATAGAGCTCGTGCAACAACATGAAACATGTAATCTTGAAGGATTGAAGATTTGAATATGATGGTGGGAACAAGAAGAAATAATCAGTAGGCATTTGGAAATAGAAATAGAGCCAGCCCTAGGGAAAGATAAGATCTGGAGCTGTAGATTTGAGAATTATCCACATAGAATTAATAGTTGAAGGAATGAGAAGTAGTTCAGCTCTGAAAGGGAAAATTTTATGATTAAAACTGCAATAAGACTTTTAGGACATTATTTATATACTATAGAAAAAAGTAAATGATTGAAAACTCTTAGCTAGGTCTGTATTATCTTGACTGCTTTTGGAAGGAAACCTTTTTCAGGAACAACATTACCCACCCATTTCAGGAACATTACCCACCCTTCATCTTATTTCTTGAAGATCCTGACACTAAACACCAGGAAACTAAGAATTTTTTTGTTCTTTCGTTAGCTGCCATGATTTGTAAATAATTTCTGTGATGCTTTGTTTTTTAGTATTTGGCATGTAGGATTGTAAAAAACAAAATCTTTGTTTATTTATTAGAAATGAAGTGCAAATGAAACGTTATTATGAACTGTGAATATCAATTGAAGTTTAACTGATGCAGTTAATTTACTTAAACAATACTTGAGTTCCAAAAGTATGAATTCCAAAAGTATGATATCCTGCTTTTATTATATATTTATTAAGTAAATTCATGCTTTTAATAGTAGGCACTTTGTCTAGATACTGAAAACTTATTCTTAGATAACTTTTTATCACCTATGGAAGCAAAATAAAGTTTTTTGGTTTGTTTTATGAGGTGTAAACAACATCCTGATTTGTTGCTGTCATCTGTGATGATAATTATGTGAATTAGACATTTATATTAATTTAGGCTTTGTAATGCATTTTTTGTCCTTATTTTTAATCTTGTTGTAAAATAACTAAAGTATATTTGTCTGTAGTCTTGAAGGAGGCAGCATGAACTATTTATTGGAAGGAGCCTTTGGATTCTAGGGATTCTAGTCCTAGCTCTAATATTGGCTCCCTTCGTGATCTTAGAGAAGTCATTCAGACTCTCCATGAAGGTTTTCTTATCTGTCAAATGGCATACTAATATGTACCATGCCTATCTCAATAGGTTGTTATAAAACTTAAATGAGCTAATATATTAAATACTTTTAACATTAAAGTATAATTTAGCGAATCTCTTGTTAGATGAAATAATACTTTGTCAATAAAGTCATAATTGATGTCTACTTTAATATTACAAAATTTGTCTAAGCAATTTTTTACTTTTTAAGGTGGTGTTATCATGGATGCAGAAATGTCTGAAGATATCGACCACAACTTAACTCCTACTCTTGAAAGCATGTCTTATGGAATGCCGAATCAAACAGGATCTGAAAACTCATTGCTCGATGAAGATGATTATTTTTTGAACTCTGGGGATCTTGCAGGGATTCCAGTTGTTGGTAGTGACAATGAGGATGAACGAGATTTTAGTACAAAGGACAATCCTGCAATTCATGCTGCTGATAGTTTGGAAGTAGATCGAAGAGTAACACAGCATGAATCAGACAGTGAAAAAGAAATACATATTCAAAATAAAGTTAAAAAGGACTTTCCTAAACAGTTTGATCAGGGTTCTGTATTTAAATCCATTCGGAAAGATTTTAGTCTAGCAAGAGAAAACAACAAAGAGACATTTTCTGGAAAGGAGAAAAATAGAGACATACCTTATCAAGAACGTGAAAAACGGTTGGATAAACCCCATAAAGAGGTGGATTCCAGGTTGAAAAGCAGTTTTTTTGATAAAGCAGGTAATAGTGTAATATGTTGGAATAAAACTACAGGACAGAGAAAACAAGAACTAGATGAAATGTCGGTTGAAATAATTGATTATAGTTAATTCAGCAGCTGCTTGCCATGGATCTATTATGTATAAGGAACTGTTCTAGGCCCTGGAGATACACAGGTGAAACAAGCCATAATCCTTTGACCCCCAGGGAGCTTAGGTCTAATGAAGTAATACAGGTAAATGTTAGAATGTGATTAAATTCAAAGGGGAAACTTGAGATAAAGTGCACCAAAAATGCTGAGGAAGAAAGCAATGACTTTCATTTGGGTAAGAGGATGGGTTATGGAATACTTCAGTTGTCTCAGTTAAACCCTGAAAAGAGGGAAGAATTTCATGAGGTGAAGGTGGGTGAAGTCCACTTTATGCAAGAAAGACAACATTAGATAAGGTATAAAAATACAGAGTGGAGAAAGCTGGGATGAGAATTGGAGTCAGGGGAGGGTGCAGGTGAGTAGGGGTAAGGAGTAAAGTGAATAAGAGATAAGTTTGTAAATATATATATTGGAGCCACATTGCAGACCTACCTTGAATGCCAGGAAAAAAAACATTTTGATACTGCTTTTAGTACTCCACTTTTTCTGGGGAACCAGTGAAGGTTTTTAATGAGAGTAATGGTATTATCAAAGTAGTACGGTAGAGACGTTATCTGTGCAGTTCTGTTAAGGAGTCATTTGAGGGAAATGACTAAAGTTTTTTTTGGTAGATTACCAGGGAACCAGTGTTCGCTCAGAGGTCAGAAGAAACCAGAATACCATTTCTCTCCCCTCCTCCCCTTTTGGGGAAGGTGTGTGGTGGTAGTGCAGGGAGGCAGTCAGAGTTAAGTGACTTGCCCAGAGTCACACAGTTCATTCTGATGCCAGATTTGAGTTCAGGTCCTCTTGATTCCAGGGCTGGTGCTCCATCCACTGTGCCACCTAGTTGCCCCTAGAGCACTGTTTCAGTCCTTTTTTGTGTCATAGAACTCTTCGGTTATCTCTTTTCAGAATAATGTTTTTAAATGCATAAGAAAATACATAGGATTACAAAGGAATATAATTTTCTTGGAAAATAGTTATCAAAATATTTTTCCTGTCCAAGTTCATGGTTCTCCTGAAATTTATCCATAGATCTTTTTGGGGTCTATGGACTCCAAATTAAGAACTCCTTAGCCTAGAGAGGAAGAGAAATTTTTTACAGAGTCCAAAGTAGCCTGAAATAGATTACTTTTAATGAAGATAGTTGGAATATACATTTCTGAAGTAAAATCCATAAGATGTGGTAACTAGCAGAGGAGGGATTAAGGAGTCAAAAGATAACTGTGGATATCTGAATGACTAGGAAGATGGTATTGCTATGGATAGAAATTGCAAAATTGGGAAGGCTAACTTTTCGAGGAAGAAATGATGAATTCATTTGTGAACACGATGAGTTTGAGATGTTGAATCATCCAAGTGAAGGTAATACAGCACAAATATGGACTGACAGAACAGGAGTTATGGTTAGAGGGGTTAGATTTGTAAGTCATCTCTGTATAGATGACATTTGAACTCATGGGAGTGAAGGAGATAACCTGGGAGAGAAAGAGGCTAAAGGCCAAACATGGGAGTGAGGGAGGGTAGGGTGGTACATTATATACGTTATAGCAAGAGGAGGATGGAGAGCCAGTAAAGGGTACAGAAGAACTGTTGAGAGAGGTAGAGGGGGTGACCAAGAATATAGGATTACAAAGGCCACAAGAGGCCAGAGTATGAAGAACCCTGCCAGCAGTCAAGGAGAATGGATACTGAAAAAAAAGGAGCTCTTGGATTTGAGAGGCAGCATGGTGCAATGGAGAGCTATTGGATTTGGGCTGGGAAGACTTGGCCTTTTTTTTTTATATAAATTATATTTAGTTTTCAGCATTGATTTTCATGGGAATTTGAATTACAAATTTTCTCCCCATTTCTACCCTCCCCCCCATTCCAATATGGTATATATTCTGGTTGCCCTGTTCCCCAGTCTGCCCTCCCATCTGTCACCCCACTTCCCTCCCATCCCCTTTTCCCTTCCTTTCTTGTAGGGCAAGATAAATTTCTATGCCCCATTGCCTGTGTATCTTATTTTCTTGTTGCCTG
>CM053622.1:751894628-751919683 GCA_028646595.1 Phalanger gymnotis
ACTCCTGCTCTGATCAGCCACTTAATTCCTCCCACCAGGTGGGCCTGGGGCCAGAAGCAACTGCAGCTGAATTTCTAAAGCTGCCCCGCCTCCATTGCCTCAGGGGTGGAAGCCAGGAACTCTGTCCTGTCCTGCAGCTTTTCCCACTAACCTTCTGTGTAGTCTTTGCTGTTTGTGGGTTGTGAGGTCTCATATGTGCCACAGCTCAGTAATTCAGCATGCTAGGGCACTCTCGGCTCCACTCCTGGTCTCGTCGGTCTGCGGTCTGCCGCGCCGTGCCGCACGCTAGGTCCTGCTTGGCTCAGCTGTGCTCCCCTCAGCTGGGGGCTGGGAGTTCAGTTTGGGACAGACCTTACCCCGAGACCATCCAGGCTGTCCTGGGCTGGAGCCCTGCTTCCCTCTGCCACTTTGTGGGTTCTGCAGTTCTAGAATTGGTTCAGAGCCATTTTTTTATAGGTTTTTGGAGGGACTTGGTGGGGAGCTCATGCCAGTTACTGCTTTCCAGTCGCCATCTTGGCTCCGCCCCCCAGATATATTCTTGATAACGGCATATGTTGTTCCTCTTGTGTAAGTTCTTGGTTGCATGCCGCAGCCTATGTGTCTTTACAATGTAATTATAATTTATGAATTTTGGTAGAATTCTTATATTCTATAATTAACATAGCATTACTAGAAGACTATATTGGCTAAACATCATAGATCTAGAGCTTGAAGTTACCTCAAAGACCATCTGTCCACCTCTTTCATTTATAGATGAGTAAACTGAGATCTTGGTAATATTAAGTGACTTACCCATGATCATGCAGAGAGTGTCAGGGGTGGAATTTAAATGCAAGTCCTCTAATTCCAGAGCTATGCTGTTTACCTTGTATAACTATGTTGCCTTTAGTATTTTGCAGTGATGGTCACTTTGGGTCAGCAAAAGGACTGCATAATTTCCTAAATGTATTTCACCCTGATTTTACTACCCATGTAATTGTGTTTGTGGTATTCTTACTTTAGAGTAGATATATATGTTGATAGACTTAATTCATTATTGTGTTTTTAATTTTAAAATTTTATTTTTATTTTCCATATTGTCTCCATTCCTCCATTTTTTCTTCCAACTATTAAGCAGGAAAGAAATATAATACCCTTTATATATATGAGGTCATATAAAACATTTCTTCAGTAGCCATTTTTTAGGAAGAATAAGCCAGAAAAATAAAGAATGGGGAAAAATGCTTCAGTCTGCACTCTGAGTCCACCAGTTTTCTATCTGGAGATGGGTAGCATTTTATATCATGAGTCCTTTGGAGTTGGTACATCATTGAATTGATCAGAGTAGGTAAATGACTTTCACAGTTGATTATCTTTACAACATTGTTGTTACTGTGTGCATTATTCTCTTGTTTCTGCTCACTTAACTTTAACAGTTCATATAAATCTCAGGTTTTTCTGAAACTATCTCCTTTAACATTTCTTACAACACAATAGCATTACTTGATGAATTAGTTTGAAAGGCTGACTAGTTGAATGGCATGTTGTTTAATCATTTCGGTTGTGTCTGACCATTTGTGACCCTGGAGGTTTTCTTGGCAAAGATTCTCCTGCTCATTTTACAGATGAGCAACTGAGGCAAACAGAGTTAAATGACTTGCTGAGGGTCACCGAGTAGTAAGTGTTTGAGGTCAAATTTGAACTCAGGTCTTCTTGACTGCAGGCTTGACATTTTGTCTGCTGTACCAACCTAGCTGCCCCATTTGAATAGTGTAACCGGAACTATTTGTGTTTTTATCTACTTTGTGTTTTTTTAGTGTCAATGGTTAAATTACTTAAAATGCTTAAGATTTCGCATAGAAGACTATGTAGTATTTTGAGGCTCTGTTGTTACAATGTCTTTTCCAAATTAGCATTTGCAGAGTCTTATCTTTTTTTGTTACTTTGTTTTTGTTACTTACTTTGGGCATAAGTCATGATATTGACTTGCACATTTTTGGTAAATATAGCTCCTTGTTAAAATATGTCACTTGATTTCCACACTTAGTGAATTTTTTATTCATCAAGGCTATCCTTGTTGTTATGTCCAATGGAATTGTGTAAGATTTCAGTGTATGTGCAAGGTATCTTTTTTGAAGAGATCCTTCTTGGTTGCATTTTATTTCATTTAGATGCTTTTGTGAAATCAGTGTTTGTATACTAAAGTCAGATGTGTGACTATGAAAATGTATTTTACTCTAGAAAATTGCTTATAAAGGCTCACGTGTTCTTCCTTTTTAAAATAATAACAGTGACCTAAAACTGTGATTGAAAACATAACTTCTGATTCCTCACAACTTAAAGATAGTAGCATGATTAAACAAAGAATTATGGTTACAGAGGCACAGAGATTCACATGGGGAAGGGACTTCACTGGCCATCTAGTCTGATCCATACTTGGAAAGAATCTCTGTTTTGGCAGATCTAATTAATAGTTACTCCTTTATTTGATGAACTCATTGACTCTCCAAAACATCCTATTTCATCCTACTATGTTCTGATTGTTGGGAAGTTATTTCTTTACATTAAGCTTCAATTTCCTTTTTCTTGTATTTTCAAATCATTGTTCTTCATTCTGCCCTATAGTTTAATTCCTGTTTAAGGTGACACTGCCTCAAGTACTTGAAGATAGCTTGCATATGTCCTCAGGTCTTCTCTCCTGGCTGAACATCCTAGATCAAGGGTGGGGAACCTGCAGCCGCACCCTGGGGTGCTACCTTTTGACACTGAGTCCAAGTTTTATAGAACAAATCCTTATTAAGGGAATTGTGAAGTTTGGATTCAAAGGGCAGCACTTGATTCACTGATTCTCATATGGCAAATAAAACCTTTTAGTACCTTGGTTGCTCTTGTCTGTACACTCTCCTCCAGCTTATCAATATCCTTCCTGAGATATGACCCCCATACCTGTAGCCCTTCAATATGTGGCAGGACCAAGACAGAGGAGAGTCAGATTATCACTTTATTTCTAGAAACTTCAGCTGTTGTCTACAGCTGTTGTCTAGCCATACTTCTTTCATCTTGTGTTTGTGAAGTTGGTTTCATGAACGCATGTGAGACTTTACATTTATTAGCTTCATTCCAGTTAGCTAGCCTACAAAGAGCTTTTCAGATCTTGACTGATATCTTCCTCCTAGCTTTGCCTCATCTGCAACTTTGCCAGACATATTTTGGGGAAGTTAGGCGGCAGGTTGGATAGAGCACTGGGCCTGGAGTGAAGAAGACCAGAGTTCAAATTTAATTTTAGGCACTTACTAGCTGTGTGACACTGGGTAAGTCACTTAACTTCTGTTTGCCTCAGTTTCCCCATCTGTAAAATGGGGATAATAATAGCAGCTTTCTCCCAGGGTTATTGTGAGGATTAAATGAGATAATATTTGTAAAGCACTTAGCACAGTGCTTGGCATATACTAAGTGATATATAAATGTTTATTATTATTATCATCTAACTTCAGACACTTAAAAGTTATGTGATCCTGTGCAAGTCATTTAACCTCTCTTTGCTTCAGTTTTCTCAATTGTAAAATGGGAATAAATATATACCAACCTTGCAGTGTTGTTGTGAGGATCAAATGAACTATTTGTAAAGCGCTTAGTATTGTGCCATGCACTTTGTAGTAGGTACTTAATAAATCCTTCCTTCCTCCTTTTTCCCATCATTCCCTCCCTTCCTTCCTTTTCTCTCCCTTTCATCTTGTCTTCCTCTCTCCCTTCTTCCTTTTCTTCCCCCTTTTCTTTCTTTCCTCCCTCTCTCTGTTCCTTCCTCCCTCTCTTTCTCCTTCCCTTCCTCTGTTCTTTCCCTCCTTCTCTCTGATAAAAATGTTAAATAGAGCCAAGACAAACATGGAGCCCTGGGACAGCCTGTTGGAACCTTGTTTGCAAGTCGGCATCAAACCATTAATCACATTATTTACTTGGTTTCACATCCACCTAACTGTGGTCATCTTACCCGTATCTCTCTCTGTTTTCCACAAGAAAAGTGTGAGAGAATTGATTAAAATTAGCAATATGAAATGCAGGTAAACCATATATATAGCATTCTCTGACATAGCAGTTTTATGACCTTGCCAAAAAAGGAAGTGAAATTAGTCTGGCGTAACCTTTTCATTGAAGTTGTCCTGGCTGGCTCTGTACGTCCTGGCTCTCCTTTTCTGCATGTTCGCTAATCATCTCTTGTTTGGGCCATGGTTCCATTTCTTTTTTTTTTTATTTTCTCACCTTTGGCAAAGTAAAACTAGAGCATTAATGGCCCTCTGGCTTGGTCTTGGCCAGTGCAAGTACATTGGACAATAAAGGCATTAGACCTAAGCTAGACATATCCTCTAAGAGGAGTCTTTCAGTTAAGAAAGGGCTGTTCATAGATCGTGAGCTTCTAAAAGGAGATCATGGAAGAAAAGGGCAGGGGTGGGGAAACTGCTCGCAGATAGTAAAGAGCCTCAGAGCCACCTGCAGAGGGGAGACAAATGGGATTTTATTTCTTGTTTCTATCAAAGCTGAGATTTTGGTCAATAAAGTGGCAACTAATCTTTAAATTCAAGGGGTTTTGAAAAAAGAGAAAAGAAATAGCAATTTGTGCTTCTTTTCCAATCCAGGTAAATGTATTCTTCACTGAGTTCTTTTGTTCATTAGCTTTTAAGACAGTATATTACAATTCTGTTCTAAACCTCTGTTAAAGTTTAACTCCATTATGTGCATATATGTACTTTCCCTTATTTTAGACAGGAATACTGAATATCTTTGCTTAATGTCAAATTTTGGTGGAGAATATTTTCTTGGGGTGGTTTCTATAAATTACGTAACTTGTCTCACTTTCTATTTTCCCTCAGCTCTTTTAACTGAATGTTGTATTTGATTAAAAATGATATCTGTATTCATAGATTCTAATAATAGTAAAAATTAAATACATTTCCATAATCAAATGGAAAAAGTATATTGTTCTTCTCAGGTATCTAGTCACTATGGTAACTTATATAATAAGATTTATTCATAACTGATGGAATGGCCTCGCCATTTGCCGGGAGCTGGAATATATCCTAAATACTCTTGCAAATAAATAATGTAACTACTGTGTTGAACTATCCTGTCATAATTCATAAATCTAGAGCTAAATATTGTTTGAAAGCTCATCTAGTCTTTTTTTTTTTGTTAATTACATTTCATTATTTATTTTTATTTTTAATTACATTTTATTACTCCCTTTTGTCTTTGTTAGTTAATCTCCATTGAATCTTCCATGGTGATGATGAAAAGCATTTAAATAAAAACATCCAATGCAAAAACAAAATCTGACACTATATATACAATATTTTTCTCTAGTAGATACCCACTTTCCTGCCCCAAGAGAGGAGTTATGTTTAGTTATCTCTTCTTTGGTTTTTCCATCACTTAAGAGTTCAAGTTCCTTTTAGTAATCTTTTCATTTACAAGGCTATATTCATTTAATTTATTACTGTCCTCTAATTATTTTACTTTATATTAGGTCATATAAATCTATCTATTTACATTCACACAACTTTTTTTCCAGCTGTTTCCCAGTTGATGAGTACCTATTGTGCTTCCCAGATTTTTGCTACCACAGGTAGCTGCTTTGAATATTTTGATATATACAGTATTGGACTTTTTTTTTTTTTCTGACCTTGACTCCTCTGGGGTTTGTGCCCATTAATGGGATTACTTTACCTATATTTAAAGGATACAAACAACTTAACTATAATTGAATAGTTTCAAATTGATGACACAAATGTCATCCTCTGGTTTTAAACAGATGAGAAGGGGGACAATGTAAAAGTACTGTAAGGAAGTTTTTTGCAAGAAGCCGATAGTTTCTAGCTTAATAAATAACAGGTTTAAAAGATAGTGGCTTAAAAAAAAAAAAAGATAATGGCTTTTTAAAAGCATTTATTACGATAATCATGGCAAGTTTTATCCTGTTGCAAGTATATAGTGTTTTGGGGTTTTTTTGTTTTTGCTTTCTATGGAGTTGGTAGAATTTGGGCCTCAGGGAAGAAGGAATTTGATTCTAGTGTTTATTACGACACAAACGTAAGGAGTAACATTCTTGATTACCTTCTAGTAAAGGAGGGATCCACTATGGTAGTTTATGTAAAGGATACAAAGAAGCAGACAGGGAATATGATGAAAAAATCACTGAGTCCTTAGGCCAGAGTATCTGAAAGTTGTGACTGTGATGTTTTGCCTGACTATGGGGAAATCTGTTGACCTGTTTGAGACCCAACTTCCTCATCTGTAAAATGGTTATCTGATATTTTTGTATAAACTGGCCTAAGCTCATTAGAAAAAAATTTCAAAATATACATGCTGTTATGAACGATATGTCTCAAAAATGAGACAGTGTGAGGAAGCTGTACTATTTGTTAATATTAAAAAACTTTGTGATGCCTCACAAAATTGTGAGAAAAGAACTTTGTACACTGTCAAGCACTATCCAAACGAGTTTGTTCCTGTTATTGTTAATAATATTAATAATGATATTTGAAAGATCTCTGTATGCCTATACCTTTTTCTACCTCTTTTTCTTTTTTTTAAAAAAATTTTTGTTAGAAGGGATGGTTCTCTGGGTGGAGTGGCAGGAATAAAGGAAAACATATGGGCAATGTAAAAAATAAATGTCAAATATATATTTTAAAATAAAAGGAATAAGATGGTGGTGGTTTCCACTCTCACAGAATTTAAAATCTAGTTACAGAGAAAAACTTAAGAGACAGAGTTACATATTACAAAGGACATTGGACTAAAGTCAGAAGACTTGGTTTTATTCCTATTACTGCCACTAACTGGCTCTGACCTTGAAACATTTTACCTCTCTAGGTCTCGGTTTATTCATTTGCAGAATAAGGAGCTTCAGCTAAGATGATTTTTTGGGGGTGGGGCAGGGCAATTGGGGATTAGTGACTTGCCCAAGGTCACACAGCTAACAAGTGTCTGAAGCAGGATTTGAACTCAAGTCCTCCTGACTCCACTGCTTACCTCACTGTGCCACCTAGCTGCCCCAGCTAGATGATTTTTAAGGTACCTTTCAACTCTGAAATTTTACACAGGTAACTAAGTGTCTTAGATGGGATTTGAACTCAGAGCCAGTGAGTGGTAGGTTTTTGGTTTGTTTTTTGTTTTTTGTTTTGCCATACTGTGTTTCACCCTCACTTTGTCATCTAAGTCAGAGATAGAAATGTATCTGTTGGATTTGAACTTTAAGTTTCCTGTACAAATGTCACAATTAATGCCTGTTAATGAAAGAATGGCTAAACCAATAATAGTACCTGAATATAATGGAATATGACTTTGCTGTAAGGAATGACAAAGGCGGAGTGAGTACAGAGAAGTAAACAAGTAACAGGACCAGGAGAACAGTATTTACAATAACTACAACAATGAAGTGGAAATAGCAATAACTACATAATTGAAAATAAATGCTGGGAAATCAGGAGGGTCAGACTTGACCTAGGTAACATATGAGAAGATACCTACTTCTCCTGCTCCTTTGTAGAGATGGGGCTCTGTGGATGTGTAGTACTGCAGAATGACTCCAGGGTCTTTGGGGTGTGCTGGTGGATTTTGTGGAGGTTCTATTTTCTTCGTCTCTTTCTCTTCTTTATTATAAGGTATGGCATTCTGAGAAAGGGGTAAGGCTCTATGGTGGGAAATGGAATTGATGTGAAGAAGAAACATGCTGATAAAAATGTGTTTTAGCAAAATGTGATAGGGTCCTAAACACTCTTCACCTTTCCTGGCCCAGCGGCACCAGTCTCAGTCACGTCTAGATGAGAGTATGGCTGGTGCCGTTGTAATTCCTCAGTAAACCTTTGACTGGTTCTGTGACCATGAGCAAGGTACTCACCCTCTCTGCAGCCTAGCTTTCTCATCTCTAAATTGAAACAGTCAGACTAATTTTAAAAAAGCTCCTTTAATCAGTTCAGTTTAAGTCAGGATTCAAACTTGAATTGTCTGAACTCCAAGTTCAATACTCTTTTTGTTAGGCCACCTGGCTAATCTAGCCAGAGGAGAAAATGCGTGCATGTGTGTGTTTGTAGTGTATATAAATATGTGCAAAATACACACATGATTTGGGGGGAAGATACTAGAAGAAAGACTTCATTTGATATTTGAACTGTGTTCTGAAGGAAACTGAATTCTGAGAGTTATAAGTGCAGTAGAGTTTCTTTTAGGCATGGGAAGCAGCCAGTGCGGTGCAGAGGCCCAGAAAAGATAGGGTACCAGAGATCAAAGATGGTCAGAAAATCAGCTGGACTTGATTTTAGTCTATGTAAGGGGAAATAATGTGACATCCTGCTGGGCTTGGAAAACCAGATTTGTAGAAGGCTTTAAATACCAAGTGGAGGGGTTGTGAGATGTAAAAGGGAGCCACTAGACTTAACTGATTGGGGGAGTGGCATGATCAGACATATGGTTAAGGAAAATAGTTTAGCGGCTGTAAGGAGAATGGATTAGAAGTGGGGATAGCTGACAAAGGGTGATCAATTAGGATGCTAGTACATTTGTCCTCGCAGGAGGTCATGGAAGGGCTGAACTAGGCTGATTTTAAGAAGCAAATAATGAAAGATGTCATGCAGGTAGAAAATAAGATCATAAAAAAAAAACTAAGGAAAAAAAAACAAAATAGGATCAGGCAACTGATTAGATGTGTGGAGCGAGTGAGTGGTTTAGGATAACCCTGAGGTTTCAGACCTGTGTGACTGGAAGGGTGGTGGTATGTTCAACAGAATCAGGCCCCATCTCCTCTAAATCTTATGCCCTAACAATACTAGATAATTTCTGGCTATTTGCATTGGAATGGCATGATGTGGGAGTTAATTTGAAGGACAAGATTGTGTTGTAATGGACTAGAAAGGCTTCATGGATGGCAGATTTTACTTTAGTGTCTTAAATGAGTTTGCATTTGAAGGTTTACAAAGTGATTTTTTCACAATGACACAATGGTGTAGGTAATTCAAGTATTATCCACATTGCAAAGATGAAGAAACTCATTGAGTCTTGCTAGTAGGTCACACAACTCAGTAGCCCGTAATAAACTTTTATTAAGTAGTTCCTACAGGTCCTGTGTTGAGCTCTGAGGATTCAAACCCCCAGGGGATGTAAATGAGTAAAATATAACAACTCATTAAAAAGTTAGGGAAGTATAAAAAGCCTGTTTAGAACACAGGTCTTCAGTCTCACAAGCCTTGTTCTCTTTTTTTTACTATGTCACATTGCCACATTTTGAAGGGCATTTGGATTTGGTGTGAAATAAAGGATAAAAGAATAGCATGCTGGTGTGGCAGGAGTTTTGCACATGAATTTGGGATGATGCACGTGGTGTTTGAAACACAGTGATCAGAGTAGTTTGGCCAACAAGTGTTTGGCCAATTTCCTTCTTAGGGATTATATTCCATATGTTTATTTTTTTCTTTGAAATTGAGAAAGTATGGGAAGGGCAGGAAGGAGGAAAGGATGTGTATATGTGTGGTTTTTATATATATATATGCACGCACATGTACATATACACGTGTGTATGTGTATATGTTTGTGTATATATATGAGTTTGCATTTATTAATTATTTAAGATGATGAGGTGAGGACGCAGAGCATACCACATATAGGACACCCAGCACAAAGGCACAGAGATAGGAGTTGAGGATTTTTATGTGAGGACTATCAAGAAAGCCAGTGTGGCTGGATCATCAAGTGTACGTGGGCTGGTATAGGAAGGGACCACATTGTGAAAGGCTTTACATTGCCAAACATACAACAGAATAATGTCACGAACATCTGGAGTAGAGAAAATAACCAGGAGAAGGAGGTGATCCATATCATCAAATGCTGTAGAGATGTCAAGAAATTTGAGGATTGAGAAAAGGCCATTATAATTGGTAATTAAAAGATCATTGGTACTTTTGGAGAGGGCAATTTCATTTGAATGAGGTTGGAAGCCAGATTTCAGAGGATGTAAGAATGAGAGGGGAGGAAGTGGAAGTGCCTACTGTAGTTAACTTTATCAAGCAGTTTAGCTGAGAAGGAGGAGGACAAATACAGTACTATAGTGAATGGGGATGGCAGGATTCAGAGAGGGTTTGGTTTTGTTTGGTTTTTAAAGAATGGGGAAAGATACAGTATATTTGGGAGATTAGAGAGCGAGCAGGGATTATAGGGGGCCATCTGCTGGAGAAATACGGGATATAGAGGGGATGGCCTTGCAATAAAGGACCATCTTCTTCATTACAGGAGTAAAGGAAAAGCTATCGGTGGAAGATGTCTTGAGAAGAGGAAAATAGCCTCAATGTTTTCAATGAAGTAAGATCTTTAGTAGAGAGTGGGTAAGGATAAACTGTAGGAGACTTGAGAAGATACGAGAAGGGTTGGAAACAACCAGTATAGGATTCAGTGGCAAATTAATTAGGTATGGTGTTATTATTTGACTTACACATGAATAATTATTTTTTTCTTATTGAAGTGACTTTTATTTGGTCCTTGTCTTGTCTAGCATGCTAATCATTCTTTTACAGAAGAGTTCATGATGTAAAAAATGAAGGTTCTATGTTTACAGTATTTAACTAGTCTCTTTTTCTGAACCATATTTTTCCTGATATATTTTACTGTGGCCTTTCTTATTCCTACTTTACATTAGTCAAAACATATGTTGATTTAATTTGGTGGGCCTTAGTGAATTCTTCACATGATTTCTCTACCTCTTCACCCTCTACAGAAAATAGTTAGCATATAATCTACAATCATTTCCAAGGTGTGGTCATTCTGCAAATCTTGGCCTATACTGTAGTATGAGATGACAGATACCCCTTGAAACAATATTCTTTTTGAACATTTCATCAAACCAATTACAGTTTTCTTCTCTAAGTGTTACTTATGAATTCTCCTTACATTTAGCTACAACTTCTTCTAGTTTTGTTTTTAGTGGGGGTATTGAAATTGATATGGTTCAGTTCCTCCAGCACTATGTATACTCAAGGGTCATTGGACAAATTATCTCACTTAATACCTAAGTTAAAGTTTATAGATGGTTTACAAATGGTGTGATTCTTAATACCATTACATTCTACCACCATCACTGCAGAAGCAGGGGGTGGAGTCTCATAGGACTATAACATACTATTATTGGTGTGACAGTCTCTGCTTCTGAACCCAGGCTTCAGCAAAAAGGGAAGAAGCAGAGAACCTCACTGGAAAGCAGAAGAAATCTGAGAGACTGTACTGAAGTGTTCCTTAAAGCTGGGCCACACTAAATTTGTTTGTAATTTCTTTTGTTTTTCTCTTAGTAATTCTTAACCAAATGAGATAGAAGCAATCAAAAAAGATAAAATAAGTTTAGTTAAAAGAAATTGAAAAAGCTTTTGCACTGACAAAATCAACTTAAGATAAATGAGGTACCTGTTTTTGGGGGGGAAACTTTATATCAAATATCTCCAAGACGTGTCTGATATCTAGAATAGGGCTGTCAAACCTTAGGTTTTTATTGAAACAGTAAATATATTTTGATTTGCCATTTTAGTGAGAGCTCTGTGGTAGCTCAGCTTTGGTTGCTAAAGCATTTATGTAAATTTCTATGCTTGTAGACAGGCTGCATAAATCGCACTATGGTTGCATGCTGCCCACAGGCTGCAATTTGGACAGCCCTGATCTAGAATATCCAAAGAATATTTCCTAGAGGAGGATAGGAGCAGACATTTCTCAGAGTAGTTGCAAACTATTAGCCACCTCATGAAAGAATGCTTCAAATCACTCATAATTGGAGATATGCAAGTCGGAACAACTGAGGTTTCGTTTCCCACCTGGCAAATTGGTAAAGATGACAAATAATGGAAAATAATCAGTATTAGAAGAATTGTGAAAAAGCAGGCACCAACATATTTGTGGAGTTGTGAATTAGTCAACCCATCTTGTATTTGGAATACACTAATAAAGTGAATAAAATATACCTTTTGATTTAAAGAAAGCGCTACTAGGCATGTCTCAAGAAGTTAAAAGAGGCCCCAGTGCAACTAACATAATTTTAGTGGCATTTGTAATAGTAACAAAGAAGTGGAAACAAAGTAGATGCCAACTGATTGGGAAATGGTTAAATGAATTGTGGCATATGACTGTAATGGAATATTACCATACCATAAGAAATGCAGGATATGAAGAATACAGGGAAGCATAGGAATACTTACATAACCTGATAACTAAGTGAAATAAACTAGTGAACAAGTGTACATAGTGACCCCAACAGTGACATAAAAAAGAAAAGCTGTTATACAATAGATAATTAAAAGAGATGAACAAACTCGCCCCCCCCCCCCAATCCACACAACTGTTAAACTGTTAACCTTAGGAATGAATGCTCCCAAATTAATAAATCACTAATAAGAGAAATACAAATCTAAACTACACTGAGGTTTCACCTCATGTTCAGCAACTTGGCAAAGATGATATAAGCTGGGAAAAGTCAATGTTGTAGAAGTTATGGGAAGAAGGACGCACCAATGCAGTTTCTATGGAGTCATGAATTGGCACAACCATTTTGGAAAGCAATTTGGAATTATGCAGCTAAAAGATTAAAATATCTATATCCTTTGATCCAGAGGTTATACTACTAGGTTTCTACTCCAAGGAAGTCATTGATAGACAGCAGCACTTTTTGTGAAGGCAGAAAAATTAGAGATGAATGGATGTCCATTGATTGGGGAATGACTAAACAAATTGTGGTTCAGTACATGAATGTAATGAAATAATAAATATGATAAGTACAGAGAGGTATGGAAAAATTTTGGAAAAGGAAATGGCAAACCACTCCACTACCTTTTTCCAAGAAAACCTTCAATAAGGTCATGAAGAGTCGGACATGACTGAAAGAAAAGAACAACAAATGGAAAATTTTAAGTGATTTGATGCCAAGTGACATTAGCAGACCCAAGAAAATAGTATATGCAATAACAATTAAAAGTGAGTGTTGCAAAATTTTAAAAGAACAGTAACGGCCCCAGAGAAAACATATGAGAAAATACATCCAGTCTACTCCCTTGCACAGGTGGGAGGTACATGGGCATGGAGTATCAAATATGTTTTCAGACTTTTTTGATTTGATGAAAGATTCTCTTGGTTTTTCTTTTCCTCTATTTCTCTTTAAAAAATATTTGTTATGTGGTTTGACTGTCTGAGACGGGGAAGAGAGAAAGAGATACTGAGAGAAAGTCTGGTGATTTAAAAAAGCAAAGATTAATAGAAATGTATTTTAAGAATAAAAATGGAAAGAACAAAGACAACAAAAAAATCAAAACTAAATGTGAAATTATAATCATAAGACTTGGCCCTGAAGAAGGAATAAGAGAATGCATCTCCGTCTTTTCTTTTTAGGCATGCTGGGCTCTGATCTGAAACACTGTATATGCTGTTAGACTTGATTGATGTGTTGGTTGATTTTGCTGAATTGGTTTTTCTCCAAACTTTTAAAAAATTTCCTGTTATGGAAGATGGGTAGGCAGTAGTAGGGGATATGCTGGGGAATGAAACAATGTGAAAACAAAAGATTATTATAAAAAATTTAAAGCATATAATTCTGTAGCACATACACACAAAGAAACTAGCTATATAACTGTGGGCAAGTCAATTAAATTTGCTTCCTCCTCTGTAAAATGGGCATATAATTATGCTTAATCACAGGGATGTATTTTTAAAAAGTATATAGCTTGATGCACTGTATAAATGTGATTATTATTGATAATATTGTCATAATTTTAGCCGACATAAATGGAAAAGGGCATTTAGGGATTCTGTGATCTCTGGCGGACAGATTGAACAGCTGGGGCTATCAGAGAGTTAGAAACTAGGAATCATTTTTGACTGCTGTTTCTTTCTTAGTTTTTACTGGACTAGGAAGTCTGGTAAAAATCACAGTTCATTGAGGGTGGAGAGAAGGAGAAATAAATAGATACCAAGACACATACAAGCACCACAGACATATTATGTCTCAGTATATTTCAACTGGTTTGAATCTGTGACCCTATGACAAATCACTCCCAGGTGAGTAGAGCAGGGAGATGCTGATACTCTCTTCTAATAAGACAAGCAACAAAACTTCACCTGTATTTCATTTCATTTCATTAACCAAATTCTTATCTATGCAAAAGACACAAAAGAAGGAGATGGAATGTCACAATTCAAAGAGAGTGGGCAAAGAAGAAAGGAAATTTAAAATGAGTTTAGAAAGATAAGTTTGAGTCAGATTATGAAAAGATTTAAATGACAAATATGTGTGTATATTTTATCCTAGAGGCAGTAAGGAACTACTAAAGCGTGTTGAGGCTGGGAGTTACATAGTCTGGCTTATGCATTAGGAGTAGTACTTTAGCAACCATTTGTAGGTTGGATAGAGGAGTGAAGCAGGGAACCCAATAGGTGATGATAAAGACCTGAACTAGGGTGGAAGCCACTGGAATGGTGAGAAGGTGGGTAAATGAGAAAAATGTGCAGGTAGAATCAACAGATCGGGTTTGGGGGAGAGTTGAAGAGTTGAGGGTGACTCTGAGGTTGTGGACTTTAGTTGGAAATTTTGGTGTTTTTTTCAGGAGGGAATTTAGAAAAGAAGGGTTTTGTTTGGTGGAGTTTATTTTGAGATAGGACATTGAAGTAAAGTTCTTGTGCAAACAGTTGGTAATGTGAGACTGGACTCAGGTGAGAGATGATGGCTAATAGTGTAGATATTGGAGTCACATGCATAGAGATAGTTGAACTCATAGAAACTGATGAGATCACCAAAAGGTGGTATAATTGAGAGAAAAGGGGCACAGGACAAAGGCCTAAAGTATGCTTACACAGAGGGGATGGGACATGGATGATGGATTTGGCAAAGGATATCGAGGAGTAGTCAGTTGGATGCGTGAGAGCCAAGAGGTAGAGGCATAAAGAAAGTAGATGGAAGAAAGTGTCAAGAGGCCAACAGGGTCATATACCGTAGAAAACTCAGAAAAGACGAGTAAGGATGTAGAAAAGGAATTTTTTTAAGACTCAAAAGCCAGTTTAAAGTAGGCTAAAGGAAAGGTCACTGGAACAACTCCATTTTCTTTACTGAATTACAACACAGTCCTACAAAACCAACTTACGTTTCTAGACTGAAATAATACAATAGCCTGTTGAGTATGAATGTTGCAGGAGCACAGCAACCAGTTGCTTTCAAATATTTGAAAAACCAAATGGTAATAGTAGTTAACATTTGTACATCTCTATAGTTTACATCATGTTCACGTATATTATCTCATTTTATTTCTGCAAGTCTCATGACAGTGGCAGCTCACATTTAGCTACTGCACCTCGATTTTTCAAATGAGACTGGGGTTAGGTGACTTGACCAAGGTCACGCTGCGGTTAAGAGTCAAAATGGCATGGCAACTTAAAGACTTCTTCCTCCTGATTTAGTAGTGTTCTAATAATAGTACTAGTCTTCCTAGAATACTAATATATTATAGTATTAGCGATATTTTTAATACAGCTGGCTTTTATGTAGCACTTTAATGTTTGAAAAGCACTTTATGTATATCACTCATTTGATCTTTACAGCAACCCTGTGGGTGGGTGCTGTTACTACTCTCATTTTTACTTATGAGGAAACTGAGGCACAGAGAGGTTAAAGTGGCTTCACTAGGGTCACACAGCTAATAACTATCTGAGACAGGATTTGAACTCAAGTCTTTCTGATTCCAAGTTCTAGTCTCTATCCATTGTGCTACCTAACTATTATTTAGCTCAATCCTTTGGAGATCAGGGGTGTAATTTTAAAAAATTATCTTTTATTCCTTCTGTAACACACATCTTTACTGCGGATTTACTAAATATTACTTGAGCATTATGCTTCTGAAAATATTTTATGTCCGTGTTAATGATCTTGAAGATGGGATGGTAGTCTTTCTTAGGCAATGGAATACATAGATTTTACTGTTAGTGAATTAAGTATTTTGGAATTTAGAGGGATACTTTTTTGAAGAATGGGGTACTTGAGTTGGTTTTGCCATTTGGAAAATAGAATACGTATCAATTTCATCATGCCTTTGCAATAAATGAAAAAAACCAAACATGTAGAGGATTTTTTCATTGAAGGTTAGGAAGCTCTAAGTTCTCTGCCTATGCTCATTTTGCTGCTGAGACAATAGTTTGAGTGTCGAGACTTTAACAGTTATAAATGTTTTCAAATACTTAAGATTTTAGTAAAAACCGTATGTTTGAAGTGAGAACATATCAATAAAAAATATGGGAAAACCTCATGGATTCTGTTTGTTCAGAGTTTCTGACAAACCTAAGCACTTTTCCTAGTTCAAATTAATAGTGTATCTGGTGTTGCTTGAAAAAGTGACAAAATCAGATTTTCAAAATAAACAAAATCAAACTTTTCAAGTGCTTGAAAAGCACATTATATGTTTTTGTATACATATATGTGTTTTAATTTTTATTGCTTTTATATCCCCTTTACTTCACAAATAAATCCTCTAATCCGCTACTCAATGAGCCATTTCTAGTTACAGTAAATAAAAATAGAGGAGAAAAAAGAAATTAAGAACAACACATCAGTTCAGTTTGATAGTATGGATAGTATTCCATGCATGTAGTCTCCCCACCTGTACAAAGAAGGGGAGAGGAAGTAAGAGTACCTATATTAATGTGAACATTGGTAAGCTAATTACAAATCAGTTTTAATTCATTTAAATAGGTCCCCTTCTTTGTCAGGAAGAAATTTTTATGCATTTTTGAGTTACTGAAAGCCTTCTAAAACAGACTTTATTTAATGTTCTTCTGAAGTTAGAATTTTCATGCTTCTCAATTAATCTGAAGTTGTGAAATTTTCTTGTGTTGCAAAATCATACGTTTTAAAAATTCTAGGTAACTACTCTTTGGTTAAAAGGGGAACTTTTATGGTCTATCAATTTTGGGATTACGTAATTTACTAAGGACTCAGGGAAGTGTTTTCATCTTAAAAACAGCCCCACACGTTTTCTCTATCCCAACAAGAACTCTAACTGTGATGACTTAAGCAGTTTTTTTAACATGCTTCCTGAAGTTTGAACAGATAAAATAAACTTACCTCGATTTGATTATAGAATGAGTCAGATAAGTATGTTTCATAATATAAGCTATATAGCATATTTAAAATTAAACACCTATAATTGAACTTTTTCTTTTAAAATTACCGTAAAAGTTTTTTTTCAGTTTGGTACTATTCCAAATTAGTGTATTTAAGCATCCTATTCAGGATAAATTGTAATCTAGAGCATGATTATTCTACCCTAAAAACCACAATATTTTGAATGAGAACTACAAAGTTTGGCTGGGCTGTCCCATCAGTTACAGGTCCTTTTGGGCAGCAACTGGCCACCAAGTCAACCAAAATGTTTAATTCAGACATCTTTCAATGAAGATTAAATGCTTTGACCCCTTTAAAATACAGCTTAAATTAGGGTATAGGTCAGTTGTCAGTGTGCCTTTGTTTTGGCTCTCTTTGGATTTAGTCACTTTTGCCATTCATCCATTTAGCCTCTTTATTTGACCTCAGTAAAATGGGAGATTGTCTTTAGCAGCCTTAAGAGATCTAAATCTTTCTTAAGAATAACTAGTTAACACTGAAGTTTTAAAATGTTTTGACTCTGAGGTGTTTTAAAGGAATGCTGGGTTTGGGGGTTTTTTTGTGCTAAAGGTAATTTGTCTCTGTTGCTTGAATATCTGATATTCTTGAGGACGTTTTTATCCATTTTTCCCTTCCCTTTCTTTCAGGAGTATGGTCATGGCCAACAGGGAAAAACTCCAGAAGGAGAACTGAAAATTAGTGCTGTTTTTTCAGTCAGTGGCAGTCCTCTTGGTAAGAAGCACAAGTTTGTAAGTTATCCACTTTACCTATTCTGATCTGTATTAGGAAACATATATTAATGATATAGGCAGTAATGTCTAATCTTTGATAGCACTTATTAATTACAGACTACATAATTTATGTTAGACTTAAAGACTGAGGAGATTGGACCTGAAAGAAAAATAGAATATATGTACTTAATATTCATGGTAAATACCAAAACCTTTTCCTCCCTTCCTGTTTTGTTTTTTATAGCTCCACAGTTGACAACAGGCTTTCAGCCTTCTCTGGCATCTTCTGGCATGAACAAAATGCTTCCCTCAGTTCCATCCACAGCTGTTCGGGTTTCCTGTTCTGGTTGTAAAAAAATCCTGCAGAAAGGACAAACGGCCTACCAGAGAAAAGGGTCTACTCAGCTCTTCTGCTCCACACTGTGCCTCACTGGATACACCGTTCCATCTGCCCGCCCACCAGCCCCTACCAAGAAAACCTGTTCAAGCTGCTCAAAGTACAACCGAGATCTCTATTCTATTTGTTGTTTAATTCATTTTCTTTTTTGGTACAGATTTCTTATCCGCATAGTAGGGTTCAGTTTTCCAACTTTCCATCTTTGGGAACAAATATCCTGTCAGTCCAGTATAAGCATGTTGGCTGTGCCTTTCACTTTCCCTAACAGAAATAGACTCTTTGCTAATTAAGAATTTTGCAGGGTTTTTTCCCCCCAAGTTCCAAGGAGCTTAGTTTTCCCTCCACTTTAAATAGAGTGACTTTGCAATAGCTGAAACCACTTGTATCCTTTTTATTTTATATATTCTAAGGAAACATCCACTAATTAGAGAAATATAATATTTTAACTTAAGAAGCAGGTAACAATTCCTAATATTAAATTTAATAATGATAGACCAGATATTGGCAGGTAACAAAATAATTCAAAACCTGTAATAATAATTGAAGGTATATTAATGCCTTCTGCAGAACTCATAGTGGTCATAAATATATGTGTTTATCTTTACAGTGTTCCTATGTAATTGAATTTAGCTGGGTAGGAAATGTGATATTGTAGAAGGAGTGCTGGATTTGCATTCAGGGCTAGGGCTTGAGACCTAGCCCCGCTACTTCATACCTTTATGACCTTGGAGAAGTTTTTAACTTCTCTTGGCTTCAAGTTCCTTGTCTCCAAAATGGGGGAGACTGGATTAGTTGGCATAAGGATTGCTCCACCTCTGAATCTGCGATCCTGTTGGACCTTTCTTGCATATGTCAAGAAATTTATGCTTAGAGAGAAGTGATTTTCTCAAAGTCATTAAATGAATAGAGATAAAACTTAAGGTGATTTTACTTCTATACCATAAAATGGGATTTGGAATATTGAGGCTAATAAAAATTGTATATTAATGAAAATCTAGGACTACAGTGTGATATGGTATAGTATTCTAAACTAGAAGAGAAATTTCTTAAACTAAAAGCCAGAGGAGAAGTATTTTAGAAAAAGGTAGTACACAAATCCTTTCCATTTTCTTCTGCCTGTGCTGATTTGTTAAGACATTTAAAATCAGTCATATTCTTCTTAAGGTCTTTAGTTGATAGGGGCATTTGTACCTAAAATGGATGCTACCATCTTCTGTCATTGATAAGGGGAAGAAAATCTCCCTCTACTGGTACATTTTGGAAAAAGCTGAACTGTATAAGAAAGTTGAATTTTTCCTGTCTTTGATAGATATTTTTACATGGTTTTGTTGTTTCAAACTTGGGAAACACTGTAATCATAAAACTATTTCTTTTTGTGTCATTTCCATGGAACCAAACCACAGAGGAAAATATTGGGTTAATCTTTTAGGGGAACCTTCCATTGGTTTGATGCATGAAATTTTTTAAAACATATATTACAGATGGCTGTTTCCTTTTTAAAAAAAAATTTCAATTGGCTATACATTGCTCCAAACAATTTCTAGAACTGCTATTTAGAAATGTCCTTTAGAGCTTGTACTATGTTGCTTTGTGATGGTAGCAATTTTTCCTCTTTAGGGGTAGAGTTTTTTTAGAAGTCAGAATATTTGGAGCCAGTTCTTATGAATAAAACAAGTGTTTGAGCCATAAGCCTGGCAATGCCCCTTTTGATCCAAAATTCGATGTGACTGGAAAACTGGGATTGACTTCCCTGTAATGGTTTAAAAACTAGTCCTGAAATAAGTTGAAAATACTTTTTTGGGGGTGGGGGGAAGAGGCAAGGCAATTGGGGTTAAGTGACTTGCCCAAGGTCACACAGCTAGTAAGTGTCAAGTGCCTGAGGCCGTATTTGAACTCAGGTCCTCTTGACTCCAGTGCTGGTGCTTTATTCACTGAGCCGCCTAGCTGCTGCAGAAAAATCTTTTGCATAGTGGTAGCATTGTTACACTTGTTATGGGCCTTCCTGGGGTGAATAGTTTTTAAGGACAATACCCATTGAATGGGTGTAATCTTGTATGTTTGTTTGAAATACCAGTTTTGTTGTTCATGATCATACAATGACAAAAAAAAAACCAAACCCACATAGATTTATAGGATTTAGTTTTGGAAGGGATCTAATGAGTCATCTAGTCTGATATCCTCTTTATACAGATGAAGAAACTGAAGCTCAAGATAATTAAATGTCTTCTGTACAGACATTCTGGTGATAAATTTAAAGTGAAGAATTATTGTAGTGATATAACTCGTTTAGCTATGTGTGGTTCTGAATCAATTTACTCTGCAGCATATTTGCATCTGTGACAGGGATTATCTCGTAGTTGGCTCTCATAAGTGACTAACTGCCTCTAAGTTATGAGCAAATGAAAAGGTACCAAAATTGAATCATCAGGACCAAAAGGTAGAGGAGCATGTGCTTTTCTCTTGTATGGTTGTTTGACTCTTTTATTAGTTTGTTTTTCACTGAGTCATAGAATATTATTTCAGAATTGGAAGAGACCTTAGAAATAATTTGCTTCAACTGTTTCTTCTTATAGATACAGAAACTGATTGAGATCCAAGGAAATAAAAATGCCTTGATCAAGATTGTACATAGTTAGACCGTGGGCAGTTGGGAAGAAATAGGAGTATCTCGACTTTTGATCTCTTCTCCAGACTTAGTTTACTGAATAATAAAGATCATTTTCAAAGTTGACTTTGGGTTGTATGTACACATTCACTTGTCTAGTTTTTTATCACAAGAAATTTACTCTCAGATTTTTTTGAGCTCAAAAAAGATTTATTTTTCCTTTCATAATTTGTCACTGAATCCCATTTAGTTTTTTCTTTACATTTATGTTTTTATATTTTATCCTTCTGTTGGAAAGCAACACAGTGTTTACAAATTTGTTGCTAGAAATACTGTTAGACCATGGTTTGATTCTTAGCTCTGCAGCTTAGTTTTATTGCCTTTGGCAAATGGCTACTGAGACTCAGTTTTCTAATCTTTAAAATGAGGATACTATTTGTATTATTTGCCTAACAAGTTTGTTGGAACCAAGATAATTTCCTGACGGTAGAATACTGTGTATTTTATTGTTTTTGTTGAAGCAGTGTTTGGATTATTATTGTCCCTAGAACAAAGAAAGTAATGGTCTATTTTTTCTCTGTTAATAACAATTGATATAAAAGTGCAGTTCATGTTATCTTTTCCTATTTATTATATTTAAGAGATACTAAAGGATTTGTTTATTGCCCATTTTGACAATACAAATTCTAGCAGAGATTTTTGTGGCCTAGCATAGTTTTATCAGATTAAATCTTTGGAGTATCACATACAGATCAGCATGTAGACATTTTAGGAAATGTATTTACGTATTGGTATGAAGTCTAAGGAAGAGTCTGATGAAAAAACATAGTATGTGAAAGGAACAGAGAATGTTTATTCTGGAAAAGAAAAGACCTGATTTCTATCTATAGTACGCAAAAGTTTGTCACATGGGAGAGGAATTGTAATTCATTCTGCTCAGTCTCAGAGGATAGAACTATATGTCTATTCATAGATGGAAACTAAGAGAGGACAGTTAACAATTCAAGTTGTCTAAAAATGGAATAGGATAGATTGTTAAGGCCCCATTGCAGGAATTGTTCAGGCAAAGGCTGGGTGACTACTTAAGAATAGTAATGATACTAACACTTATCAGAGATGTTATAAAGAGGGTTCCTGATTTAGGTAAAATCCTGAACTAGGTGGTCTCAGAAGTCCCTTCCAACTCTGAGATCTTGTAGCTCTAATTAACTTTTTATTAAGTGTTCATCCACTGAAGACAAGTTTTAGTGCTAAATTTACTTTATGATGTATAGCCCTTGAGGGGGAAATTATAGCTTTGACTTTATTATAGAGATCCACAAAATGTTTTGTTTTATATTTTTTGTCTACCTCTTGCTTGTTTCTTTTGCTCATCTAGCCTTACTTTCCCATATTTTTTCCATGTATTCCCTGCTCTCATCACTTCTGCTTACAACTAGCCCAGTTGGTCTTTTTTTTACCTTCATACTCAGTATAACATATCTTATCTCCCTCATGACCTGGTATAGTTATTCTTTTCTCTCCAAAACTTTCCTTTCTTATTCTCTGTCATCTGTTGTCTCCTCTCCTAGTTTTTACGATATGCTTCCCCACCACAACCCCATCTCTGTGCATACCTGCCATATGCCTCTCTCCCATTGCCTTTTGTTTTAATTACCAACTGTATTATTAGCCTAGCATTTATATTCTTACGTCCCTTTCTTCTAACCTAATTGTTCCATGATCCTTTTCTCTTTCAGCCTTTTTTTCTTCTTCTCACCCTTTCCCTTAGCTCCCTTGCCATGTTCATCGTCATCTTGTTTCAGGTTTTACATCTTCTTTAGGCTCCTTCTTTCTTATACTTCTTATACTCTTTTGATCCTCTTGACTTCTTTTCTTACTTAATCCCAACTCAGTATATCACCACTGTTTCTCCTAGTCTTTTCTCTCTACTGGCTTCTAGGGTGACTGAAACCATTAGTGCAAGTGAGATACCCTAGTATCCAACTTTAGACTGTTAGAGTTGGAAGAGACTTTAGTCTGTCTGCTAGTGCAGTTTCCTTGTTTTATAGCTGAAGAAATAGGCCTGGTGGAGGTGATCGGTTTGTTGAAGGTCATATGACTAGTTCAGTTGCAGGGCTTACCCAGTAATATTCTATTCTGTATATCTCAGACTATAGGATGGAGTTAGTCTTTAAATCCTTCTCAAATATACAAAAACTTTAATTTGTGAATTATGAGTAGGAGTGAGAAAAGAAATTTCTTTGCTTCTAATGTCAAATTTTTTTTTGCCTCAAAATGACTTATTTTTATGGGCCATACAAAAGACAGCAATATTGTTAGTGTTGGAAGAAGTTATTAGTTTGTCAGAGTGATAGCTGTGGTTTTTTTAACTTGGACTTCAAGATTTTTCTGCTCTACTTTATTGATACTTGAGGTCTTCTAATTTGCAGCATTCATTATATAGTATTTTTTTAAAAATATTAAATTGTATGAAAATGTAGCCTTAATTGTTATGATATGTAACCCCCTGAGTTTTTTACATGAGAATTTTAAAGATAAGCTCTTAAGTCTTTTTATAATCAGTTGCTTTTGAGAATTGGGTGTCTAAAAAGAAACTTCATCTCTGAATATTGATGTAGGCAGAGCAGTTATCATCTCACTCATTTTGAATTAAACTTTTTGTTACCGTTTTTATGTTAGAACTACACAAAAACTAGGAAATATGCCCCCCAAAATTCTTTGAATGGCCAAAGGAGATATTCTAAATGTTCATGTATTTTCTTCAGAAAAGAGTTGCTATGGTCCTAATTCAGAGCTGATACCCTTGTAATAGACAAATCTTATAAACTTTTTAATGTTTCCCATCCCACCGCAAAGTAGAGTGAGAGTTAATAGGCATAGAAATAACAGCCTGAAAGTCAGTTACTCAGCAGGCTTTTACTAAGTGCCTACTGTGTGCCAGGCATTGTTTTAGGCACTAGGATATAGAGAAAGGAGACATGAAAACAATAAAGACTCAAGAGCTCTGAAAAGACTCTCTGAGTCTTTTTAATGTAAGGGTCTTTATGCTAGGTTCACTGACTCATGATTCATAGAAGCTAAATTAGCTTCAGCTTTCTTTAAAAAAGGAAGGAATAACATCCATATGTGCCAGCACATAGTAGGTGCCTAATAAATGCTTGTTGATTGATAGTTGCTATTTTAAAAAATTTCTAACACCTAAAGGAATAGTGTTTCAGGTATCTGGGAAAATAGTGTCCAGAATTATTCATTCCCCAACGGTTCTGATAGCTGAGATTTTATTGTATTTTGAGGTTGTCATCTGTAAGTACTCACTGTTTCTTTTAAATGAAAGGTAATGTACTTCTACTATCATTCTAGTAATGCATTTCATTATATTGTCTTTTCAACATGCAGAAAGAAATAACAATTGTGATAAAACAGCAATTCATATTTTTCCTCATTATTTTTTTAGAGATATTTTAAATCCAAAGGATGTGATCACTGCCCAGTTTGACAACACAAGCTCTAGCAAAGATTTTTGCAGCCAATCATGTCTATCTACATATGAATTAAAAAGAAAACCTATTGTTACCATACATACTAATAGCATTTCAACCAAGTGCAGCATGTGCCAGAAGAATGCAGTTGTAAGTTACATTTTGAACTTGCTGAAATTCTGTTTAAAGTGATCAGACATTTGAATGACATTACTTACTGTGGTTTTTTATTCCAAGATTCGGCATGAAGTTAATTACCAAAACGTGGTCCATAAACTTTGTAGCGATGCCTGCTTCTCCAAGTTCCGCTCTGCAAACAACCTCACAATGAATTGCTGTGAGAACTGCGGGGGTTACTGTTACAGCGGCTCAGGCCAGTGCCACTTGCTCCAGATTGAGGGGCAATCCAAGAAATTCTGCAGCTCAACATGTGTCACTGCATACAAGCAGGTATGTAATCTTGTTTAATCTAGGGAATCAGGGGAGACTTAAACAGTATTTAAGAAAAGCTATAAAATATTTAGGGTGTTGGGTTTTTTTTAATTTATTATTTAATATATTTAGTTTTCAGCGTTGATTTTCACAGGAGTTTGAATTACAAATTTTCTCCCCATTTCTACCCTCCCCCCACTCCAAGATGGCGTATCTTCTGGTTGTCCTGTTCCCCAGTCATCCCTCCCTTCTGTCACCCCACTCCCCTCCCATC
>CM053622.1:751920183-751992662 GCA_028646595.1 Phalanger gymnotis
CCTGGCCATGTTCCCAGCCAACTCACTTGACCCTTGAGTTTTTCAATGGGGTATGACTGCTTGTAAACTAAAGCGTTCTATGTTCCAAGCCTGGGGGGATGCGCCAGCTCTGCCACACCAGCACTCCTCCTTTCCCAAGAACCCCCAACAAGGACTGGACTTAGATCTTCAGCAAGCTCTTCACTCCTGCTCTGATCCTCTACTTAATTCCTCCCACCAGGTGGGCCTGGAGCCAGAAGCAACTGCAGCTGTAGTTCTGTAGCTGCCCCACCTCCGCTGACCCCAGGGTGGTGGCCAAACTGCAAACTGTATCCCAATCCCCAGCAGCTTCTCCCACTAACCTTCTCTGTTGTCTTTGGTGTTTGTGGGTTGAGAAGTCTGGTAAGTGCCTCAGCTCACTGATTCAGGGCACTAGGGCACACTCCTCTCAGCTCCCAGTCTGGTCGGTCCATGCTGCCCACGCTGGGCTCTGCTCTGCTCAGCTCCCCTCTCCTCCGCTCCCAGCTCCGTGCGGGGTAGACCTTACCCAGAGACCATCCAGGCTGTCCTGGGCTAGAGCCCTGCTTCCCTATGCTACCCTGTGGGTTCTGCAGTTCTAGAATTGGTTCAGAGCCATTTTTTATAGGTTTTTGGAGGGACTTGGCGGGGAGCTCACGCTAGTCCTTGCTTTCCAGCCGCCTTCTTGTCTCTGCCTCCGGGTGTTGGATTTTTTAATACAGCTATATCATCTTTTAAAAATTTGTATTTGCAAAAGAGAAATTAGGTGATTATTTGCTATACAAAAGGTTTTTTAAGTAGTGAGATTCCTGGTTATCTTGCAATGCCTTTCAATTTACTGAAATATGGTTAGCATAAATTTTTTTCAGAGATTTTTTTCCTGTTTCATAGATTGAAACGAAGTTTTGTATAATCCTTTAAAATTGCATGCTGATGGTTGACATACACAAAGGAAACTTCTTTTGCATTTTCATGAAAGAAAACTCTTCCAGAAAACAGGCCTTGATAATGTAAGACTTTAGGAACTTACAGGAAATGATTGTTGAGGTGATAAGATTAAGTTAAAAAGCTTTTGAAGGTCCCTTCTCTGCCTCAGAACTTATTGACAAATATTATTTCACATTTTGAAGCAGTATGGGGTTAATTATGGAAGAAAACTTTTACTTATGGCAGTAAGTAATGAGAAATACAGAGAGGGAACTTAGAATCTTGTAGAATAACCAGTTAGGAAATTTTCTCTACATCAAACCTGGTTTTGCCTCTTAGCAACTTGCACTCATTGCTTCTGGTTCTGTACTTTGTGACCAAGAAGAATAAGTCTGATCACTTTCACACAGGACAGCGTGTTAAATACTTAAGACAGGAATCTTGTATGTGCCATCTGTTGTTCTCCCTACCTCTGTCAATTATTCTCATTTCCAGATAGAACATAACTATTTTTTCAGCTGATCTTTATGTCATAAACCGTAAGATCCTTTACCAGCCTAACTATTTTTTCTTGGATGTTCTCTAGCTTTAACATGCTTCTTAAAATTTGATATCCCCAAACTGAACATAATTTTCCAGGAGTAATCTGATCTTGGCACTGTGTAATCACATTATCTTTTTTTGTTTTCTATATAATACTATTAACTCATTGATCTTATAGTCCTCTAAAACCCATTAATCTTTTTTAGATAAACTGCTATCCAGGGAACCCTTCCTTTTATCTTGATCTTGTGAAATTGGTTGTACACCCAAGTATAAAGCATTACTTTTATCCCTATTAAATTCAGGCTTATGTACTTTTTGGATTTTGATCCTGTCATCTAATGTATTAGCCATTAATCCTGATTTGTGTCATTGCAAATTTGATAAGCATGCCATTTATGACTTTATTCAAATTAGTAAGAAAAACATTAAGCAGGGCAGGGCCAAGCAGTAATGGGTAAGAAGAATCTACTGGAAATCTTTCAGATTGATATGCAATCATTAGTGAGTAATTTTCAGGTCTGTCTATTAAACCAATTCCAAATCACCTATTAAAATGTAATCCCACATTTCTCCTATCTTTTCTGCAAGAATAAAATGAGAAACTTTGCTATATTCTTGTATCAATCTAGGTATACTCTAACTATAGTATTTCCTCTAACAATAAGAGAACTGAGATTCATTAGAGAGTGATAATTGGGATAAAGATCCTCAGAAATCATATATGGGCTCTTATATCTTCTGAGGTTATTCTCTTCTACATGGCAATCCTTTGGATATTTTATAACAGATTGTCTACTTCCCTCTTAAGTCTTCCAGGTTAAACGTGCCAAGTTCCTTCATTTTTTCTTTATGTGACAGCTTTTTAAGTCCGTTTATTATCCTGATATCTTCTGAATGTGCTCTGGCTTATTCTTGTTCCTCTTAAGTTATGGCTCCCAAAACTAAACAGAGATCCACCTCCCTTCTTCTAGACTCTATGCTTCTATTAATGCAGCTTAAATTTGCATGAACTTTTTTGGCTGTCATTCTTTTTTTAGTGTTCATTCTAAAACATTAAATTTAAAAACTCATTAGATTCAGTTAGATTTGCTTTTGAGCAATCAGTAGTATATCTTTGTTAGCAAAATGTATCCCTTTACAGTTAATTTCTTCCTTTGGCAATTCCCTACTCTTGCCTTTGGGAGGAATACAGTTTACATAAAGGTATTTTCTGTGCCCCAGAAAAACAGTTCTTTTCTAAATATTCTCTTAGATGTTGGATAGATTAACCAGATTGTATCAGATCAGTGAGTGCCACTTCATTTTAGAAACATTCTGTGGGCTCATTTATGTAGTAAAATATGATAGTTCACATTTTCACTGTATTTGTGTCTTTCTTCTATACGCATGAAATTTCCAAGAAAGCTTGTAATACTGCTTCTCCAAACAGGCTTATGCTTACCAGCAAATGTACTCGTTGCTGTGAAACCAACCTCGAAGAATAGAAGTTTGCCACAGGATTTTTGTGTGAATTAAAAGCACTTGTTAAAAAAAAAAAGTAAAATTTTACCAACTAAGGAAACTTAAGATGGGTTAATAGCACTCGACTATTAATTTCCTGGGCAGTACCAAGTTGTAGTAACAATGAGAAAAGAGAGCCATATATTCTGATCAATTTCCACTTGCCTTAGTTGGTTGTCTAAGTTGAAGAAAATCTATTGCGACCTACCGTACTTTTTTACAATTTGCTTCATTATTGCTAGTTTCTTTAAAAATGAAATTTTAATATTAATTTATTTCCTCGAGTTTGTGTATTTACTGACATTTGTTAATACCACATAGCATCTGCCAGAAAAGCAAAAAAGCTGAGTTTTATCCTGGTTAAAGTACTTTGAAGACATTTGATAATGTTATTTTTTTTTGTCATGTAATGGAAATTTGAAGCTGATGAATATGATTTTGTTCCCTTAATAGAAATCGGCAAAAATTACTCTCTGTGCTCTTTGTAAATCATTGAGGTCCTCAGCTGAAATGATTGAAAACACCAATAACTTGGGGAAAACAGAGCTTTTCTGCTCTGTTAACTGCTTATCTGCTTACAGAGTCAAAATGGTTACTTCTGCAGGTAATGTTGGTGCTTTTGGAAATTTACTTTTTGTAATTTTAACAATTGTTGTAGTATTCCTTTGTTTCTGTAATTTAGATGCAGGTCCCAAATTAGCTATTCTTATGATTAAAATTTGGTTTCTGATCTGTTTCGTGCGTTTATTTTAAGGAATACCTTACCTACTTCCTAAAGGAATTGAGTTGAGGACACTTCTTTAACATAAAAGTGTTTATTTGTATCCGGTTTAATTTGGGATTACTCTTTTAGTTGTGTATTTGATAATGAGGTGAAGGAAAACTTTTAAAGATTGTTCTTTTTAACGTTACTTTACATTTGACTTAATAGGTCTTGTTTAGAGCGTATGAGTAAATTTAGTCTGCAAATTTTATATTAGTATACAATATTTTATTTACATATTTCACTGCCTTTGTACATTTATCTACATTACTTATTGGCTTTATTCTAACTTCCTAAGGAGTACAAGTCCAGTGTAACAGTTGTAAAACCTCAGCCATCCCTCAGTATCACCTGGCTATGTCTGATGGAAGTATACGCAACTTCTGCAGCTACAGTTGTGTTGTAGCTTTCCAGGTAAGGTATAAGGACTTTTTACCTCGCCGCTTTCCTGCATATTACTTGTTGTATCTTTGTGATTTTATTAGATGCCTTTTAGTGGAGTCAAGACTGACTGGGTGGTAGGAGCTTCAGAATTCTAATCCCAGCTCCATTCATCTTTAATTTTTAAAAAATTCTTTCTCTGCCTTTACACATGCCATTTGGAGTCTTCCTGTAAGCTGGCTTACAATAATTTATACGTATATATCATTTTAGAGTCACAAATCTTTGCTGTAACGAAACTTTCTACTTTACTCTGATGGTGAACATCTTTTTTGTCTAATCATTGATCATTATTATAATGATTTAATGCTTTATACATTCTCTCCCAATATATTCCATAACTCTCTGAGATAAGCAGGAAAAGGTATTCATTTCACATTTGATAAAACTGAAGCTGAGAAAGTGTGACTTGCCCCAAGTCATATACTAAGTAAATTGCAGAGCCTGAACTAAAACCAAATTTTTTTCTGATTCTAGTTTAGTTCTCTTCCCACTTCAACACGTAATAAATTAGAGTTATGACATTTTTCTCTCCTTTCAGAATTTGTTCAACAAGCCAACAGGCATGAACTCTTCAGTAGTACCCCTGTCTCAGGGTCAAGTCATTGTCAGCATTCCTACAGGAACAACGGTCTCAGCAGGGGGAGGAAGCACGTCAGCGGTTTCCCCCAGCTCCATCAGTAGCTCCGCTGCAGCTGGTCTCCAGCGGCTTGCTGCACAGTCCCAGCAGGTCACTTTTGCCCGTACTGTTGTGAAACTCAAGTGCCAGCACTGTAATCGACTCTTTGCCACAAAACCAGAGCTTCTTGATTACAAGGTAAAGGTGCAATTCTTAAAAATAGATTGAATATAAATCTAGTTCAGACTTCTCATCTTTTGCAACTATTCCATTTAGTTTAACAATAAAAGATATACAGGGTATTTGTCAGATGGAGAAAAAGAAGATTGCTTTTCATTACAGGGTAAAATGTTTCAGTTTTGTGGCAAGACTTGCTGTGATGAGTATAAGAAGATAAATAGCGTAATGGCCATGTGTGAATACTGTAAAATTGAGAAAATTATAAAGGAGACTGTGCGATTCTCAGGCATCGATAAGCCGTTCTGCAGTGAAGGTAAAAAAAATTCACATTCAGCCACAGGACATTGTGAAAAAACATCTGAAGATACTGTGTTATGGGTTTATTTCCTTGATATTGTTTTTATTTTATTTTGTCAAGTCAGCAAGCATTTTATTAAGTGCCCGTCATATGCTAGGCACGGTGTTAAGTTCTGGTTTTGGGGGTATTTCTGTAGCCTCTCACCCAGTAAATTTGTGGCATTTTAATGCTTGCTTTCTCTGTGAGAGGGGAAGGGGAGGTAGAGAGAGAATCTGGAATTCAAAATTTTTGAAAATATGTTAAAAAATTCTTTTCATGTAATTGGAAAGAATTTCTTTAAGAAAAATAATTAGGAAATACTTAACAGAATAAAAATAAAATGAAACATTTAAAAATTGTGGCTTTTCCACTGCTTTGTATTATACACTTGTTACTGAATAGCTTTTCAGATCTATCATTGCATATTGATTTAATTAATGTACAGTAAAGTTAACATAGGTGTCTGGGGATTGCCGATTTTCGAAATTCAGAATTCTTTACACAAAGTCAAATTTGTGTAATGTGAATTTACATAAAGTGAGAACTACCTGTACGGAGTCACCATCTGATCTGCCTATAGGATGTTTTGATTTCGAAATTAGGATCATCAGTCTAGAAATCAGAAAGGACCTTGGAATTCATTTAGTCCTTTTCAAGCTTATTGAGTCCAAAATGAAATTCATTATCTTTCCCCCCAAACTCACTCTTCTTCCAGACATCACTGTCCTACCATTTGCCCACATGTACAACTTTTATGCCATCCTTCTCACTCATCTCACATATCCAGTCAATTGCCAAATACTGGTCCTTTAATTGAAAAGTCCTCAAAATGTAATATAGCAATTATAGAGGCAGCGTTGCATAGCGAATAGAGAGCAGAACTCAAAGCCAGTAAGACCTCAGTTCAGGTCCTATTTCTGATTATGCTGTGTGACCCTGGGCAAGTCACTTAACTTCTAAATAATTCTCTTAAAGTTCAGAGAAGGTACTGACTAACATTGGTAGGAGAAAGTTTCATCACTCTCAAGTTACCTATACCATCGAAATCACAGGTCTAATCATTATCCCTGTATCATCTTTTAGTGGCTTTTAATTTCTTGTTTAAATGTACTCACCATGTCTTGACAACATTTAAAATGCAAAATGTACTTTAACTTAGTGGTGTATGTTGAGGGTGGAGGGTTCCTGTTACCACCAAGCTAGTTTCCACCACCAACTAAACTAAACAAATAAACATTCAGTTTGCCTCTTTCCTGCTATAAATGCCTAAGTTTGACTTTTTTCCCTTACTGTCTTTTTGGTTTTTTAGGTTGCAAATTGCTCTATAAACATGACTTGGCAAAACGCTGGGGAAGCCACTGTAAAATGTGCAGTTACTGTTTACAAACATCTCCTAAATTGGTACAGAATCATTTTGGGGGGAAGATGGAAGAGTTCTGCTGTGAAGAGTGCATGTCCAAGTTTACAGTTTTGTTTTATCAGGTAGAGAATATTTTTTTCCTTCATTTTGAGGCTAGAGCAAAGCTTTTTTTTCCCCCTCCTTTTTAATTCTTTGTCTAACAGGAAGAAACATTTGGTGATTTTAAGAAGTTTAATGAAATGAGTTTTCTTCTGTCCAAAACCGGGTTTTGTCGTTATGTATAAAATATTTGAGGTTATTTAATGATCTCAATAGTAGAAAACTTTTTCTTATCTTGCTATGAAATATATTCACTGATTGTTGCATAGGAACTCTCAAGTTATGAATTGAGACTAGGGAGCCCATCACATCAAGGAAGCCTTTTCTCTAACCATGCATCATCTCCTACAGTTCCATTGCTCTCTGTGCTTTCCTTTCCTAAACCTGTTCTTCAGTCCCACCAGCCTTATTTTCCTAGACTCTGCCTTCTGCTCCAGCCACACTCTCCTTCTGCCTGCTTTTGATCCCTTAGTGATCCAGTTCATTCTATTCTGCTTTTGAAATCCTCTTCTTAATCATATCATTGTGGGCACCTGAGTGGCATGATAGATAGGACATAAGAGTGCTAGTGCTAGAGTAAAGAAGATTCCTCTACCTGAGTTCATATCTGGCCCCAGACACTAACTGTGTGGCCCTGGATGAATCACTTACCCTGTTTTCCTCAACTTCCTGATTTGTCAAATGAGCTGGAAAGGAAATGACAAACCACTTTAGTATCTTTACCAAGAAAACCCCAGATGGGTCGAGAAGAGTCAGACACTCTGAAGCAACTAAACACCAATCGTGTCACTATCCTCTTGTGAAGTGTGCCCCGCCAAACCCCTCTCTGTGTTAACTCTAATTATCTACCTCCTTCCTTTCTACACATGTCCTGCTGAACCTAGCTGAAGGAAGTCACATAGACATACTGACTGCGTTCACTGCAAATTTATGTTACCTAACCTCAACTGTGTTCTTATTGAACCAAGGCAGTCCTTTTACTCCTCCATGATTGATCCTCTCTCTCCTGACCAGCAACAGCAGTTCCAGCCCTTCTCGTTTCTTACCTTCCACAGCATCCCACCCTCTCAGCTGAACACCTTGCCTCATACATTGCCAAGAAGATCAAACTCATAAAAATTTGCCATAAAATCCTCTACTTCTCTTCCTTCCCTCCCCCAATTCCTCAAGATCATCCCTCAGGATGTCTAATAAAGAGACAGCCTTTCTCCTTGCTAAGAGCAACTCTTTTACATGTACCCTTTTCCATCCCTATAATCAAGCCCCTGATCTTCAGTCTTCCTTATTCCTTCCCAGCTGCTACACATGCCCAGATCTCCTCATCCTTCAGAATCACTGGGTCCTTCCTCAGTAGTTCACTAGCTATCCTTATGTATTTCTGGTGCCTTTGTTGGCCAGACTCCTTGAAAAAGCTGTCAGTTCTCCTTATGGCTACCTGGCATTCTTTTCTAAGCTTTCTGCTGTCTGTCTTCTCTTACTCATCACATCTAATGGCCTTTTCTCAATCTCTATCCTTCCCATACTCCTCTTCCTCTCAGCATTTGATACCATATCTAGGTTCTCACTCTTTTCTCAGGGTATTTGTCATAGTGTTCTTTCATAGCTCTCTTCTAACTACTTTTCTCAGTATTTTGCTACACCATTATCCCTGTTATTCGCAGTTGTAGTAGGTATACCACATCTTTAAAATTCTATCTTGAGCCTCTTTTTTCTTTATATTCTCATACTTGGTCATCTTGTCATCACACCTGGGTTCAAATATCTCTATGCAGATGACTCCCAGATCTGTCTGTCCATTTTTAATCTCCTTTCTGATCTCCAGTACAGACAGTTCTTTCTTTATGTAAGTGGACCATTCTGCAAACCTCTATGTAAAATGATTTTTACATAGTTTGGATTTGCCTACAGATGTGGAAAGGGAAAGAGGGAGACAGGGAGGGGGCTGGCACGTGGTTCAGAGACACATGGGGCCTGGGGATAGAGAAACAAGACAGACAGGAGAGGACAACTGATATGTAAGGCAGGAGACAGACATGTGATACCACGTGCAGATGGACAGAAGAATGACATGTGGAGCCTGGGCAAAGATCCCCTCTATGATGGCGGAGGTCTCAAGCCAAGCTCCTGATCCACTGGCATTGGCATTCTCTTAACATGTCTCTTCTGCTTTCACTTGGAGGTTTGGAGGCTTTTTTGTTTTGTATTTAGGTATTTTTTTAGTGGGATATTGAGCGTGAGGATGTTGGGAGGCTATGGAGTGCAGAGCCAAGTGGCAGGAGCAGAGAGTACACAGTGCTGTACAGTAAAGTTACCATAGGTGTCTTTGGGGAATGCTGATTTCTTTCAGAATTCTGTAAACAAAGTCAAATTTGTATAATGTGACTTTACGTCAAGCAAATTTACTTAAAGTAAGAACATCTGATCTGCCTATAAGATGTTTTGATCTTGAAATTAAGATCATCAGTCTAGAAATCAGAAAGGACCTTGGAATTCATCTAGTCCATCTCAAGCTCACTGAGTCCAAAATGGAATTCATTATCTTTCCCCCAAAATTCACTCTGCTTCCAAACATCACTGTCCTACCATTTGCCCAAATTTACAACTTTGGGTCATCCTTCTCACTCACCTTTCAGACATCCATAATATGTTATAGATCTCTTCACCATGTACACAGCTATCATGCTTGTTCAGACCCTCATAACTTGTCTTCTCGATTATTATGATAGTTTCCATCTTGTCTCCTTCCCTCAGGGCTCTCCCTATTACAGGACATCTTCCACTTAGTTACCAAAGGGTTTTTTTCTGAAGTACAGGCCTGACTACATCAGATCCCTTTCTCCTCTTCTGTTCCCCCCTCCCACTCTTAGTAATCTACAGTAGTTCTCTATTACCTCAATGATTACAAATAAATTCCTGTAGTATTTAAAGGTCTTCACAGTGTGCCCACATCCTATCTTTCCAATCTTTTTTTATATTACTCCTTTCCATGTTATCACTGGTCCAGCCATAATGACCTGGCTCTTCCTCATCTGGATCACTTCCACCTATATGCTGTTCCCTGTGTTTCTCACCTTCACCTCTTGGAATCTCTGCCTTCCTGTCAGACTCTTTTCAAGCACCTCCAATTTGAAGCCCTTCCTGTCCTTCAAGCTGCTAGTGCCTGTCCTTCCAAAGCCACCTTGTATCAGCTCTGTGTGTGTGTGTGTTGTGTATCCTGATACACGTACAACATGTCTCATTTTTAAAATGAAGCTCTTTGAAACGTTTCCCTTTTGTCTTTGTATCCCCAGCACTTAGCAGTGGTGGAAGAGAGGCTATTAAAAAACGAGTGACATAGTAGAGCCTTAACTCTAACGGTTCCCTTCTCCTATACTTTACCTAACGACCAGCCAACAAACATTAAGTATTTGCTTTGTGCCAGTGGGGCATTTGGATACATAAATACAAAAAATAAAACAATCCCTACTCCTAAGTTAGTCAGTTAACATTTGTTAAGGGCCTTCTATATGCCAGGCACTGTGCTAAGACACTGGGACTACAAAGGCCCTCTAGGAGTTCACAATCTAGTAGGGGAACCATATACTGTGTTAAAGTAGTTAAAGATAAGATGATTTGGGGGAGGAGGGGTCTACAAAGCCTTCATGCAGAAGATGATACTTGAACTGTGTGTCTTAAAGGAAGAGAGGAATGTTTAGTCCAAGATAAAGAGGGAGTTCAGTCCAGTCATGGGGAATAGTCAGAACAAAGGCATTAGAGACAAGAGATAGAGTGTCACAAATGAAGACCAGAGAGGATACCTCATTGTAGAGTGTAGGGAGAGGGATGATGTCCTTTGAAGGTGTAAAGATAGGATAAGGCTTGGTTGTATGGGGCTTTAAAAGGTAAAAAGAGGATTTTGTATTTTAGTGCTAGAGGCAATAGAAAGCCTTTGGAGTTGATTGAGTCACATGATCATATTTGTACTTAGAGGAAATTACTTTGACAGTAATGTGTACAGTAGATTGGGGTAATGAGAAACTCAGAGAGACCACCCCAAGAGACTGTTAAAGTAATCTAGGTGAGAGGAGATGAGGCTAGTAGTTGTGGGAGTGGAGACAGTGGAGTCCGTGTTGTCAAGGATGGATGTTATCAAGATAGAAACAACAATATTTGTCTTTCTCAACTGTCTTGAAGAAAAAATGAGCCACTTTTCTTTAGCACTATCCGTTCTTACCCTGTAATATTTTCCTTGTGTACGTGTCCAAAACATCCCTAAAGTGTATTTTTAAAAGCTTGCATTTGGTGGTTTTAACAAATTCAAGGTGAATTTGTCTTTTATGATATCACTCTTTTCTACTATAATACTGCCTTCTGTTTTTGTGTTTAATATTTTTCCCCTGCAAGCATTTTCCAGTCAGTCAGTAAACATCAACTGCCTACTTTGTGCCAGGCACTGATCACTGAAGATAAAGGTACAAAATATAGTCCCTGCCCTCAAGGAGCTTACAGTCTAGCAAGGAAGACAGCATGCAAACAAATATATACCAAGCAAGCTATATACAGAATAAATAGGAAATAATTAACACAGGGAAGGCACTGCAATTAAGAGGGCAAGGCTTCCTGTAGGAGGTGGAATTTTAGTTGGGACCTAACTGAAGCCAGGGCAGTCAGTAATTAGAGTGAAGGAGGAAGAGCTTTCTAGGCATAAGGGACAACCAAAGAAAATGCCCAGAACCAGGACAGCCGGAAAAAATGTCCCTCTAGAGCTAAGAGTTGAAATATCTTGTTCCTGGATCAAGAAGGGGGCCATTGTCACTGGGTAGAAGAAAATGTGTCAGGGAGTGAGTTATGAGAAGACTTGAAATTAGGAGGGGGCTAGGTTATGAAGGTTTGCATGCCAGAGGACTTTGTATTTGATCCTAGAAGGCATAGGGAGCCACTGGAGTTTATTGAGAGAGGAGAAAGGGAATGACATAGTTTGACTTATGCTTTAGGCATTTGTAGAAGGGGCTAGAAATATTTACCTATTCTTGCCTTGCAATGTAATTTTTCACTTCATCTCTGTGTCTTGTTTATTTCTTAGATGGCCAAGTGTGATGGTTGTAAGCGACAGGGTAAACTCAGTGAGTCCATGAAATGGAGAGGGGAGGTCAAACATTTTTGTAACCTGCTTTGTATATTGATGTTCTGTAATCAGCACAGTATATGTGACCCACCTACTCTTCAAAATAGTTCAGGTAATTGAACTTGGATATTAGTTCTCTTTCTTATGTAATTTATTCAATGAAATTAAATAATTACAAGTCCTGTTAAGTGCCTACTTTCATGAGACAACATGAGATTTAGTATGTAATTATATAGATTTCCATGTTAAGCTGACAGTTACATAGGCCAGATTTTTAAAACCTTTAGTATTAAATCACTGTAAATGAATGTACTCAAGTATATTCATTTAGCTGCAAGGACTGAAAAGGGTATATGTAAAACACAGACATGAATGTATATCCCCCACTGACCTCCTCAGTTGTCTTTGATAACCCTCGTTCTTGGCGTATGGAGTTTGCAATTTTAAATAACTAGCCTTCAAACTCCAAAATAAATTATTTTACCTAAGACAGACCTTCAAAACTTAGAAACTTCTTCGGGCTGCAGATAGGTTAGACTAGAGACAAACTGACGGGTTGCCGTGGGTCACGTGACAAATTGGAGTGCACAGTGGCAACTCTACATTTTTCACTGGCCTCCAGACATCCTTTGGTGGGCCTCAAGCAGCCTGTGGGTTGTATGTTGGGCAGGACTGACTTAAGGGGGGAAAATGGTCCTACCTAGAACTGAATACGATTGGTTACAGTGTTTCCAGAAATAATGATTATTAAACTGTATCTTTGTGCCATTTAATATCAGGACTCCAATTTTGTTTTGTTTTAAGTTTCCATGATGCCAAGTGCTTCAATTGCACCTCCTTCTCTAAGAAAAGATTCAACTCCAGTTATAGCCAATGTGGTATCTTTGGCAAGTACTCCTGCTGCCCAGCCCACGGTGAACTCTAACAATGTCTTGCAAGGTATGGATTGATTACAAGAAATCTGCCTAGTCTTTTGAGGTTAAAAATTATCAACACAATTATTATACCATAAAATGATGTATTTGTCCCTATTCAGAGATTTCCTTTTGGTTGGCTGACCTGAAAAGCATTTTCATTGTTTTTTTTTACTCTAGTGTAAGAACTTAAATTTATATTCTTATTTCTAAAAGGTGCTGTTCCTACTGTGACAGCAAAGATCATTGGAGATGTAAGTTTTATTTTTAATACTTTTACTGTTATTGCTGCTCCTATTTAAATATTTCTACCTAGCTATCATATATTTGAGCATATTTCTAGTACACTTTTTTCCCTTCTCTTCAAAATTGACAAAATTTGTACTAAAATAGAAACAGACAAGCAACTAGTTAAACAGACCTCTCCTGGTTAGATTAGATTTGTCTTCCATGTATGTTATTTTTTTTTAATACTTCTGATTTTGTGCATGTTAATTTTCTTTTCATATTTGCTGGAAAAAAGCATTTTCCTTTTAAAATTTAAAAGAAGATATGCTTCCCCCTAGTGGAATTCACACTGCAAATCACTGGTTCTTTCTGCTATGGTTAATAAAGTATTTTGAATTAACATGTCAAGCTTAATCCACAGAAAATTATAGCATTAGGCAATTCACTCGTATATTGACCTATATTCTCTACATTTTTTAGTACTCTTAATTATCTGTACATTAAACATACCATATTCCTAGTGTATTTATGATAGGAAAAAAAAAAATCTGCTTTAAGAATGCTTCCTTAGTTTCTCTCTAGTGACCTTCATGTTGCTTTCTTGTTATCTGAAAATGAAGCCAGGTGTTTTTTAAGATAAATAGTGTAAGCAAACAACAATCCTGAAATCTTCTTAATCCTTTCCTCTAACTCGTAGTAATGATATTTTTCTCATTGAGCTAAACTGATTAGAATGGGAGTATAGTGTGAGTTAATGTACAACAGCTTAGGATAGCTTCTTTACTATAACGACTCTTATTGGGTGGTTGTATTCGGTAATGGCCCTTGTGACATGATGTGCCTTTTCATTCCAGCAGACTTTCACACTAGGAACTGAAGCATTATAAAGATAAAGAAGATATTCTTCCTTCAGAGAGCTTACAGTGTCATATTGTTCATATTTTAAAAATTAGTTGTAGTGGGTTAAAAATCCCAACAACTTTCAACAGTCATGGTTTCTGCATCTATTTTAACTAGGCAAGTACACAGACAGATGCCCTGAAACTTCCAACTACACAGCCTCCTCGGCTTTTAAAGAACAAAGCATTATTGTGCAAACCAATCACACAGACCAAGGCTACTTCTTGCAAACCACATACGCAAAACAAAGAATGTCAGACAGGTATGTATCCTTATTCTCATATTTGGAGGATTTTTTCCCTCCATTTTAATTTGAAAAGGAAATGAAGGTGTTAAAAATTGTTTTAATTTCAAGAATTACATTCATTATTTAGTTCTCTATGTCAGATACCTCTTTTTACTTATTTTAACTGCCATATTTGTGTTTGAGTTGCTTTGTTAGCATAAACCAAGATAGCTTTTGAATTTGTTCCAATAATGTGTTTAATCATAAGATACACATATTTCAACTTTAACATAGAAACGTTAATAAAAACACATGAACAAGACAGTCATAAGAATTTTATAACGTGCACCATTTTGGTTTGTATAAGATGGTTTAATGACTCAATAAAATCAGTCTCTTTTGACAGGAAACTTATTCTATATTTCCAGTAATTTTAATTGTGTTGGACATTCTCTTAAATATATGTATGTGCATGAATATTTAGCATTCATTTAACTGGATTCATTGTTTTTATTTTTATATACATACATACTCAATATGTCACTTTCAAATTTTAATAAAATCATTAGCTACAAAATTTTAAAGCTGGGAAAGACCTTAGAGATAGCTTCCTTGTATTATTAATGCCCGATGTTTTTATATCATAATAATTTCCTGCTCAATATGTTAACGGAAACATTTGACCAAAACCCTAATGACGAAGCTACTGTGTTTGACAGTATATGTAACATCCTGCATTCATAGACACCTTTCCTCACCTACCCCGAATTTCTGCTAAGAAAAGTGTTTTATCATCTTCAAGGCCAAGATTGATTATTGAATTTGATCTGAATTTATTTGCATTTGTATTGTTTTTCTATTGTAGTCATTATGTATTTTGTTCTTCTGGCTCTACTGTCTTTGTCTTGCCCAAGTTTATTCAAGTCTCCCCAGGTTTTTCTGAGTGAATGCTTCATTTTTGTCTTTCCCTATGACATAGTATTTTTCCATTACATTTACTTGTCACATTTTGTTCAGGCATTCCCCAGTCAACAACTACTGACTATCCAGTTTATTGCTACCACAGGAAGTGCTGCTTTCAACATTTTGGTATATGTCTGAACTTTATTTCTATATATGGCCATTGGGATAGCTGGGTTAAGTATATTGAGTGACATTTCTTACATAGATCTAAATTGTTTTCTAAAATGGTTTGACCAATTCATAGCTTAATCAACATTGTATTATCATTAGTGTTCCTTTCTTAACAGCCTCCTCTAACGCTTGACTATTTTCACGTTTGCCAATTTGATAGGTGTGAGGTAAAGCCTTGTTGTTTTAATTTTATTTCTGTTATCATTAATGATATGAAACATTTTTTCATATGGTTGTCAATAGTTTATTTTTGAGAACTGCTTGTTCATGATCTTTGTCCACTTGTCTGTTAAGGAATGACTCTAGGTCTTAATTGAGATTTCTGTCTTGGACACTATTTAAGAGATATTTAATATAAAAGTGTGTTTCCAGTTTTGTTATTCTAGCTGCATTATTTTTAATAGATTTTAAGTGAGATTTGTTTTTGTCACCTATATGTCTCCTTCTATCCCTCCCCATTCTCCTAGTTTAAAAAAAAAAGATTGAAAAGACAAAGAGGAAAAAAAAATCCGCAAAACAGATCAAGACATTAAAAAGTCTAATGTCATATTCATTGTTGCCTACCTGTTGACTTCATGCCTCTGCAAAGGGGCAAGAGAACTTACTTTCTCATGTCTCTTCTTTGGAGTCAAATTTGTTTTTTATAGTTTTGCAACATTCAGTTTTGATTGTTTTACAGTTGTTCATGCTATTTACATGTAGTTGTAAGTCACCGTATGTGTTGTTTTTCTGGCTTAGATCACTTTTTTCACTTTGTATCAGTGTGTATAAGTCTTTCCGTGGTTCTTTGTATTCACCATCTTCATTGCACAGCACAGCCATATTCCATTATACTCATGAGCCACAATGTGTGTAGTCATTCTATAATCACTGATAACATTGTGGCTCAGCAGTGGAATCTCTGAGCCAAGGGGTATTGGCATGTTAGCTTCTTTGTTTACACAGTTCCAAGTTGCTCTCCAGAATGGTTCACTTCTGATTCACTTCTCTACAGACAATGCTGTATAGTATTTGTCTTTGCACAGTCTCTCCACCTTGACTATTCATGGTAGATAGACAAGATCCAGAAGCAGCAATCCAAGATGGTGGCCCATGTTGAATGAACCCAAGAATACAAACTGTCAAGAAAAAATCACTTGGAAAGACTGGAACTGGGGCAGCTTGATTAAAAATAGGTCTGGAAGACTGTCTGTCACTCTAAGGTTCAGTGAATATACATCCTAGTGTAAGAGCACCATATCCTAATAAAATTAGAGGACAGGAGGAGATACTTTAGCTACTTATTGTTGGGATAGAATTCTTAACAATACATGGAACAACAAGGATTGTAAAATGGGTATTTTTCAATACATAAAAGACCTCATACTTTACAGTTGAAGAAGCTGGGCGGAGGGAAAATTAAATGACTTCTAATCATACAGGTAGTTTTTACAATACCCCATTGCCACTTCAAACTTAGCGTGGTTTGAATCAAACAAATCTTCCTTTCTCTGAAAATAAAAACTTTGCCTCCCAGCTTCTGTTTTTGTAAATGAAGTTATCACTCTCAGGCACAGTCCTTAAATTACCTTTGATTCACCTCAACCTTTCTATCCAGTCAGCCATCATGTATTATTGTTTCTTTTTCAAAATATTTCATATTCATTTCTTTCTTGTTCATTCTTCCTGTCGTTGTCTACATCTAAGCAATGATCACTTTGTGGACAGATTATTATAATGGCTTACTAAACTGGTTTCCCAGCCTCTAGTCTCTACCTCATACAGCCCATGTTAATTTGTTCATTAAATAAACTTTGCAGCTCAGAAATCTGTATTGTGTTCCCGTATATTGTTTGGTTACTTTCCTAGCATGTTTGTCCCTCCTGAAATACTTTTGCTGTCCTTTCCACTTTACTAAATCATAGTCATTCTTCAAAGACTAATCTCACTGTTCTATGAAATTTCTCCTGTTGAAGGCCACATTGGTCTCTCCCTTTTTATAACTTATATAACATTTGGCATATCTTCTTTTGTAGGGGCTGGGGAGGAGTTCCATTTATTTTATTGATTCATTGATGTTTTTTTATTTTGATGCAAGACTCTTCCAAACAAAAGCAATGTACATCTTTTTGAAAATAGGATAGATTATTTTATTGTTTACAGAAAGGATCATGGGCTCATAAAGCTAGAACTGGAGAATGTCTAATCCAAGTCTTAGAGCTGAGGAAACTGAGGTTAGGTGACATTCCCTAGGTCACACAAGTAACAAAATGAAATGTCCTTTAACTTGGTATTATAATACTAACATTTATCATTATATTTGTGCACAGTTTTGTTGCATTACCATGTTGACTTCTTTACTTTTTTGGAGTCGTTGGGTGTATTGTTCTTTTGTTTCTGCTTTCTTTTTTGTTTCACTTTGTACCGAGTTGTCTCACATTTCTCTGAATACTTCATATTCATATTTGTTTTATTGTTTCACATTCATATACCAAATATAATCATCCTTTTTATTTTATACACTATACATAATTCCTCAGTTTTTAAACATTTTGTATCTTTTTTTTTTCCCCACAATACTTTTTTATGAATATCTTTGTAAGTAAGGATCTCTTTTGCTACCAAGTTACCTTTATTTAGATACAGTCTCAGTACTACAATCTATGCATCAAAGAATTTGAATAATTTAAGAACTTTTCTTGCATTATTCCATTTATTATCCAGAATAGTTGAACCAATTCCTATCTCTGCCAGCAGTAAATTGGTGCTTCTGTTTTCTTATAGCCCTTCCAACAATGAGTTTTTCCGTTTTTTTAAGCATCCTATACACATTTTGGGAGGGGAGGGTGGATAATGTAAGACAACAGCAACTGATCTTTACCTCCACGAACTCATGCTTCAGTGCTTCCTTATGATATGAAGTTGACTCGGGGTTCTCAAAAGCTATCAGTGAGTACAAGTTCTGCCAGGTCCTACCATAATGGAAAAGCTTTGAATATAGTTCTGGCAACAGCGTGCTCATTTTCTAAAGACTAATCTAACTACAGAGAGGACCATTCCTCGTAGACTATCCACTTGGTGAGAAATTCTTACACCATGGTAGACTGGTTGTGGAGCTGAGTTGGTGGGTGCCAAGAATCACAATTTATAGGTTGTCTCTAAACGTTAGCTTACCTGTCAGAACATTGTCTAGAGACTGATGCTGAGTTGTCATACTACTGTAGGAACTGAATCAAATCGGTGCTGCCATTTCTTCATGCATGGCCCTAGAAGGCAAAGGGACATTTCAGAAGTTGTCTCATAGTTTGTTTTTGGAAAGATAAATAAAGGAGTTGGCTGAGTTGGTTTTATTGTTCAGTGAGAAGCAACAAGAAACATCATTTCATGTGACAACTAGCCATCTCAAATAGCAGTGTTTGTAGTAATTATTTGCAACAAAATCCATCCTGAAGTAATTCCTTACCATACTAACTTTTACTGAATAGGCACAGAAATTCTCTAGTGTTCAATATGATCCTTCAAATCAAGATCTATTTTATGCAGTGGCTTCATTGCAGATAGAGGGGCATAGATGAAGACAGTAGAAAAAATGTTGGAAAATGTGGTTTAGGAGTAGTGCGTGAGGCAGCCCGAAGACTTGTGGGCACAAATCTTATATTATGATTTTTTTAAAATAGAAGGCATTTAACATGCTAAGCACCAAATATAACCAAAAATAAAATTGCTATTTTAGTTATTAGAGCAAAGTTGGACATTAATATAAAGCTAGAAGAAAAAGAAGAGAAATGAGAAGAAAAAATAGGACACTTTTATACAAGTCATTAATGCGGAAAAATGAGAAACATATGGAATAAAAAGATATTGCCATGAATCAGAACAGTTTCATAAGAACTTTAATTGATGGACATCAGTTGCTATAATAAGTCAGCTAAGCATTTATTAAGGTAATACTATGTGCTGGGTACTATTCTAAACACTAGGGATACAAAGAAAGGCAAAAAAAAACACTTTTTGCCCTCAAGGAACTCAGTCTTATGAGGGGAAACAACATACATGTGATAAAATACATATAATATATATGCAAATTTAGTTAAAGATGGCTCAGAGAAAAGACACTCATTGAGAAAGTTAGGGAAATCAGGAGATTGAAGCAAGGAAGGAGAGTTTCAGACCTAGGGGACAGCTAGGGAAATGTTCAATCAGAAGATGGAGTGTCTTGGTGTAAGAAGCCAGTGTCCCTATATTGCAGTGTATGGGGAGGAGAGTAAGGTATAAAGAGACTGGAAAGAGAGGGAGGGGCCAGATTACAAAGAGCTTTAAAAGCTAGATAGAGGATTTCATACTTGATCCTGGATGTAATAGGAAGCTACTAGACTTTTTTTGATTGTGGCATAGTACATGGTCAGACCCACTCTTTTAGGAAGAATAGTTTGATAGCTTAGTGGAAGATAGACTACAGTAGTAAGAGACTTGAGGAAAAGAAACTAACCAGCAAGTCACTGAAAATAGGTTAGGTGTGAGATGCTAAGGCCCTGCTTCAGGGTGGTGGTAGTGTCAGGAGAGAGAAGGAAGTATATATGGGAGATGACTGGAAGTTAAAATAAATAGGGCTTCTCAACAGATTGGTTTTGGGGGGAAGGGAGTGAGGAATAGCAGAGATGACACATCTCCTGCCAACATGAGTGACTGGGAGGGTGGTGGCATCCTCAAAAGCAATAGAAAAATTGAAAAGAGGGAAAAGGGGGATGGAGAATAATGAGTTCAGTTCAGACAACATTATATCAGACCATTATTAAGCACCTACTGTCAGGTACTGAGCTAATAACAAAGAGGCAAAAGACAGTTGCTACCCTCAAGGAACTTACAGTCTAATGTGCAAGGTAACATGTAAACAAATATATGCAAAGCAAGCTATATACACAGGATAAATAGGAAATAATTAACAAGAAAGGCACTAGAATTAAGGGTTGGGAAAAGCTTCCTGTAGAAGGTGGCCCTTAAAGGAAGCTGGCCAGAGTGGTTAGGTAAAATGGAGAATCATTAGTATAGAGATAATATTTAAATCCATGGGAGCTGATGAAATCACCAAGTGAAGTAGTATAGATAGAGAAGAAAAGAGGGCCCAGGACAGAATCCTGAGGGACCTACCATACAGGTAGAGGACACAATCTGGAAGAAGACCCAGCAAAGGACACAGAGAAAGCAGGAGAATCAGGAGAGAGTGATGTCCAGAAAACATGCATGGAGAAAAGAATATTAAGGAAGAGTAATAGTGTTAGAGGCTACATGGAGGTCAAAGAGAATGAGAATTGAGAAAAGGCCATTGGATTTGGCAACTAAGGTCATTAGTAACTATCTCTTAGAGGAGACAGGATAGAATGTGATGGCTTGAATAATAAGTACTGAGAACCTCAAAAAAAGCATAACTTGGGTTACCAGTTCAACTAGAATTCCCAGAAGACCTGAAGTAGGGTTTTTTTTTTTAAGCTATAAATGAAATGAGAGTGCTAGAGGGAAAAATTAGGAAAGCAGTCAGAACTATGGATGAAAGAACTGGATTAGGGAATTAACGGCTTGCCACAAGAGGTACAAAACCTTGCCCCAAACAATGAACTCCCTGAAAATTAGAATGGACCTAACATAAGCCAATGATTTCATGAGGCAATAACAAATAATATAGTCAAAAACGGGACGGGGGGGAGGAATAGAAGGATATCTAAGGTGTTTTGTTGCAGAAATAACTGATCTGGAAAATGGATTGAGGAGAAAAACACTTTAAGAATCATAAGACCACCTGAAATACATGACCAAAGAAAAAGCCTCGACATCATCTTTTAGAATCAGAGGGCAAAGAGGAAATGGAATACATTAGTCATCATCTCAAAGAAACCCCAAGTGAACACTCTCGGGAACATTTAGAGCCAAAATCCAGATCTCTTAGGTTGTAGAAAAAAAATACTACTATCATTCACATGGAGGGGTCACAGTCAGGGTCACACTACATGATTTTAGCAGCCACCACAGTGAAAGAGAGAGTAGAAAGTTTGGAATACACTATTCCAAAGGCAAAGGATATATGCTCATAGCCAAGAATAACTTAGGAAAACTGAACGTAATCCTACAATAGACTTTCTGTGAACTAGAGGATTTCCAAGTATTCCTGATGAAAGGACCAGAGCTGTGTAGAAACTTTGAAGTTCAAACACAAGAGTTAAGAGAAACATAAAAATAAACAGTAGAGGCTGAACAAGTACAAAATTCTTATTTTCAAGTATGGAGAGATGATATATGTGTCCCCTCTGAATCCTATTATCACCAGGGGTCGTTAGACAAAGCCTGGGAAAGGTTCTACCATATCTTGACGATTTTAAGAGAAGAATGAGAGGAGAGGGAAGAGGAATTACATTAGGGAAGAAAGGTTAGGAAAGATTATTTCACATAATGAATATTAATAAAAAAGAGTGACTGACCCTTGAACTTTACTTTCATATGAACTGGTCAAAGGAAATAAGAAAAAACACATGAAGAGTTGGGTATGGAAATGTATTTTGTTCAGGAGGAAAACAAGGGAAAAGGTGAAAGAAGGAAGAATTGAAGGGAGGAAAATTAAAGCAAAATAAACTAGAGATTTACAAAAATGCAGCTCTCTTTGAGATGGCAAAGAATGGGAATCTAGTGGGCACTCATAAATTGTAAAATGGTTAAAAAATTATGTAAATATGATGAAATACTGTTGTGTTGTTAACACATTACTGGAATAATTTCAGAGAACCTGGGAACATTTGTATCAACTGATACAAAATGGAGTGAATAGAATCAGGAGAGTATTTTATACAAGGACAATATAATGAAGACAGCTTTGAAAGAATTAGGAACTCTGATCAGTGTAATAACCAGCCATGATTCCACAGGACTACTAATAAAATATGCTAGTCACCTCTTGATAAGAGAGGCGAGGGACACAGAGTGCAGAATGAGATAAGAGGTCTACCTTTATATAATATTTTTATGAGAATATGTGTGTATGTATGTATGTGTATATGCACATAAATCTACATAGCATTATTTTATGTTTTTCATTTGGAAGACCAAAATAACACCTTCAAGTTGTATTTAAGATGTCTTCACTGCCCGTGTCAAAATCATGCGGGGGGGGGGGGGGGAAGAGGCACAGAACTCAGATGGCAGCTGGAAAGCAGGGACTGGCATAAGCTGTCTCCTAAATGTCTCCTGGCATAAGGTCCCTCCAAAAACCTATAAAAAAAATGGCTCTGAACAAATTCTAGAACTGCAGAACCCACGAAAGAGCAGAGGGAGGCAGGGATCCAGCCCAGGACAGCCTGGAGGTTGCTAGATGAGGTCTGTCACGCGCAGAGCTGGGGGTGGAGAAGAGCAGAGCCCAATGTGGGCGGCGGCAGGACCAACCAGACAGGGAGCCAGGCAGAACGGGCACTAGCACCCTGAATCAGTGAGCTGTGACAGTTACCAGACTTATCAACTCACAAACACCAAAGACAACAGAGAAGGTTAGTGGGAAAAGCTGTGGGGGACAGAGTAGGAGTTCATGATTTGGTGGCCGGTGTGGGGACAGCGGGGGAGGTGCAGCTACAAAACTACAGCTGCAGTTGCTTCTGGCCCCAGGCCCGCCTGTGGGAGGAATTAAGTGGTGGATCAGAGCAGGAGTGCACAGACTGCTTAAGATCCCAGTCAGGTAGTGGCTGGTGATTCTTGGGGAAGAAGGAGTGCTGGTGTGGTAGAGCTGGCTGTATAGAAATAGCTTTGAAAACAACAGCGCACCCCCTCAAGCTCAGAACAAAGTACTCTTTACTCTACATGCAGTCATACCCTGACAAAAAACTCGAGTCAAGTAAGTTGGCTGGGAATATGGCCAGGCATCGAAAACAGACTCAGATTCAGAGTCAGACTTTGGAATCTTTCTTTGGTGACAAAGAAGACCAAAGTATACAGCCTGAAGAAGTCAACAAAGTCAAAGAGCATACATCAAAAGCCTCCAAGGAGAACATGAACTGGTCTCAGGCCATGGAAGAGCTCAAAAAGGATTTGGAAAATCAAGTTAGAGAAGCAGAGGAAAAATTGGGAAGAGAAATGAGAAGGATGCGAGAAAACCATGAAAAACAATGACTTGCTAAAGGAGACCCAAAAAAATATTGAAGAAAATCATACAAGATTAATTGAAAAATATTAAAATACAGTTTTGCTTTACTATCTCATCATTTATATCATGCAGTTTATAAAACTAGGAGACAAATTCATTAAAGATCTTTATCACTGTTGTGGAAATCCACTTCAAGTCCAACTGAAGGGGAAATACTCTGTAGTTCGTGAGCACTTCCATATGTGCCTTCTGTTGATAGATGACTGTCTTGTGATTTTATCAAGCCCCAATGATAGCCTCCTAAATGAAATCCCTAATCATTCAGAAGAGTTTAGCATAACTCTCCACCTATGAAAAAACAAGTGGATAAAGAATACCAGTTGTCCAGACTAAGACATGTACTTGGATGGGCAACTAGTAGTTCCCATCCATCAATGTATGTGTTTTAAATGGATAGTACAAATAATTGATGAATTGACCTAGAATTTTACTGGACAAGGGGAGGATGTGGGCTGGATTGCCTTTCAAAACTCTTTTATCCCAGGTTTTCCCTGGAAAGCCCAAGCTTGTCTGATGTTTACTCCAAGTTATAGGATGGTATATACTATACTCTTCAAAAAATTCAGTTGAGAAACACTTCTGTAATAGTAGAGAGGCACATTTTGGATGTCCTGCAGCGTATTGCAAACAAGGAATTATAAAGAATTCAGATAGCCAATTCTTGGGCAAGATAAAATACTTTGTGATCCTTACTTCTCATTCTGAAGACCAATTCATCTAAATGCTGTAGGACGCCTTATTTTTCTTTGTCACCAATGTCATTCTACCCACCAGTGCTACCATGAGTCAGCTTTAGCAGTAACATCATCAAGACAGTTCTTTCAGCTTGTTGCTCTGAGGGGGGGTTGGGGGGGTGAGAGGGGAGGTGGAGAGGGGTGCCTTCTCTCAGAAGAGTGTGAGTGTACCCCTAGCTCTTCCCTTCTCATTCCCAACCTACCCCAAGCTTTTCAGTTCTTTCCCCTTGCTGATAGACAAATACTACCACCATCCATCCATATACTCTGGTTTGCAGTTTTTTAAGTCTCTTTGCCCTTAGCCCGTTTGATTGGAGTTGAAGAGGCAAAGGTAAAGGAAATATGCCCTGCCCCCCATGTCTATTTCCTTTTTTTTCCTCCTTCAAACCTGAACCTTTTTCTCACATTTAATACTCCTCTACCCCAATCTCTTATTTTAGTTTTTGGTTGGTTTTTTTTTTGGTTTGTTTGTTTCTTTTGGTGAGGCAGTCAGTGTTAAGAGGTTTGCCCGGGGTTGAACAGCTAATAAGTGTCAAGTGTCTGAGGCTAGATTTGAACTCATATCCTCCTGACTTGGACCAGTGCCCTATCTACTGTACCACCTAACTGTCCCTCCCTTCTTAGCTGTCAGTTCTCTTTTTCTTTTTGTCTCACTTGGTGCTTGTTTTGTTTTCTGTTCCTTCCCAGACTCTCCAAGGACTTGGGTTCTTATAATTTTTTCCTTCTCCTCTGCCTCCTTCATCTTTCCTCCCACAGATTGGGGGAGGCGGGGTGCAGAGTTGACTGGGAGTGGAGATCATTCAAAACATCACTTTTAAAAGGGGAGGTTGAAAGTGTACTCAACAATGTTCAATTGAAAAATGGGCTAGATGTTTTGCAAAAGTCATGCCCATCTGCTCCATTAGTAACTTCATAGTGTATGTAAGAACTCAAGGCAGAGCTTCAGAATGTTGGGCAGATACCCTCTGGTGTCACTTTGGGAATTTAGTGATAGTAAACATTTTATTTTGGGTGATAACACATAGTTTGTATTTCTTATTTTGAAAAAAATTCAAAACATCTCTCCACTTGTCAAAAAATGTCTCTTAATTTATGTAATTGTGTTAATGATCTTCATTCTATATGATTATGTAACTACTGAGAATGTAACTGAAATGTCTCCTAAGACTAAGGATTTTTTAGAGTAAAAATGTACTTTAATGGTCATGTAGTCTAACCTCACCCTGATGCTAATCCTTGAACAACTTTTTTTCCTGTCTTTATTTTTGTTTCTTCATTAGAAGACATTCCAAGTCCACCCCCAGTTGTCATGGTGCCAGTTCCTGTACCAGTGTTTGTGCCCATACCACTGCATCTTTATACACAATATGCTCCAGTACCATTTGGGCTTCCAATACCAGTGAGTGATTATTCTAATTTAATTTCTAATTTATGGCTTCCCTGTAGTATATAGTTTTTTATATCAAATACTGGACTTACTGATAAAAGTGGGAAAACAGCCTTTTTTGTAATATGCCTGATGATGAGTCCTAATAATAATGATAATGGTAATGATAGCTGATATTTAGCATGTTACGTTGTTTACAAAGTGCTATATATACATGATCTCACTTGATCCTTACAATCCTGTAAGGTAGGTATGTGTATATTCACATGGTTTAGTAATAAGTGCATATTTGTCATCTGCTCATGTGATCATGAAGATAGATATTAGAGATTGTAAGAGAATATTCATATTCAGAAAACAATACTGGAGAATACAAACAAATATTCACCTTTTACTTAGGTGATCCAAAACTTAATGAAATAAACTGATAGGGAGCCTTTACTTTTTAATAATAATTTTAAAACACTTTGCATTTGCCCAGTATTCTGTTTCTTTCAAAGCAGTTTAACATATTATCATTTGATCTTCTCAAAGTATCCCTGTGAGGTAGGTTGTTTCTTCTTGTCACAAAGGAGATCCATTTATAAAAACACTTTCAAAAGGAAGATTATTATCTAATCAGCTGTCTAATTATATAACAAAATTAGAGTTCTGTTCTCTAACTCTTAAGTGTTTTCTTAGATGCCGGTCCCCATGCTTATTCCTACAACAGTGGACAGTGCAAATAAGGTCAATGAGACCATCCAGGACATTAAGGAAAATATGTCTCCTCATCCATTTGAGGCTGACCTTCTTCAGATGGCAGAAATAATTGCAGAAGATGAAGAGAAGGAAAAAACACTGTCCCATGGAGGTTGGTATTGTCTTAAGTTTAAAAAAAAAATACTGTGTGAACTCAATAGACAATGATGATAATTTATTAATGATTTCTTAAATAGTGAGGCTTTTAGATTTCTCATGACTATTAAGCATTAAGCCTCTTTGAAAATTGTAAAAAAAAATTTTTTTTTTGTATTCTGAGATACCCACAGTCTATAGTCTTTATCTAGGAAAATAATTATATTTTTTTGTAAGGCTCATTGTCATCTAGGACTTTTTCCCTAACCAAAAGGCATCATGATTATTTGTGTAATTTTCTTCTCTGTGTTATCTTTTTTTTTTCCTCTTGATGATATATGTATTTATTGTAGTCAAGTTATTTGAAAATCCATAGAATTATAGACACTAAAAGTAAGAAGAGACTTCAGAATTTATCTGGAGCCTCTACTTGAGTAGGAATTCTTCCCCTCCATCATGCCACACATAACCTATTACCATATAAATCGGTGGTTATTAAATATTCCATCAATTATTAATTAACAAGCATTTACCAGGCACTTAGCATGTACCAGGAATTGTGCCAGGAATTTTGGAGTACAAAAACAAAATTCCCATCAAAGAGCTCGTTCATATTCCATCAAGGAAAACTGCAAATATGCATGCATATACATTGATAGACACACACATATGTTTGTATATACATGTGTGTAAACACAGGTATGCCTGTACATACACAGAGAGTAAATACAAAATGATTGGGGAGGGGTTGAAACTAACAGCTGGAGGGGGTGTTGTTCAGATCAAAAAAGGCTTCATACAGATGGTGGCCCAGAAGTTGATCTTTAAAAGAACCTTAGCTCTGCTGTGTATTATGTCCTCTTCACTTAGACTATATGTCTTCTGAGCCAACTGATTCTCTAGTGTATGTTTTTTTTTATTCCATACTTTATTATTTGATATTTTTTAGTTTTCAGCATTGATTTCCACAAGATTTTGAGTTACAAATTTTCTCCCCATTTCTACCCTCCCCCCCCACTCCAAGATGGCATATATTCTGATTGCCCCATTCCCCAGTCGGCCCTCCCTTCTGTCACTCCACTCCCCCCCAACCCCTTTTCTCTTACCTTCTTGTAGGGCAAGATAGATTTCTATGCCCCATTGCCTGTGTATCTTATTTCCCACTTGCATGCAGAAACAACCTGTTTTTTTTTTAAGCAACTGCTTTTAAAACTTTCAGTTCCAAATTCTTTACCCTCTTCCCTCCACCCCCCCACCCTCCCAAAGAAGGCAAGCAATTCAACATAGGCCACATATGTATCATTTTGCAAAACACTCCCATAAATATTCATGTTGTAAAAGACTAACTATATTTCCCTCCTTCCTATTCTGTCTCCCTTTGTTCAGTTTTCTCCCTTGACCCTGTCCCTTTTCAGAAGTGTTTGTTTTTGATTACTTCTTCCCCCATCTGCCCTCCCTTCTATCATCCCCCCTTTTTTATCCCCTTCCCCCTATTTTCATGTGGGGTAAGATACCCAATTGAGTGTGTATGTTATTACCTCCTCAAGTCAGATCCTATGAGAGCAAGATGTACTCATTCCTCCCTCACCTGCCCCCTCTTCTCTTCCAATTTACTGCTTTTTCTTGCCACTTTTATGTGAGCTAATTTACTAGTATATGATTTTTAAAAAGGTAAAATGTAGTTTGGGGTGTACATGTAAGCCATCATGGAATAGTGATTTCTTAACTTTAGTGACTTCAAAAAAATAATGAGTATCTCTTTTTTTATATGAAGATGTACTGAAATTCTTTCTTAACTGGTTCATGAACCTGCCATAGTATATCATTTGGGATGAGAAAAAGAAATATGTGTTTATGTGTGAGCTTAATTTCTTGATCATTATAAATTGTTTCTTTTTTCTTGAGGGTCTCAAACATCTGAGCATGAGCTCTTTCTTGACACCAAGATATTTGAGAAAGGTTTGTACTTTTAAATACATTCTGATTCCTCCCAATCCTATTTTTCAAGTCAATAGCAAGATACTGTACTTTATATATCACTTTGTTTGGTTTGGTTTTGGAAATTTTCTTTTGTCTGTGTTACAATTTCAGACCAAGGAAGCACATATAGTGGAGATCTTGAATCAGAAGCAGTGTCTACTCCACATAGTTGGGAGGAAGAACTTAATCATTATGCCTTAAGGTCAAATACCACACAGGAATTGGATCTAGAACCGAAGCAGTCACCAAAAATGGATACAGAACAAGATCTAGAGGCAGATTTTCCATCAGGTTTGTGCAGAGCTATAAAATTACCTTTCTTAGATTAGAACAATTCTCAACTGATATTTATCAGGCACAGAAGGTAGTAGGAATAATTACTTAGCTCATAATGTTGAAAATATGTGATTGATGCCTTTGCAGAACTATTCCTATTTTAATAGTCCATTTTATTTTTATCAGTTTCTGTTTATATATTTTGCTAGTTTCTATGAAGGACTTTTAAAATTCACATTCTAAAACTGCCACACTTCATTTATCTTAATGAAGAAGTTTTTCCTTCATAAACTTAACAAATAAAGCAATTTATAGGAATCTTCCTGGTGCTTTGATTTTTAATTCACTTTGTAATTTTCTTTTGGTTATAGAAACCTTTGACCCCCTCAATAAGGGAATGGGAATTCAGTCTCGCTCACGACCAAGACGACGACACAGAGATGGCTTCCCACAACCCAAACGAAGAGTAAGCAGAAACTGTTTCACTGGGGTCTTGATAAGTTTCTCTGATAATTCTTTTTCTTCATTTACTCAACAGACATTTATTGAAATCCTCTATGCATCGGGCAATTTTCTAGTTGCTGTGTAGATCAGTGGTGTCAAACTTAGATAAAAATGGTGGCCACTTAGCCATGCATAAGAATCCCTGTGGACCACATACTGACTTAGTTTTAAAATATAATGCTATCTCTATTTTATTGCATTTTCATTTTGTTAAATATTTCCTAATTACATTTTAATGTGATTCAGGTCTCTCTCAGGAGTGTTATGGGCCACATGCATGTTTGACACCTCCAGTGTAGATTATTTTAATTCGTTTTATGTTTTTTTATAGCATCATTTTCTGAATATATAACTTCCAGTAAAAACAATCTTGGATCAAAGGCAAATTTTCTGTGAAAAACATTTAGAGGCAAAAGTCATTTTTTCTACTCATAAGTTTTCTTTACCCCTCAAGTAATTAAAAACCATTGTCTCAAATATACCTCTTCTGTCCTTAGTGAAAAATACATAAGTAATTTGCTTTTCTAACCAAAAGGAAATAAATGTGTGGGAATTAGGGAACTTAACAATTATTTGCTTTCAGACATATATAAATAGTAGAACATTAGCTGTTCCAATGATCTGTTCAATTTAGTAAATCTTTACTAAACGTTTATACTATGTATGAATGCAGGAATCATTGTGTGCTACTTTACTGAGGAGGCAAAGGTGAAGAACACCACTTCTCCCCTAAAAGAGCTTACGTGTTTGATTTCAGTAGGGTTCAACAGACATATCTAAGTAAATGATGCAGTGTAGAAATACCATAAGGGGAAGGGATAAAGTGCTGCAAGAAATAGCAGTAGGGAAAACTCACTTGGCAAAGGTGACATGGTAGGAAATTCCATTCACGAGATGATTCCTGAGTCAGATTTTGAAGGAAGTTAAAGATTTCAGCAGGCAGTGCTGAGGATGGGGGTAGTATGTTCTTAGCATAGGAAACTGCATGGCCCATGGGTTGTCTATCCACAGTAGAATCTAAGGTTCTTGAAGATAGGTACCTTTTCATTTTTATCTTTGCATCCCAAGTCTCAAACACAGCATGAAGCTCATAGTAGGTACTTAAGTGAATGCTTGTGGATTAAATGGAGTTGGAAGAAGGCAGGACAAAATTGGCGATCAAGTGGTAGTCTTTTGTGCCTTGAACATGGAATGTGTGATGAGAAATAGAGTGAAGTAAAGCTGGAAAAGTAGTTTGGAGTCAAATTGTGGGGAAACTTAAATGCTAAGGAGTTTGTGTTTTATCCTGTAGACAGTTAAACTGGTGAAAGTTTTTGAGTAGGTAAATGACATGGTCATATCTGTGCATTAGGAAGATTAATTGGCAGCTATGTGAAGGATGAGAATTGGAGAGTGAAGAGCTTGGCAGCTGAGAAAACTACTAAAATAATTCAGGCCAGGAGTAATGATGTCTTAAAATAGGAGAGAAGAAGTTAGACACAAGATTGTCCAGAAATGGCATCAAAAGAATATGACAGCTGAATAAATACAGGATGTGTGGGACAGGGAAAAGTCAAAGATAACTCCAAAGTTTGAGCCAAAGTTACTCGGAGCATGATGATAGAGTGACAGATAATAGATATGTACACATCAATAAAGGTCTTATGAAGTTTGTTGCCCTTACGTTGAAATCTTTCCAGTATTATAGATGTTAGCATAAATATCCTAAAGTTTATTTGCTGTTTTTTCTGGATGACCTATAAGAGCTATCAACTCTAATTCTATACTTCTTAAACTCACTTGTGACTATATCATACTAATACTCCACACATGTCATCACCACTAAGTTTGAAAACCTCACTGATTTATAGAGCCATTAAGATGCTACAAAAGGGGTAAGGAAAGCTCGTTTTCCCATTGCCTAAACTTCCTCTTGCTTCCACTGAGAAGTAAAAAAGAGGGTAACTTTTCTCTAAAGCAAACTTAGTTGAAAACAACTTTGTTATGTTTCACTCTTTTGCTTCGTTGGGAGGTAAAAATGGATTATGTCTTGTCTCATCAGTTCATTGTTAATTTAACAATATTAATATCTTAAAATACTAAGTGATTTCTTTCTAATTAGAGGGCCCAAAGCTAAAACTTATATCCTGTATATTTGTAGGGAAGGAAGAAGTCTATAGTAGCTGCAGAGCCCAAGAATTTTGTTCAAGGAACAATTCAAGGTGGTTCAGTACCCCCAATGACATTGAAATACATGTATGGAGTAAATGCCTGGAAGAATTGGGTTAAGTGGAAAAATGCCAAGGAAGAACAGGGGGAGCAGAAATTTGGAGGTAAACATACGTAGGCTTCCCTTGATAAAGGTGAGCGGCTTGGGGGTGGAGGTAGTCAAAAAGGGCCACAGGTCTATGCAGTTAAAATAACTCTATTGGTACAGTAAACTAGGTATAAAGATTTCCAAGTCTCTAATCTGGGTGTGAAGTTTTTTACCCTTTCATTTAAGTTTTTCATCTTTCCTTGTTAGGTGTTGAACCTGTTCCATGCTCCGATTCTTTGGGAAGTGCCCAAGATCATTCACTCTCTCAAGAAACCTCTGAGCCCAGCTGCAGAGGTATAACTGTTTTACATAACCTATTCACTTTTCTTCTTCTCACTGTACTTAGAAATATAAATGTCATTGTACATTTCTTTGAGTTAACAGATTGTGGAAAAAGGAGCATTTTATTGAAGGAGCCCTTTATTGAATGGGCACTAGTTTTTTAGTCAAGACTTAAGTTTCATCAATCCTACCTCTTATAATTGTGTTATACTGGGCAATAATTTTATATCTCTGACTTTCTGTCATTTAACAATGTTAGCATGTTATTATGATATTAGTTGTTAAGTTCATATTGAAAAGATGTGTCTTTGCTTTAGTGGAAAGATTAGGGGTCAGTAGGTGTGCTTTGTAATTTTCTGAAAGATATTAAGCGTGCTCTCTTCCTTCACCTCTGGGCCTAAGTTGCTATTCTGTGCTTTCTGTGCCATACAGACTGTAAGATCCTAGTATGTTGTTGATTATGAAAAAGTGTTTGATTTGGTAGAACAAAATCCCAATTTAGAGGCATTTTTACAGTGTTTAACCCATCCGTGCATCAAGATGATTCCAGGTTCTTTGGATGATGTGACAAGAGAAATAACACTGTTCCAAAGAATCAGATCAGGCATAAAATGAAGAAAGATATACTTGTCAAAGATATTCAAGGTTTTTGTGAGGGAAAAGTGCAAAATCTGTGGTCGCAGAGGGATGCTCTCTGATTGGTAAGGTCTTCTAGATGATCTTCTATCAAGTCCCATATCATCATTTCAGAGTCCCCTGGAAGAGAGCTGTAATCACTCCAAGGAGCTTGTGACATCCATCCTTACAGGAAACCAAGTAGATGAAGAATATCTATTTCCCCAGTTTCAATTTTGAGACTATTATTATGTTAAATTATTGAACAGATTGCCTCAAACATTGCTATTGGGCAGGTAAATCAGCATCTCACGTGCAGATTTTTGAATGAATGGTTTTATGATATAGTTCTGTTTTGATTAGTCTCACGTGAGGGCAAGATGTTTGGGGTCATTTTCTAATTGTGTAACAAACAGCCAGAAGCTATAATGTGGTCTCATACTTATTAGAAGTTGATATTTAGTATTCTTATCCCACCCTCCTACAGTCCGTCCTATAAAGCTAAAGGAAGAAATTTTGTCCTGTACTTTTGCTGAATTGAGTTTGGGCTTATGCCAGTTTATCCAAGAGGTGCGGAGACCAAATGGTGAAAAATATGATCCAGACAGCATCTTATACTTGTGCCTTGGAATTCAACAGGTACCAAATTAAATTACTTTTCTTTATTTCTTACTGGTACTGGCAATTGTTATGTTTTAATACTACTGGCAAAGCCCATGAATCAGTTTGAAAAAATAGTGTAATAATTTGTGCTTATCCGAACACTTTTTTTTCTGTATCCCAGAAATTAGTTCCTGTTGTTGGTGTAATATTGTTTTGGGGGCTCTCTTAGGGGATGAGGTTCAGATGGCTTTGGAACTAGAGTTCATCTTATTTTTAAGATTTTAGATTGGCCAAACCTAGTTTTCAGAAAAATATGACTACATTGATTTCCTTCAAGTGCTTGTGCTTATTAATACTTCAAAATGATGGATGTACTCTATTTGACAGAAACCTACCATAGCCATTTGGAAATAAAAAATTCTATCAGTGGTCAAATCAATCAACTATCTATTGTGTGCCTGCTGTTTTTCTAGACTGGGCCATAGGCCTTGTTGAGACATATAAATAAGGGACTCCATCCTCACCCTTAAAGAGCTGACAGTCTAACTGTGTAAGGTAAATTAACATTAATTACCAATTGAATCTTATAGAAGTATTGTTTGTGTGAAAAGATAAGTCTTCTCCATTAAAAAAGTCAACATTTATTAAGCAGTCCCATTAACTATGATTAATAACCCTCACCTCGATTATTAAATAGACATAAAATAAATTCTCAAGGTAAGTAATGCCTTTGGAATGATCAACACTAAAAGTTTAAACAATTTAAAGGAACCTATTCATAGATTTAGTATACAGAATTTCATACCTGAAAGAACCTCAGAGGACATCTAATCTAACCCTTTCCATTATAGGAATTCCTTCTACAGTAATCTCAATTTGGGGTAGAGATTTCCTCCCAAAGCATCTCATTCTGTTTTTTAACAGCTTTGTTTGGAGGTTTTTCCTTACATTGAGTCAAAACCACTGTTTCTATTTTTGTCTTATGGGGCCAAGCAGAATAAGTCTAGCCCCTTTTCAAAATGGCAGTTCTTTAAATACTTGGAGACTGCATTGATGCTACCCCTTTGCCTTCTCTGTTCTTAACATGCCAGGACCATTGTATATCGTAATATCTGGTCTTTGGAGCATCTTTTTGCCTTTCTTTAGATTCATCTGTCTAACCTCCCCAGATCCTCATCTTTTCCATTTCCTTCCTTAAAAATAGCCCACAACTAACTTCAGTATTGTAGATTTGGTCACTGACTAAGGTTGAGTACAGCAAGGCTGTCATGTACAAATCTTTTCCCACTGCCATGCCAAGTGCTGACTTAAATTGAATTTGCAGTCCACTTAAACCTCCTGATATTTTTCACATGTTCCATTGTCTAGAGCTAGGCAGTCCTCATCATTCTATACTTGTTCAATAGATTATTCTGAATCCAGCTATAAGATGTTTATATTAACCCTTACTAAATTTCATTATGGAACCAGTCATTCTATCCCTCTGTTCTTTGAAAATCTCTTTGGACTCTGATTCTTGTCTAGGATGTCAGCTGTTTCACCCACTTTGTGTCATTTACAGTTTGGTAAGGAGGCTGCTATCTGCTGCATTGTCCAACTCATGGTTAAAAACCTTGAACAACTAATGGCCAAGGACATTCCACTGCAACTCTCCACTAGCGATACCTCCCTTTATGTTTACATCATTCTATAATGATAATCATAATAACTGATACACCTTTTTAAAATTTTTGAATCCTTTTGCATAAAATTATCTCATTTGAGTCTTGAGTCACCCTGTTGTGAAAGTGCAGTCATCCAGCTAGATCTGAAGCCACCTAATTGTATTGTCATCTAATCTTTGTTTTACCTTGGGTTAGAGATGTTATATAAAGTAAATTCTGAGAATCAGGTAACACATAAACGGCCACTTGTTTTGTGAATATAGTTCTAAGAGAAATTCTTGGTTTTATGATTTAGATTCAGTACAGCATTTATATTTTGTGGTTGATTTCTAAGTTATAGGTAGATGTGAGTTAGTTAAATTATTAATGTTATCAATTTTAAGTGAATTTCCCAGTTAACCACAATTATCCACTATCCAATTATCCCGTTATCCACAATACACACTAAAATTGTCTGTGGTATGAGGACATAGGACAAAGAAACAAGAATGGCGAGAGCTTTCTTCCCACTATGCACAATTTTATGTACCGATTTAAGGGCCTTTCTGCCTCTACATCCAATAATCCTCGGATCGATTCAGTTACATCTTTTAAAAAGTAGAGCCCTTTACCAGAAATTGATTAAGCTAGTAAACTAAGCCAAACCATCTTATTTCCAACTTACTTGCAGGTAAAAAAAATGAGTAACTTTAGAAGTCCATGACAAAACCTCATTTTAAAAATAACATTTGATTAAAAATCAAACTATCTCTAACATTTGGGTTCTCTACTCTACATTTAATTATATGCTCTATTTTATTCTCATATTCTTTTGTGTCTGCTTGTTGTTCCTCTGGATAAACTAGGTTAACACTTAACCCTAATCTGTTCTCAAAAATTACAAAGACTTTATTCTTCTTGTCCAGCACTGGAGTCCCTCCCTTCTTCCTTCTCTCCTCTCCTGCCCCTCAGGTTCGGCACTCCCCTTCAGGCTTCCACCCCCAAACAAAAACAAAAGCTTTTTAAAAAACCCTCCAAGTGAAAGCAGATACCATCGCCTGATTTGAGGCTTGGTTGGAGACCTCCAATGCCAAGAGAGGAGACTTTTGCCCTGCTCTGACCATGAGTGTGAGAGGGATAATAATGTATTATGAGGCTAGAAAGATAAGATACGACCAAGTTGTGAAGTATTTTATAAGCCAAACAAAAAAATTTATATTTTATTCTATAGGTTATAAGGAGCCACAAGAATTTCTTGAGTAGAGAAGTGGTGTGCCTAGAGGTGCACTTAAGGAAAATTACTTTGCCAGCCATGTGGAGGATAATTTAGAACAGACATGGACTTGAAGCAGGGAGGCCATCACAGTAGGTGAAGAGGCCCTGAACTAAACTATCATCTGGGACGGATCAGATGAAAGAGATGTTTGTGGGGAGGTAGAGACAGCCAGATCAGACAGTGGATTGAATATAAAATTCAGAGGGATAGTGAATGGTTTAGGATGATGCCGAGGTTATGAACCTAGGAGACTGGAAGAATAGTAGCACATTTGATCAAAACAAAGAAGTTTGGAAGAGGGATGGATTTAGGAATAAAAATAATGAGTTCTCCTCTGGACATGTTGAATCTGAGATGTTTTTGTGATGTTCAGTTTGAAACATCCAGTAGGAAATTGATGGTGCAAGATCTATGTGTCATCTGCATGGAGATGATAATTAAACCCTGTGGAGCTGATGAGGTCACAGAGAGTAAAAGAGAGAAGAAAGGGACCAAGACACAGACTTGTAGAACACCCACTTTTGGGCAAGGGCATAACATAGGTGGTGGTCCAACAGCCAGACTGAGGACTAATCAGACATAGGAAGAGAACCAGGTGGAGAGTAGTTTCACAGAAACCCAGAGTCAAGAGAATGTCCAAAAGGAAAGGTAGGTAGTTACCAGTGTCAAATGAAGCACAGAGGCTAAGAAAAATGGCAAGTAACTGAAAAAAGGCCATCAGATTTGGCAATTAAGGGATCATTAGTAATTTTGGAAGGAATGGTTTAAGTGAGGAGGTCTGAAGCCAGACTACAAAAGTGTAATGAAAGGAAATGCAAGAAAGGTGTGTGTGGACAGCTTTTTCTAGGGGTTTAGCTGAAAAAAGAACAAGAGTTAGGAGGAAAACTTGAAAAGACATGAAGATTCTTTAAAGTTGAGAGGGGGAGAAACTTGGACATATTTGAGGGAAGTGGGGAAGGAACTAGAATAGAGAGAGAGAGAAAGAGAGAGACTGAAGATCACAGAAGGGGTGAGATAATCAAGGGGGCAGGAAAAGACTGGAAGGAATAGAAGGATTCTCAAGGGCACATGTCCAAGTTGGCCTTAGTAATAAGGAAGACTACTTCTTTGTCAAAGATTGGTGGAAAGCATACTAAGAGGTGATGAAGAGAAACAGAAAATAAAGAACTCACATTGAATATGACCTCAATTTTATCAGAAAGTAAGAATTGAAATCTTCAGCTGAGAAGGTGGGAGTATGGGGAAGTTCGGGATGCTTGATGACAGAAGAGGAATAGCTTTGGTGGGAAATGAGATGGGGAATCAGGAAGGCATAAAAGTTTTGTTTTGCTACAATGAAGGCACAGTTGAAGTGTGATAACATATATTTGTGGTCTGTCAAATCAGTACAATTGTGTTACTTCCTCTGGTGCCATTCAGCAGCACAAGACTGATCCAGGACTGACTTTTGTCAAGGGTTGACTGTCAATTAGACATTATGGTGAGTTGAGTTGAGAGTAAACAAGGTGGAGTTGAATTGGCTAATTATCAGGTCAAGACTAGAGAGAGGGAAGTGAAGTTAGAGCAGAGGTAATGGCCTGGAAATGTACCAACGGTTGGAAGGGTTAGAGGTCATGAAGAGGGAGAAATAGAGGTTTAGAGAGAGTGATGGAGATATAGAACAATAGGAGATTATGGTAAGGTTTTGATCAACAGAAGTGGAACACTTTAATGGTGAGGTTCGGGTGTGACCTTCTTTGTGTGTCTGAGAATTAAGGAGTAGATCATGAGATTTAAAGAGAGAGATTTGAGGATCTCAGAAGTTAGGTTGTTCAGGAGAATATTAGCATGGAAATGGAAATGCCCTAGTATAAGAAGAAGGTTTGGAGAGCAGACAGTGAGCAAGTCATAGAACTCCTTGCAAAAGAAAGGATAATGATTTGTAGACAACTGTCACCATGAATTGTATTGTGTAGGAAATTAGGATAGTAATATTCACAGGAGAAGTTACTGGGTAGTGGTTACAGAGAGAGGCTGTGGAGAGCAATTCCAGCGCCTCCTGTAGGACCAGAGAGCATCAGGAGTTGTGAGTGAAGGTAGAACCAGTGCTGGAAAGGATGGCCAGCTAGCCACTCAGGGGTGTTTTCAGGAGCCAGACCTCTGTGAGAGTAAGTAGACAGAAAGAATGGGAGAGAAGAAGGTCTACAATGAAAGAAGTTTGTTTACTCTAGAAATAAAATGCCACAGGGCTCAGTGTGGGGAATGAAGATGAGAGAGGAAAATACACTTGCCTCTTGATAGATCTCACCTGATCACCCACCTGGGTTTTCATATTCCTTCCAGCTTTACTCAGACTTTACTGACCTGCACACCCCAGGATTGGTAGAAAGGAGTCCTTTTTTCACTCCATTCAGGGTTCCTAGATTTAGTTCCTCTATTAGATTCATCATTCCTCTTGCTGAAGCATCTCTCTAGTTTCAGTAAGCATTCAAAGTTCAGAAAACATTTTTTCAAGTAGTTCAGAGCCCAGGGTACATTTAGATTTTCCTTCTTGAACCTGATGTTTTAATACGTGTTTCATTGATGTTTTTCTTTATTTAGAGTGACTGGTGATAGAACACTTCATATTGCAGTGGGGTTGGAAATTAAAAGGAAAGCTTTACTTTTTTTTTTTTATTAAAATGGGGGAAAAAATTAACTTTTGTCCTTTTTCTGTGTACCAACAAATGTGTATCTATCTTTGCTTTTTTATTGCAGTACCTGTTTGAGAATGGGAGAATAGATAACATTTTTACTGAACCCTATTCCAGATTTATGATTGAACTTACAAAACTTTTGAAAATATGGGAACCTACAATACTTCCTAATGGTAGGACAATGATGGGTTGAGGGTTTTGGTTTTTTATGTGTATTCTTACATTTATAAAAATTTTTGGTTCTCTGAGCCTTCTCCCAATCATGTCACAATGACACTCGTATTCTTGCCGTAAGCGTCACCACTCTGTCCAAATGTTATATTATGTAAAATATTCTCTCTACAGCTAGAGTCCTTTGGAGAAAAGAAAGACTATGAATTGATTGGTCTTTGGAAATCGCATGCATCTTATTCAAGAAAAATCATATATTTCTTCTACCTTATTACCAAATAGAAAAAATACATAGTTTTCAGTCAGGCAGAATTCAGCAAGAATTTGAGATGTGTGACATGTTTCCGTTTGTAAAACCTCATACTTAAAGAAATTTCTCACGCGTTTAAAACCTTTAAAGCCAAGCACCTTTAAAAGCTCTTAAGAAAACCATGCAATAACAATAACCTTAATGATATATGAGGGAATGTTATAGTAGTTCCCCATCTTCCCTTGCACTCCATGTTTATTTGAATATAGAAGAAGAAAATACATATGGATGCCCCCTCCCCAGGGTTTGGTTGCCACTGAATTGAGATCTTTTTAGCTTTTTACTTTGCGTGGCATGGATGAGTCAGTGCTGTTTCTATCTCTTTTCTCCATACTCCTCTTCAGGGTACATGTTCTCTCGGATTGAAGAAGAGCATTTATGGGAGTGCAAACAGCTGGGTGCTTACTCACCAATAGTTCTCTTGAATACACTTCTTTTCTTCAATACCAAATATTTTCAACTAAAGAATGTCTCAGAGCACCTGAAGCTTTCCTTTGCCCATGTGATGAGGCGGACCAGGACTTTGAAATCTAATGCCAAGATAACATATTTGAAAGTTTTCCCTCCTTTTCAGAAGCAGGAGGTAGAATCAGGTGCGTGGTGCTATTTTTGAATATCTTTATAAATCATATGTATGTATATTTATAGTGTTCAGATAGATCACTTAACTATTATCTGGGCAGGCTGGTGGCCTGAAAGTTTTGGACATAGAAAATAGCTGCTTTATTTTTAACATTGAAATAATTCCCTGTAGTTTCATTATTAACCAAGACTATTTGTTAACATCTATTTACCATAGTCAGTCTGAAGTTTTTCAGCATGAAAGTTCAATCTGCTTTTGAGGCTTATAGTCTGATGCAGCATTCTCACATCACTTTGTGGGCATCAGATACAACTCTGCCCTTTTACATTTATTATCTGATTTGATCATCACAGCCACACTGTGATTGAGATAACACAGGGACAGGATTTTTACCATTTTACAGACAAGGAAATTAAGGCTTAAGTGATCCCTATGTCCATAGTCATAAGTGGTAGAACTGAAGTGACACATCATGTCTTTTTAACTTCCAAGCCTCTGGCACACTTTCCACTATTTCATTTGTCTTTAAGTTAGTATTATTCAATAGCTTTAGCGTTAGAGAGGACTTCTCATTTTTTTTTTTATCAAGGTGTCTGATGCAAACATTCCTTTTGTCCAGCCAACCAGTAGAGGTCATTGCTGAGTGCTGAGTTTAGCACTATACTACTCAGTGTTTAGCATATGTCAAAGATGAAAAATCCTAGTAGCTTTAGTCTTTTTTCCCCTTATAGTTTGAAATTATCATGTAATTATTTTTTAAAGCAGTACTTAATATTTTTAAAATTTTATTGAGATGTCTTTTTTTTAACATCACTTTCATTTCCAAATATATTCCTCCTACTGCATTACCCTGGGAGCCATCCCTTTAACAAAATTTAAGAGAAAATTGGTGTATGGGGGCCAGGCGTGTGCGTGGAGGGTGGCACAGTTCAGCAGAACTATCCAACATTTCAGCAAACACGTCAGCTGTCTTGGACAGCATAGATGATGTTTCATCTCTGTAATCCCTCACCTCTACACAGAAGGATGATACATTTTGTCAACTCGTTCCCTTAAATCAAAGTGGTTTATTATAATTAGAGTATTGAAGTTTGTTGGGCTTTTTTACATTGTTGTAGTTATTATGTATATTATTTCCTGGTTCTGTTTAGTTCAATTTATATAAATCTCATACATTCCAAATTCTTTACATTCATCATAATGTCTTATAGCTGTCAACAACAAGCAAAAAGTGGTTCATTGGGGTAGAAACTTTGGGAACCTTGGTAAATGGTGACCACTCCCATTTTTTAAAGTTTGTAATACAGAAGTGAAGAAAAGGAACATTGGCCATCATCTAACACGCCCTCTAGTTTTTAGGAGATATGTATAGGGTCCAGAAAAAGGATTGATAGGTTCTCTGGCTTAACATTCTATAGGAGATTCTGTCTATCAAGACTGAAATTCTATAAACATAAAAGACAGGTAATTCCAGTGGGAAGAAAAAGGAGCTGTCTGAAGAGACCATGGTGGATGCACGGGGATGTAATGTACATAAGCTAAAAGCAAAGAAGAGTACAAACTAGAGATAGGTGAATCTGGGACTAGTTCAAAGGTTGGAACTAAAGAATACTCACGGATAATCATGTTAGGAATCGAATTAGGAAGAAGAGTCTAATAGAGTGCTTTAGGGATCTGTACTTAGCCTTGTATTCCTTTACATTACTATCAATTACTTGAATGAAGACATAATTATAATACATCACTGGGAGGAAACGCAAAAATGGAAAGGATAGCCAACATAACGAGCGACAGAATCAGATCTAGAAACATCTTGACATGCTAGAATATGGGGCCTAATAAGATGGAATACGATAGGGATAAATCAGCTTTACAAGTACAAGACAGGCAGCCATGGCTAAACAGCATTGCTTCTGAGAGAAAACTGGAGATGGTATTGTGTTACAAATTGAGCATGTCAACACTATGATATAGTGGTCAAAAATTAATGTCATCTTAGGCTTCATGAAAAGGGGGCATGGCATTTAGGACTGATGAGATTATGATTACATTCTCCTCTGGTCACTCAGCACCTCAAATATTATGTTCAGGTCTGGATGCCTCATTTTTGGAAAGACTGTAGTGCATCCAAAAGAGGCAGCCAGGAGAGTGAAGGAACTTCGGAAGTTTTGCTTGGGAGAAAAGCCACTTAGAATTTCTTCACTTGTCTTAATAATGGTGGATAAATTAGCAGGAGGTACCACTGTTGTGGATCTCATTGCCAATATTGCAGAACTAGGTGCTGGAGGAGAAATGATGAGAAATTTGGGGGAAGGTGACTATTCCATCTTTGAATTTGATAGAGAAGGAGAAGAAAACCTAGAATGGCCTGATGTGCAGCCTAGATTTTGAAAGAGGAGGACTCAAAGGACCAGTAGAAAGGAGGTGAAGAAGCCTGTGATTTAGAATGCTATAGGAGAAATCTGCCTAGGAGGTGCGGAAACCTCTGAAGACACACAGAGTTAAAATTCTATGGACACTGCCAGGCTGGAGAGCATCATGGTGGATGCAGCCAGCCAGACGAAAGGCCTTGAATTTCTGGGGGAGAAGGGGAGTTGGGAGGTTTTTGCCGTCTTGAAGTACTTATAAGATTGTTATGTGGAAGAGGGATTGTTCTGCTTAGGCCAAGAGGGCAGAACTAGGACCAGTGGATGAAAATTTCAAAGCAGCAAATTTAGGCTCTTTTGGAGAAAATCTTTGTAACCATTAGAGTAAAATTGGGGGTGGGGTGAGGGTGGATAGTGGGTTTCCCATTCCTAAGAGATTCTTCAAAGGAAAATCTGCCCGACTACTTTTTGGATATATTACAGAAGGGATTCTGGTTTAGATGTTAGAGTAGATGGCCTCTGAGGGTCCTTCCATCTAATGGATTCTATGATTATGATATTTATAGAACTCTTCTTATATTTTATACAGTCAACAATTAGTTTTATTCTCTGGTTCATAAAAATAGATTTTCCTCTCTTAACTTCCCCTGGCTTCTTTGTGATAACCTTGGACCTCTGTAGAATGTCTTAACTGAAAAATGATTTGTCCATTATATGTGAGGTAACTTTTCACCTGGCACTTCCATTCAGTACTAATTCTACTTGTGATAACACTCTAGGAGGAAAAAAGTTTGAACAAATAACCCATTGTATATGATGACCCATTGTATGCCAACAGGAATGCTTGGAGGCATAAGGCTAGTTACTTTCTTGGTTTGCATACTGCAGCAGGAGAGCAGCTGATCTTGGAATCTGTTTGGCTTGAGCTCACATCTGTTTTCTGTTGCTGTGAATGCCAAGAACCTAGTTATACCCAGGGAGGGTTTTTTTTTTCCTGATGCGAATGTCAGGTTCTCCAGGAATAAACTACTTCCAACCATCTTGTTCTTCTTTCGTAAGAAATTCTCATTGGCAGGTAGAATTTCTGGTTTTGCAGTTAAATCCAGCAAATATCTTTGATGCTTAAAGTGAAGACATTTCTTTATTCCCCTAACAATCTACCCCCATCCCCGCTATTTCTAGATAAACTATCTGTAGGAAAGAGAAAACGTAATGAAGATGAAGAGATTTCAGCTGCTGTGGAAATGGTTGAAAATGCAGACAACCCACTAAGATGCCCAGTCCGTCTTTATGAATTCTACCTGTCAAAGTGGTAAGTAGTTTCGTGGATCCCTAGTGCGCATAATAGATCACAATGATTCTGGATTTCAGCTCATCAGAACCCAGAGTTGTAGCACAGGCCCGTGACGGGCAGAGATAGACTGTTATAGAATAAAATCAGTTTGGCAGGTCAGATCGCTCAGTTTTTATTGGCCTTCTGGTTGGTCGGGAGACAAACCATCTCAGTGGCTTTTAGCACTAGTCAAAAAGGGAAGGAAGCATTACATACAAAAACCAAGTTGTCTAAGGGTCAGGATTCCTGAGTACAGAAACTAGAACATCTTACAACTTTCAAGGTATGGAGATCTAGAAACAGGAACAAGTACACATTCTCAGTAGATACACAGCGCTGATGGTAGGCAATTTCTGATGTGGAATCACTTATGTCACTTATACTAAGTCTGGTTCTGTAACATCTAGTTATCAATATTATCTTTCCCTTCATTCTTAGTTCTCCTTAAACCATTAAATAAAAAGAGATCCCCACCACTACCACCGCCTCTCAGTTTTTCTTAAAACCTCATTGCAAAGAAGCCTAGCCAGGCAGAGTGACTTTCTGATAGCATCTAAACCTTTGTTTTAATGCAGCTTTTTCATAGAAGCTATTTTTCTTTACCGAATGACTGCCGTCCATAAATAACAGTCATTATACCTAGTGTTGAGAAAACCCCTGCCTTCTGAGCAATGGCAAATAATTGGTTAATGAAAGAAAGTAGAGAAGATATTTTATTCTGCAGAATATTTAAGGAGGCTAAATCTGCCTTTTAAGAATTTTGATATTTGTCCTCCTCTTACAGAAGTGGATATTATAGATTTGGTATTGTTAAGCAAGCACCCTTTTTAAGTGAAATGGTAGGACATGGTAGTATTGCTCCCAAGGTTTATCTCAGTGTCATAGGCAGTAGAATCTATCTTTGAGATCGATTTAGATCCCATTAATCCCATATGTATGCAGAGATACAGTATTCCTGAGGTTACAGCAATCAAGAAAAGTACATAATGGTTTACCAACTAACACATTTGGGAAAACTATAGCTACTACATATTTCTATGTACATACTATAGCTTATAAAATAGAAGTTTCCAGGGATAGAATATAAGACATCTACTGTTTTTAAGTGTCCTCTTTCAGGTCCTAGGCCTGCAAAATTTCAAACTCTGGCTAATCAGTAATTCTGAGAGTTGTAAGTCATAAGAGCATTGAGTACACTGAGTTATTTTTCCCCAGAAAAGATTTAGCTAAAAGTTGTTATAATATTGGCCCATCGCTCAGGTAATGGTGGTAATGTTCTCCTCTGACTTAAATTTTCTTTTCTTTCCATGGATAGTTCTGAAAGTGTGAAGCAGAGAAGTGATGTATTTTATCTTCAGCCTGAACGCTCCTGTGTACCCAATAGCCCCATGTGGTATTCCACATTCCCAATAGACCCTGGGACCTTGGACACCATGTTAACACGCATTCTCATGGTGAGGGAAGTACACGAAGAACTTGCCAAAGTCAAATCTGAAGACTCTGATGTTGAATTATCAGATTAAAACTGAAGTGGGATTTTATTTTCATACACATTTGTAAGCACCAAACTGTGAATGCGTCCAGCCTTCAGAAAACGGTGTGTATCAGATAAGCTGAGTCCTCTTGACTTGGTTATAAAATAAAGGAAAAAAGGCATCTTGTGAACCACAGTGGATGTACAAACTGGAATCGAAGGAAGCAGATACGCTGAAAGAGGCGACATCCTTTGGCATTGAGAGAGTTCTTAACTGAAGAATGAACTAACCTCCTTCTGAGTGGTGCATTATCTTATTTTGTTTGGGAATAACAAATTGTGAGATATTTTTAAGGAAACCGTTGTATAAAACTCTACCATAGTAAACATATACCTTAGAGAGGTGTAGGTCACATTACTGTGACTTTGGAGTGAAACTTTGGCTGCTGTTGACTACTATAGGGCAAGCCCTGCATTAGTCAGGGAAGAAACCCGTAGAAATTTCATGAGAGATACTAAATGAGGTATGTGGGGCCCAGATTCAAGGACCTTAAATAAACACCTAGCTTCTTTTTTTTCCAAGGAGTAGAGAATAAAGGTGATCTTATTTTTGTTTGCCATGATCATTTAAGTTGGTGAAAGTTGACAGCTTTCAGTGCTTCTGCCGTGGTCCCTCATGTGAGCAGGAAACACCTTCACCGCTATTGTCATAACAGTGTCCCTCTTTATTTCCCAAATCTGTCACAGTTCTGGGTATGAGCTATAGCTGAGGTGTAAGGGAACTCTGGTTGTAGACAGTGGGAATCTGTGGAGCACATGTTAAAACTCCAAGGGTCTTGGAATGTTTAGAAAAATCCACTAAATACCCATCTGAGGGTTCTACTGTCCTTTATAATCTGATACCACTGTCTCCTAAGTACTGTGGTACACAGAAAATAGGGGTCCCCCCATTTTGTTTTTATTTTTTTCAAATGGCAGCTTCTCTTTCTGCTTCTTAACCTTCCCAATTCCCAGTTCTTTCTTTTGGCTTGTCTTCAGTGCCAGGTTCCGGAGGCCCTTGTCATCTCAAAACAAATGGTCCCTTTCTCTCCTTTTGGCTAACCCATGTGTGATTAAATAAAGACACAGTATTACTCAGGCTGTGAGAACCAAGGTAGAAAAGTACCTAGTATGTTTCCAACTAAAGCATTTAGAAGAACTTGTAGCTACTATATTCCTAAAAGTGAGACTTTCTAGGGTAAAAAACATTCTATTCTAGATGTCCACATCCAGGTCCTAGCCCAGCAATGTTTGAATAACCTTAGGATTGTAAGTCATGGGAGCATTGAGTGTGTGGATTTCTCTCTCTTAGAAAAGATTTAGCTGAAGGTTGTTATGATGGCCACTCACCTTCTTTAAGGTTGAATTGGACCCTATGATGGAAATGTCAGAGCCTCTCAGAAGTTTTAACAGCCTTGAAAAAAATTTTCAAGGTTTCCCCTTTTAGAAAAGTGGGAGGGGGTGGGCAGGACCCGAAGGTCCGTGCTTTTTTTTTGTTTGTTTTTTTAAAAACAGTAACTAAAGGTCATTTAACTACAATAAAAATCAGAAAGTAGCCTTTTGACATTGTGTACTTAGTCGTTTTGTCCCTCTTGCCTGTAACAGATTTCACGGATGTATTTTTAATACCAAGAACTGTGTGAAAGAAGTAAATCTGCCCCGATTCTGTATGATCACATCCATCTGTGTTTGTCATTTCTGACTATAAAACTTGCCTATTTCAAGTCCTTGTTTGAAGTGGAGGGATAAAATCTGGCTATCAGGTATTACCTAATAAAGCATCCAAATCTTTCCTGGCATCATGGTCCCCATGCTAAGAACATGATGGTGTGTGGCAATACTGAGATACTTCCCCTTCTACCTGTAGTGGTGTAAGAAATACACATAGTGAATGTAGTGGATGAATTGTTATAAAGTAACCAGAAACAAACAGAATCTATATCTTTTAACTTGAGAACTACCGTTACCCAGATAATGTATGATTGATTGTATAAGAGCCCAGGATTTCAGGTGCATGTAAGTCTGCAAAGTGGCCGAGAACCCTAATCTAATGCCTAGAGAAAATATTGCTGAATTAATTCTTGATCATTACTCATAAGTGTAGCCGTTAATGTTTGTGTGTCTAGTTGTTTGGGTTTTTGTTTTTATTTTATTAAAATTATGTGAAATGGGCTTTTTTCCCTCCAGGGAGAAAAACAAGAGAAACACCCTAGTCATTCTTTTAAAAAGCAAAACAAATTAACTTCTGGGTTTTCCCTTGACAAAAGCCACAGAAATATTCCCCTAGAATAAAATAGTATATTTGTATATGATGGGTGAGTTATTCTTTTTTTCCGTCTTGGAAAAACTTTGGCTTTTTTCCCCTTAGGTCCTGTTGGTATATTTCAGCATATTTTAAAATTACAGGGAAAAAACTCGGCCTGATTTACTTGCTTCCAGAAAAATTATTTTTATTCAGTCAGGTAAGCATCCATTATCTCATTGAAAAGTCTTTTAACTATTTTTCCCACCAGCAGTTTTAGTGGAGAGAAGGCTAACCTAAAAATCAGAAATATCTCAGTTCTAGACCTTTTGATCATGAACAAGACACTTTACTATTTAGTGTCTCAGGCAATTCAAGAGAAGAATTGTGGATCTGTATGAGAGAAGGATATATTTATAGCAAGAGTGCTGTCAACCAGTAAAATCACAGCTCTGGATTTTTTAAATTGTGTGACTTACAGATTCCAAACCTGCTTGGAGTTAAGCATGAAAACTTCCTGAAGGCAAGAGTGTAGACAACATTAGGTGATTGTTCCTCTGTTCTGTTGGAAGATCAACTGGCATTTTCCTGATGTGCTGGCAGTCTTCATAGTATGGGTGCAACTTTAGTTGATAAATAATTTATTTACCCTAAATAGATTTTCCTTCATATATTTTCAGAAAAGTTTAAAGCAGAATTATTTTTGTTAAGTAAATTATGCTTTCCTTGACTTTTACAATTTCAGAGATAAGCCTATGGCAGGGAAATAGTAACACAATGGACTTAACTGAAAACTTAAAGTGGAAGGTTATGTGGCCAGTCATGTTACATACAGCTGTGCTTGCTGGGATTCGCATTCTCTGCCTGGCATTACCAGTTCACCATGTTTTTAAATGATCCTCTAGAAATCCCCCTTCAAGTGTCTGTTCCACCCATCCCTTTGACTCTCTTTCCTTCTGTAACACGATGTACATCAGAAGAGTCAAACTCACAGGCCACATCTGATTCGCCACCCTCCCGAGTGTGGCCCAAACCAAACTAAAATAGTTTCTGCCTAATTTTAATGTGTTGATGTGTTAATAAAAAAGGAGATCTAGAAACAGGTGGTTTTCTAAGTCAACATACGGCTGCACAGATCTTTAGGTATGATTTAGTGACCCCCGTTACAGTTTGACACCACTGATGTACGTTATGAATCATAGAAGTTTCTTTATTGTTTCAGTTTCTATCAAATATTAGCTTCCTGCTTTAAAAGTTCTACTGGCTTGTGGTGTCAGATATTTAAAATGAGTTACCTGCATGCAGTACTACAATAAACTACAAGTTAGCAAATAATTTATCAGCATGGATTACAGCAAGGTGGCATAGTAAAAAGAGCACTAGATTTGGAGTCAGGACCTGAGTTTGAATCTTGACTCTTGATAACTATGTGACCCTGAGCGAGTGGCCACTTACCCTTACTTAGCTTCAGTTTCCTCAACTATAAAATAAGGATTGTTGTAAAGAAAGCTTCTGGTGCTCTTTAGCAAACCTTTCAACCCAGTTGAGAAGAACAAAAAGGTGTATTTCTTCATTTTAACTAGCAACTTCAAGAAAAGCCATTGTGAAAATTGATTCAACTATCTGTAGTACCATGTTCTGTGATTTGGCTGATGACTATGTTAGGTGCAAAAATCCAGTGACCTGTAGGACCCACCCCCGTGGCCAAATCAAGCCAATTCATCTAGAACCCCACAGCTCTTAAAGTGGTCAGATTCTGAATAAATGTTAGATGTTTATAAATGTATTTGTAAAATTGATGACTTACGGAATAGTTTTACTATTGCCTTAAAAAACAAAGATAACCTTATAATAATGCAACCTGTGTGCCGCAAAAAAAAGCATGCTTTTCACTTCTTCTTGCCACTCCTCCTTTCCCAACCACCAAAAAATAATAATGATGATGATGATGATGATGATGATAATTATGGGTCAAGAAATGACCCCAGATAAGGTGGTGGAGAAGTGGACATCAATAAAATATAAACGAATGGTCCAAAATACCTTAAATTTCAGAAAGGCAGCATGGTGTAGTGGAAAGAATACTACACTATAGAAAACAATTGTGAGATTTTGTCAGTCATAGAAGTAGACCCTGTACACTGTTGTGTCAGCTTGGAAGAAAGAACCACAGTGATCCTTAGGCTGCTGCTGGAGATAGGCTGTCAAGATCATTATCATGGAGGTGGGTAGCCCAGCTCAGAAGCTTGAATTAAGAGGATAAGTACCCCAAACTGAAAGACCCGACACATTTCTTAATAGGTAGAGCCCTGGGGTCATTGGCCAAGTTGGCAAACCAAACTGAGTTTGGTAAATCAAAGAGAGTAGACATTGAATCAAGACAAGGAAGGATTTCACTTGGTTGTCCTTGAACCTCAGAGGCAGATAGCCTCTGTTTTGGGGTGAAAAATTGGGGAGATTAGGAATAAAAAAATGTCCATAAGGGTTTTACCACCTAGAGGAGGGGTCTTCAGCATTGAAAGGAAGAGATGGTAGCATTCCTAAGAATGACTTAGATATTTATGCAAAGGTAATTGAGTAATGCGAGACTATGCCTGCTATTTAGTCTAGCTATATATGTGAATCTCAAAATTGGCTCACATGCTCAAGATCCATTGTGTTCATGAGCTGAATTACATTGCCCAGGGCAGGCGAGGAAATGCACTAAAGAGAGTGGGTTCGACTGACCCATGGGCACAGTCTGTGGTAAATATTTCCATGCCTTTGGTCTGCCTGACTCAAGGCAAAAAAAGAAAAGGAACCAAGAAAAGTGGCAATAAAACTTGTCTCTCCCTCCTTCACCCCTTTGATTCAGCAGGCATCTTCTGTAACCCAGTTACTGAGAAGAAAATGTTGCTGACTACATTGGGTTGGCATGGCTTATTGCCTTTAAACATCCATGTCTACCATACCCACTTGTTATTTGTTTTTTTGTTCCCGGGGGTCAGGGGTTTCTACAGGGTACACGTAATGAAGAATGAAAGATAGTTCCCCCAAAGCTCTTTATGATCCACTTTAGGAAACTCCAGACCTAGTATCCAGAGCCGAAGAACGTGTCCCACAGGAGTCAAATCTCTTCAAAGCAAATGTGCTATTTTTTGGACTTGCCTGGAAGTAAAAGAAGACAGTTGTATGACACTATTTGGTGAATTCATTGCCCTGACACATTGCCATGTATCTGAAGATACATATGTACTGGAAGCTTTTCCTTGAAGCTCAGATAAAGTCACCTAGAAATTTGAAAAGCCACATATCAGCTCTCCTGATGGACAACTAAGCCTACTAGGAGGTAGTACATAAAGTCCTTGAATGATGCACATTTTCTTAAGGATTATCCCATATCCCTGGAATGTTTGGGCCCTTCTGCCCCGTCTCTTTGCTTCATTGATTCCCTGTGAGACTCAGCTCAAATCCCCTTGATGCCCCAGGTACTAATGCCTTTCTCTCCCAAATTACCGCACACCTACTCTATATAGCTTACTTGTACCTAGTTACTTGCATGTTGTGTCTCCCCTTCTTCCATCAGAAGTGTGGGAACTCTTTGCCTCTCTTTGTATCCCTAGCAGTTAGCATAGTAAAAACACTAAACAAATGTTTGTTGACTGACTTCTACCCATGGAACTGGTCAATTAGTAAGCATTTATTAAATGCCTACTGTCTTATTTGGCCTTATAGCTCAAGTTAAGGCAAACATCTGGGCTGAAGATTTCTAGAAAATTAGTACTCAGGAAAGGATACAATCACAAGTTTTATTGTTATGTGAGCAAACAGGCAAGCAGCATATACATATGTACCATATGGCAGATGTTTGTCCCTACATGTGAGAAACCCCAGCTGGAGGGTGAGGAAGACATGTTGGAGAGGGAACACCCTTAAAGTTGGGGTACATGTGACAAGATTATATACCCTAAAAAATGGGCTTGGTTGAGAGCAGCTAATTGGTGCCAGATATAGGAAAGGGCATTTCCTATTCAGACCCAAGTGTGGTGGAAAAGTTCTTGGGAGTCCCTTATCAATACCAGGCTTGTAAAGCTTAGGTAGGGGGAGTATCTCATGACCACAAACTGGTGGAGGAGTCTAACATTAAGGCAGCAGAAGAATGAGTCCCTGCAGCAATAGTTTATCCCATCAAAAAGTTCTAGTCTTCTCTAACAAAGTTAGCAGTGGAAAAGTACGGCTGTCTTTTGCTTCTGTGGGCATTGGGACCACTTAGCCTAAGTGAATTCCATCATTATAATATGATATCTAACATTATAAAGTTTGTACTTAACACATTTACTGTGCCAGGCACTGTGCTAAGGCCCTCCAGGAGCTCATGTTCTAATGAAAGAGACAATGCAAATAGCTATGTAAAAACAAGCTGTGTGCGGGATCCATAAGAAATAGTCAACAGAAGGAAGGCACCTAAATTAAGGGGGATTAGGAAAGGCTTCTTGTGGGAGGCAAGATTTTAGCTGGGACATAAAGGAAGCCAGGAAGGAGAGAATTACAGGCATGGGGTTTAGGTAACCATTGAAAATGCCCAGAGCAAAGAGATGGCATATCTTGTTTGAGGAACAGCAAGGAATCCAATATGGACTGAAGTACCTGATGAAGTGTAAGGTCTAAGAAGAGAGTAGGTGGTTTTTAGGTTATGAAGGGCTTTGAACACCAAACGGGATTTTATATTTGATCTTGGAGGTGTTAAGGAGATTGTGGGAATGACAGCTGGATTTGTGCTTTTGGAAAATCACTTTGGCAGCTGAATGAAGGACAGATTGGAATGGGGAGAGAATTTGTGGCAGGCAGATGAACCAGCAGGCTTATAGGATCACATAACAATAAAGCTTGTGATTATTATCATTTCCTGATTACTAATTTTCTAGAAATCCTTGGCCCAGATACTTGCTTTAATCTGAGCCATAAAGCCAAATAAAGCAGTAGGCATTTGAAAACCTGCCAGTTTGTGGCTTATTGGGTAAGGAGATGAGAGTCTGCATGGGAGCTGGAGATAGGAGAGATAAAGGGGAGTGAAGGATGACAAGGTTGAGAGCCTAGAGACTGGAAAGATAGTAGTGCCTTCGAAAAAAATAGAGAAATTTGGAAGATAGAAGGGTTTGGGGATGGAGGAGGTTTAAGATGTCTAATAGGCAATTGGAGAATGGAGACTGGAGTTCAGCAAAAAAGGTGAGTGGCTACATAAGTAGATTTGGGAATCATCAACGTAGACAGATGATTGCATCCACGACAAGAAAAGAAGGCCCAGGACAGAGCCCTGTGGGACACCCAAAGTCAGCAGACATCACTGCAGGAAAATCCAGAAAAGAAGACTGAGGAGTGGTCTAATTGGTAGAAGAACCAGGAGAGAGCAGAGTCCTGAAAACTCAGAGAAAAAAAAGAGTATTTCAAGGAGCAGAGAATGGTTAATAGTATCAAAGGCTGCAGAGAAGTCAAGAAGGAGGAGGATTAAGAAAAAGTCATTGGATTTGGCAATTAAGAGGTCATTGGTAACTTTGAAGAGTATGGTTGAATGGTAGGGTCAGAAGCCAGAATATAGAAAGAGTGAGAAGGAAATGGAGGCGTCTATTATAGATGATCTCAAAGTTAGCCCCAAAAAACAGGGAAAAGATAGGATAGTAGCAGAGATCAAATGAGAGTTTTTTGAGGGTGGGGGAGATAATTTTGTTATTCAGTCAATTTTCAGTCATGTCCAATTCTTTGTGACCCCGTTTGGAGTTTTCTTGCCAAAGACACTGGTGTAGTTTACCATTTCCTTCTCCAGCTCATTTAACAGATGAGGAAACTGGGGCAAACAGGGATGCGTGACTTGCCCAGGGTCACACAGCCAGCACTCAGGAAGATGAATCCCTGATTCCAGACCCAGCACTCTATCCATTGCACCACCTAGCATGTTTGTAGGCAGTAGGAAAGAAGCCAAGTAGATGAGGAGAGATTGAAGATAAGTGAGAGTGTGGGAATGAGGAAGGGAACCATCTGCTGGAGGAGATGGGATTGAATGTGCCCGCTTGTGCATGGAGAGAGTTTAGCTTTGGTAAGAAGGGCCACCTCTTCATTTGAGATGGGTGAAGGAGAGAGAATGACAGAAGGCATATGAATGAAATGAGGCAGAAGGAAAAGAGAGAGCTCATGGCAAAAGAGCTCACATTTTTCAGTAAAATATGAGGCAAGGCTTTCACCTGAGAGAGTGAGGGAAGGGGGAGCCATGGGAGGAAGGGTGAAAAGGTTTGGAAAAGTCTGTTGAGTGGAATAATAAATCCATTCAGGCAGTATGAAAGGATTACCTTGCCACAATGAGGGCCCAGTTAAGATTGATTATGCTATGTAAAGACTTTCTCTAGCTTTGTTCAGAAGCACATACAGAGGAGCAAAATGGGGTGGGAATGATCCAAAGCAGCAAGAAACTTAAGACAGTGCCAAGTTGAACTGGTGTAGAAGTGGGGGGTGAATATATATGTATATATATGGGTCAGGATGAAGAAGTGGGGGGTGAATATATATATATATATATATGCCAGTGCAGGGCTAAAGGTCCAGGAGAGAAGTGAGGATTATTGAAGGTCATGATATGAAGGAAGAACAGGGTTTAGAGTAGCGTGTAGAGGAAGAGATGTGATGACAATAGATTAGGATAAGATGTTTCAGAGTTCACGTAGAACTCCTGTACATGATGGCAACATCAAGGCTATGACTGTCTCTGTGTAGCTGTGGTGGGGTGGAAAAACAAGTCATAAGAAATACATAAATTGAAGCTCTTTGAAGTTCGGACATTTGCCAAAGGATGTTGAAACGCCCCCACTATGATGGCAAGAGTTGGGGTAGAAAGATAATAAGCCAGTTACTGAACTCATGGAGGAAGGAAGGAGAGTAACCCTGGCAAGCTGTAGACAGCAGTTACCAGGATTTTGATTGGGTGGAAGGTATGGGTTGTATGGACCTCAAAGGAGGAGAGCTTATTGAGGGATAGCGTGCAAGGGGAGGAATCCGAAAAAGGCAACGGGGAGCAATTAATATTCCAAGTTACCCACCTTGACTACTGAGTCAGGGGCCACAAGTGAAAATGCAACCAGTGCTGAAAACATGCAGCATCATGCAAAGAGCCAGGTCTCAATGCAGAAGATAGGGCAAGAAAGAATAAAGTTGAAAGTAGAAAGCTAATTTGTTACCTATAGAGTAAACATTCTAAAGAACGTAGTCGGAAGGTTGGGTGACTTTAGACTGGCAGTTGGTGGGGTTGGGGGTGAGGTTTAAGGGAGCTGTGACGAGGGAGTGGTTGGTGAAGGGTAGAGAAAAGGCAATGGGAGTCCAGAATCGATGGGGTGGAAGTTTGTTAATCATCGAGAATGAGTTCAGGTGGGTTATCATTGTCTGTAGGGTTTCTACCTCAAGTGAACTTAGGTGGAATTTCTCGTGGGTCAGACAAGCTGTATGTGTCTGGAAAGAGGGTGATGGAGAGTTTGGGGAAAGAGTATGGAAGGTGGCCCAGGTGGAGGCAAGTCCTGTGAAAGCGTGGGTGGTTAGGGTGCCTGGAGGGCATCCTTATTGACCATTTGTGGTCCTGTGGTGTCTGTCCTGTAAGCCATACTGGCAGTCTATCATCCACCATCCTTGCTCTGTGTCCCACCAAGAAACCTCTCCATCTGTAATCAAACACGTTAGTTAGTACATGCCCCTGTCCTGAACTGAACAGCTCTGTGTTTTGTCTCGGGTTCTAATATGGTGAATCAAGAGCTCGCAGGCATCCCTGTGGAGCAGAGCATTTCTCTAGTGTCCTCCTTCATGGGGTCTCTTCCAACTCTAGATGATGATCCTGTTTTATATTGGTGCAGCCTGAGCTTATGAGCTCATGAGCATAAGCTTTTCTGGACACAATGTCTGAGCTCTGCAGTATACCAGCACATTGTTAGCTGTTGTCTACATGTAGTTCTCCCATGCTGTATTTTGTACATTTTTTAAAAATGTGTAAGTACAAGACTTGATGTGTATTCCTGTTAAATTTCATCTTGCTAGGTTTGGCCTCAGTGGAGCAAAATCCACCCATACCCCTATCCCCAGTAAGGCTTCTGAGACCATAGTCTACTGGGCCTACCACCCCCCTTCCCCAAATTAGAGCCTTGACGCACCAACACCTGACCCAGAATTGAGTCTAAACTCTATCTGAGCTCTTATATTCAGTGTGTGCCTTATCCTAAAATATTTGGAAATTGACCTAGAGAGCTGGCCTTGTGTCTTGAGTTCAGTCTGGCCACTGGGGACCCGATGTCTACCAACTGAGGTGTTTGAATCATCTAACTTCCCAAGGCCCAAACCTCAATTACTTGGCTTTGGATCAGTCAATAAGCATTTAAATGCTTGCTGTATACCAGCCAATGTACTAGGTTGTAGGGCTATAGACACAAAAGGTGACATAGTTTCTGCCCTCAGGGAACTTCTATACAGTTGCATATTTGCACAAGTAAATACAGACTGTATAAAAAATAAATACAGAGATATTGGGGCGGGACGAGAGGCAGAAAGCAGTAACAACTGGAGGAGTCAAGAAAAGCCTTTGGAAGGAAGTGATTTGTGAGCTGAGTTTTGAAGGGTGCTGAAATTCCAAAAAAGGGAGATGAAGGCAAAGATTCTGGCCATGGGAGACATCCTGAAAGAGATAAGTGGGGGGTAGAATATCAACTATGGGGACCTGCTAGGTCCCCAGAAAAGAAGGCATAAGGACCTGAACTAGGGTCATGGTGTAAGAGGAGAGGAGTGTGAGTGTGATAGAAGACGTGGAGGCAAAAATCTATGAGACATGGCAACTGATTTGATATTGGAGTTATGAGATATTGAAAAGTCAAGGATGACTCCTAGACTGCAAAGTTGTGTGACTGGGCATGGTGTCTTCCTTCAGAGATTACTTTTCATATCTCTTACACACACATACACACACACACACACGTATGTACATATATATATATAGCCTGCTCCTCCACATGTCAACTCTCCCTAGAGTCTTTGTCCCTCTTCAGGGACCTCTCCTAGAAGAGAATCTGTAACAGTGTTGAGTTTTCTCTTGAATCTGGAAGCCAGAAGATGCAAGATTTCTTTTCTCCCTAGCTCCAGACAGTTTTGCCCCTGACACAGAGGTGAAGAAGTTAGTCATCGGTCACTACCAATAAGGAGAGTCTTATGCAAATGAGATGTATAAGTCTTTTTTTTCTTTTTTTGCTATTTTATTTATTTTCAGTTTTCAACATTCATTTCCATAAGTTTTAAATTTTCTTCCCTTCTCTCCCCAAGACAGCATGCAATCCAATATGTACTCTATATGTACATTGCTATTAAATACTTTCACATTAGTCATGTTGCATAGAAGAATTATAACAAATGAGAGAAACCATGAGAAAGAAAACAAAACCAAAGAGAAAGGAGTCTGCTTCTCTCTGCATTCTGACTCCATAGTTCTTTCTCTGGATGTGGATGGCACTTTCCATCATGAGTCCTTTGGAAAAATTTTAGGTCCTTGAATTGCTGAGAAGGGCTAAGTCTATCAAAATCCGTCTGTAGCTGTTACTGTGTACAATGTCTTCCTGGTTCTGCCCACTCCAATCAGCATCAGTTCATGTAAGTCCAGGTTTTCCCGAAGTCTGCCTGCTCATTCATTAGCTTATAGCACAATAGTATTCCATTACATTCATATACCACAACTTGTTCAGCCATTCCCCAATTGATGGGTATCCCTTCGATTTCCAGTTCTTGGCCACCACAAAAAGAGCAGCTATAAATATTTTTGTACATGTGAGTCCTTTTCCCATTTGTATGATCTCTTTGGGATACAGTCCTAGAAGTGATATTGCTGGGTCAAAGGATATGTACAGTTTTTAGGCCTTTGGGCATAGTTCCAGATTGCTCTCCAGAATGCTTGGATCAGCTCGAGATGTGTAATTCTTGAGCCAGGAGTTTTACACACACACACACACACACACACACACACACACACACACACACACACACACACACACATATAATGTGAGCAGATTGTTTATTTACCAGCAAGACCTTAGATACTCAAAACACAAGGAATAAAGCTACTCATGGAGGAAGGAAGGAGAGTAACCCTGGGAAGCTGTATACAGCAGCTACCAGGATTTTGATTGGGTGGAAGGTATGGGTTGTATGGACCTCAAAGGAGGAGAGCTTATTGAGGGATAGTGTGCAAGGGGAGGATCCATGAGGAAAAAAAACAAGTAATTAAATAAATTGCCCCCATCTCTAGAGTCTTTTCAAGGAGGAGGGGGGAATAGAAAGAAACACCCACAGACTTAAATAATGACAACAACAAAATAAATGTACAAGAGGAAAGCAGAACTTAAATAGAAGTGATAAACATTGTGGACTAAACTCCACAGTCTGTCCATCCCCATCTGTTCTCCATTCCCCCCCATCCTATCCCAGGTGAATCAGTGTTTTTAATTAGACTCATCTGCAGAATGGGAGGACTGTACATAAAAAAAAGAGATGGGACATATAATAGAGTGGCTTCCCTCTATCGATTATTTTCCATTTGTCCTGTATGTAGCTTGTTTGTACACGGATGTTTTCCTGTTTTCTCCCCCGTTGGATTTTGAGAGCCTTAAGAGCAGGGACTATCTTTTGCCTTTATTCGTATACCTAGTACTTTGCAGAGTGCCTGGAATATTTTGTTGTTCAGTCATTCCAGCTGTGTCCAACTCTTCATGACCTTATTTGGGATTTTCTCAGCAAAGGTGCAGGAGTAGTTTGCCATTTCCTTCTCTAGCTCATTTTACATATGAGGAAACTGAGGCAAACAGGGTGAAGTGACTTACCCAGGATCACATAACTAGTGAGTGTCTGAGACCAGATTTGAACTCATAAAGATGAGTCTTCCTGACTCCGCTCCAGCACTCTATCCACTGTGCCACCTAGCTGCTGTAAGTACCTGGTGCATATTAGGCATCTAACAAATGTGTATTGACTAAGAGTGAGGCACAACAGAAAAGGGGGGGAAGGGATAAGACATACAAAACTATAATGTAGAAATTGTTGAGAAGAGAGAATTCAAATAGATACCTTAGAAACTTTTATTTCAAGAGAAACAGAGACTGAAAAAGGAATAAAAAAATATAAGAACTCTGAATCAAAAAAAAATTTAAAATAGACAGAAAGGGAAGAGAATTAACAAGGAACCTGATTTTAAGAAATTCTTTTTTAAATACCTATTTTTATAACCCTTTAAGGTTTGCAAAACACTTTACAAACACTATTTGATCATCTCAGCAACCCTGGGATATAGGTTTATTATCTCCACTGTGCAGATGAGGAAACTGAGGCAGGCAGGAGTTAAGTGACTAACCCAGAGTCACACTGCTAAGGAAATGTCTGAGGCTAGATTTGAACTCAGAGAGATGAGTCTTTCTGATTCCAGAGGCAGTGTTCTATCTACTGCACCATTTAGCCACCTCTGACTAATGTGAATGTGTAGTGGGCCCAGTTAGTGCCATGACATCTCCAGCCAACATTCAACACCACAAGAATAAGAATAGAAAAGGCAGACAGTGACGGTGACCCACCTTGAGGTCTGGCCAGGTGTTGACAGTGGAAGGAGGCATCAGCAAGGGAATCGAGGTTGGTGGTTGAACAAGGACAGCTTTGTTCTAGCCCTTCAGTTCTGTTTACACTTTTGCCATTTTTAGATGTGTTTCTCATAAGCAACATTCCCCTCAATGGATCTTCCCAACTTTCTCCTCTCTTCTGTCTCCTCAAGGCTCTTTGATCAGCTTCAAACTCCTTATCCCAGCAGACAACCTCACCTTCTAGTTTACTGAGGAAATCAAGGCCATCTCTCACAAGCTCCCTTGGGTCCCTAACTCTGCACATCAAAAGCCCTCTACTTTGGGGCATCACTAGCCCTCATTTCCTTTAGTCCAATCTCTGAGGAAGTGGTGGTCCTGCTTGCCAGCTCCCCTACCTCAACTTGTGCTCACTTACATCTTTAATTTCTCCCAGTCAGCGGGCTCATTACCCAAATTCCTCTGAACTGCTGTTTTTTTACCCTATTCTTCAAAAATTCTTCACTTGTGTAACAGGCCAAGCTGGTAGCTCAGGTTTGAAATTTCAATGAAATGAGGCACCTGCAATTTGTTCAACAGTGAGCACAAGGGGGTTTATTTAGTTATAACATGGAGAGGATCCTCAGTGAGGATACAGCACTTAGCTTGCATAAATATGGTTCCTGTCATTGCCTTAGAGAAATGCTTCTGACCAGCAGAGCAACATGTAGTGATTCACTTAGCTGTGGGATATTTCCATTGGTATGAGGATCCCTAGTAAGTAAAATGGTCCTTCACCTAGCACAATATAGTCAAATTGGAAACAGACCCACTTTCTACTCTTCCTAAAAGTCTGATTGATTACAGAGCATATGTGGAGTGCCGACATGCCCCTAAACTAACTGTAAATGTCAGGAGGCATCAGCAAGATTTCTCCATTGGTCTTAAGCCTAGATCCTCTTAGGTAGGGGTCTTTTGGGCTACTGGAAGAAGCAGAAAGTTTGGGCTAGGATTAGAGGCCTCAGCCTCTGATAGAATCACAACCTGTTTGTGAAGGGTACTAACAGTTGAGGGATGTGAGTGAGAGTGATTTTGAATGGGCCATTTTAAAATTTTCACAAAACAAGCCTTCTCTGTTCTACCCATCTTGTGAGAGGGGCCATTTTATATCATCCAACTCGTACCAGGTAACTGGATAAAAAGTGATTGTATGACGTGGTATCCTCAGTTCAGTAGCAAATAGATTCCAGTAACAGGAAAGTACCTGCTCTTCCTTTATCATTATTATTTATGTACTTATATTTACAAGTATTTATTATCTCCCACACATTGCCTCTCCTCACCCACCCACCCCTGCCCAAATTAAATAATTTTCAAAAAGAAAATATGACAAATACACATATTCCATCAAAACAAATTCCCATGTTGATCATGTCAAAAATATATGTCTCCTGCATTTTAAGTCCATCACCTGTCTATTAGGAGATAGATGGCATATTTCATCTTCAGCACCCTGCATCATTGATTGGTCATAAAAGATCATGGCATTGATCGGAGTTCTAAATACTTCCAAAGGTGTTTTTCTCCATAATGTTACCACTGTATAAATTATTCCTCTACTTCTGCCTATTTCATTTTGCATCAGTTTATAGGCATCTTCCTAGATTACTCTGAATCCATCTGTTTCATCATTTCTTGTGGCACAAATAATATTTCCATATTCCAGTATATATCATCATTTGTTGAACAATTCTTCAATAATTGGCAACTCCCTTAGTTTCCAATTTGAGGCTACTACGAAAAATGCTGCTACAAATATTTTCATATATGTAGGTCCTTTCCCCTCATCTTTGGGGTATAAGCCTAGTAATAGTATTTCTATTGCATTTAGATACATATAATATTAGATATATAGATACATAGTAGTAGATATATAGTGTTTCCTCGTTGAGATACAGACCTAGTAGTAGTATATCTAAGTCATGAGGTATGAAGTTTCATAGTTTTTTTGGGCATAGTTCCAACTTGCTTTCTAGAATAGCTGGACCAATTCACAACTGTGCCAAGAGTACAATAGTAGCTCTTCCAACACTGTTCATTTGCTGCTTTTTGTCATCAAAATCTGTTGTATTTGAGGTAGAAGCAACTACTTTTCAAATTAGTATAGTCAAGTCAACAAGCATTTATGTCTACTATATATAGAGTACTGTTTTAAGTACATGGGGATACAAAACAAAAACTCAAAGTAAAACAGTGCTTGCTCTCAAGAAGCTCATAGGCTAACGAAGGAAGCAACCTGCAAATAACTATTTACAAATAAGATATAAATAAGATTCATCGGAGATAATCTCGGATGGGAGCCATAAAGATTGAGGATGGGAAAGACTTCTTGTAGAAGGTGAGATTTTAGCTTGAAGAACTTGAAGAAGTTAGGAGGTGGTGATGAGTTCTCAGCATGGGGGATAGCCAGTGAAAATGCCCAAATTTGGGAGATTACATGTTATGTGCTAACTCCCCAGTGGGAGTAGGGAGCCATAAGGGCTGAGAGTGGTGGAAGCTGAGGTAAGGTCAGGAGAATAAATGATGGCTGGTCTGGGTCCTTCCTCAAAATGGAGGTTCTGGGAAGAACTCACTAATGGGAGAAGGGGACCTAGGAGTGGGAGAAGAAAAAAATTAGAGGACTTGGAGACTGTATTGTTTAGCAAGCCAAGAAAGAGAGTATTTTCTTAAGAAAGGAGGACTCAAAGGTATCTGAACAGTAGTTTATTTGAAAAAAGATTGGGGAAGAGATTGACACTTTCTCTAAAGCATCACAATCAATCAATAAATAAACATTTATTATGTGTCAGGCACTATGCCAAGCACTTGGAATACAAAAAAAACAAACAAACAAACACAAAAGATAGTCCCTGCCCTCAACAACCTTATAATTCAATAGGGGAGACAACATGTAAACAAGTATTTATAAAGCAAGCTTTATGCAGGATAAATAGGAAATCATTAACAGAGAAAATACTAGAATTAAGAGGGATTAGGGAAGGCTTTCTGTAGAAGGTAGGATCTTCTCTGGGACCTGAAGCCAGAGAGGTCCGTGAGCAGAGGAGAAAGGACAGGATTCTAGACATGGGGGACAACAGGAGAAAGTACCCAGAGCCAAGAGATGTAATATCTTGTTCTTGGAACAGCCAGAAGGCCAGTGACAACCTTTCAAACCTCTCCAAAATGGGAACTACGTGCAAGAAATAAAGCAATTTTACCTGTTTCCCTGGGCTAAGAAACCAAGAACCCTAAGGAGGCAACATGTTGAAGTAACGGTGGAGAAGGCTGCCCCTAACAAACTCTGCACCCTCTCCTGGACCTGCCGCCGCACTCTGGAAGGGCTGCATGAGCTGACCCACTGATTTGTAACAGAACTCTTGGTCCCCTCCTCTCTGTGCTGGGAAAAACCAAAAGGCGTTAACTTGCTCTGCCTAGGGCTACAGTGTGGCAGAGCCCTGTTCTAAAAGAGTTCAGCCAGAGAACTGAGGAACAGGGGGAACTTGGGCAGGATGCCAGGCCACGTGTGGCACTCCACTAAGCCAGTGGTAGTGAGCTTGACATCCAGCAGGACATACCTGAATTACAGAGAAGAAAAATAAGAATTGTATAAGCAGAATTTATGCCCTGCACAGCAGAAATAATCAGCATAATAGAAAGACTTGAATCTGTGGTGGTCATTCTCAGGGAGAGAGAGAAAGGGAGACAGACAGACAGAGAAAGGGGAGGGAGAGAAAGACAAAGACACACAGAGAGAGACAGAAACAGATGGAGAGAGAGAGAGAAGGGAAGAGAGAGAGAGAAGGGAAGAGAGAGAGAGAGAGAAAGAGAGAGAGAGAGAGAGAGAGAGAGAGAGAGAGAGAGAGAAAGAGAGAGAGAGAAAGAGAGAGAGAGAGAGAGAGAGAGAGAGAGAGAGAGAGAGAGAGAGAGAGAGAGAGAGAGAGAGAGAGAACAACTGATTAGTAATATCTGGAAGCAAAAAGAAATAGCATCAGAAGAAAACATAATCTCTATTCAAGCAAAACACATTCATTCAGACAGGATGTATAAAGACAACCTAAGGATTATATGTCTTCCAAAAAAACACAAAAAGTCAAAAAAAAAAAATCTGAACACTGTAATGCAAGAAATAACACAAGAAAACTTCCCAGAACTTCTGAACACAGAAAACAAAGTACCAACTGAGAGAATCCACAGATTGCCTCCAGGTAACAACCAAAAAAAGCCCTGTACTTCAAACTCCAAGACATATATAGTGGTTAAATTTAACATGTCCAATGACAAACAACAGATTGTGCAAGCTACCAAGAGAAAGACCTTCAAATATAGAGGAAAGGAAATCTGAAGAACAAAAAAATATTCTGCACCCACCAGAAACTGCAGGTGGGAACTGAATAATGTGTTTCAAAGAGCAAAGAAGTTTTAGAAGCAATCCAAGGTAACATCGCCTAATCATCAATGGAAAAAAAAAGATGTATGTTGAATAAAAAAAAGAGATGCTTTTGAAGCATTCCTACAAAGAAAACCAGACATGAACAAATTGTCCTTCGCAAACACCCTGGAGAGCAGAAATACGGGAAAGGGAAATAAATACATCAATTGAGGTCCACAAGTGTTAAACATTGCACATGTTTTTGGAATTTCTCGTATCAATCAGTTATGCTGAATTTATTTTTTTCTCTCTAAAACAAAACAAGAACAAAAATAAACCCCACTTTGTCATATGTGATGACTCTCAGAGAGAGAATGGGGGAAGGACATATGGAGATACTATGGTGGTGTAAGAAACATAAAACATCAATAAAAATTATTTTTAAAAATACAGCAACCAGTAATGTCATAGATAACAAAATAAATTGCCCTAGAGCAAAAAATAAAAAGCTCAAAAAACTAAAAAGAGAAAGACAACTATGATATTAAGAAGAGGAAGGTATTGGGTGAGGAGAAGAGAGACAGAGGAAATCGAGTTGCTTAAAGATGATTAAAACTAAAATAACCGAAAGGGCAAAGTATTGTCTTTACAGAGGAAGATGGGAAACAGGTAATACTAGAGATAAATGGAAGAAAATATAAACCTAATTCTTATAACTTTATTTTTCTTTTCTTCATAAAAAAATTTATTATTTATTACTTTGACATTATTTTCTTTTGAAATTTTGAGTTCTAAATTATCTCCCTCCCTCCAACCCCCTCTTCCACCCACTGAGAAAACAAGCAATATGATTTCGATTATATATATAAAGTCATGCAAAACATATTTCCATATTAGCCATATTTCAAAAAAAGCAAGAAAAATAAAGAGAGAAAATTATATCAGTTTTCTCTCTAGAGGTAGGTAGTATTTTTTCATCATGAGGCTTTTGGAATTGTCTAGGATCACAGTTTTGATCAGAGTAGTCGAGTTCTTTATAATTGATCATTACAACCTTGCTGTTACTGCGCACAATGATCTCCTGGTTCTTCTCACATTACTTTTGCATCACTTCATATAGGTCTTGCCATGTTTTTCTGAAACCATTCCCCTCATCATTTCTCATGGCACAATAGTATGTTGTCATAATCATATGCCACAACTTGTTCAGCCATTCCCCAGTTGATGGGCATCCCCATAATTTCCCATTCTTTGCTACCACAAAAAGAGTTGTATAAATATTTTTTTGTGCAAATAGGTCCTTTTTCTTTTTCTTTTGTCTCTTTGGGATACAGGCCTAGTAGGGGTAGTTCTGGGTCAAAGATTATGCACGATTTTATAACCCTTTGGGCAGTAGTTTCAAATTGTTTTCCAGAATATTTGGACCAGTTCTCTACTCCACTAGTAGTTCATTAGTGTACCCATTTTCCCCTCATCTCCTCCAGCATTTGTCATTTCTTTTTTTTTTTTTTGGAGGGGAGAAGGCAGGGCAACTGGGGTTAAGTGACTTGCCCAAGGTCACACAGGTAGTATGTCAAGTGTCTGAGGCCAGATTTGAACTCAAGTCCTCCTGACTTCAGGGCCGGTGCTCTACTCACTGAGCCACCTAGCTGCCCCTGTCATTTCTGATAAGTGTGAGGTAGTACCTCAGAGTTGTTTTAATTTGCATTTCTCTAATAAATGTCATGTAGAGAATTTTTATATGACTATAGATAACTTTGATTTCATCTTCTGAAAATTGACTGTTCATATCCCTCGATCATTTATCAATTGGGGAACAGCTCTTTTTTTTATAGATTTGACTCAGTTCTATACTCATTATATATATTTGAGAAATGAGGTCTTTATCAGAGCAACTTTTGTTATTACTTCATTGTCTATGGTAACTTTTAGCAAAATGTATTTTCCCTGATTGTCTTTTTTAATTAGGTCTGTTTTTGCTTCTGCTTTGTCTGAGATCTTGATTACTACCCTTACCTTTTTTATTTCAGCTGAAGTGTATTAGCTTCTGCTCCAGCCCTTTATTTTATCTCTGTATGTATCTTTCTGTTTTAAGTGTGTCTCTTGTAAACAACATTGCTGGATTCTGGTTTCTAATCCATTCTTTTGTCTCCTTCCATTTTGTGAGTGGGCTCATCTCATCCACATTCAGTTATGATTACTGTGTATTGTCCTCCATGCCATTATCTTCTCTATCTTCCTCTCCCTCTCTCTCTTTTATCCTGTCCCTCCTCAAAAATCTATTTTTTGCCTCTAACCACTGACTCCCTTAATTCATCCTCCCCTTTATCATCTGCTCTCCCCCCCCACCCCGTTTCTTATGCCCTTCCCTTCCTGTTTCCCTATTGGGTAAGTTACATTTCTACACACAACTAGATGTGTATATATATTCTTCCATCTTTGAACCACATCCAGTGAGAGTGAGGTTCAAGTATTGCCTGCCACTATCACCCTTCATTTCCTCTTCCATTGTAAAAGGTCTTCCTTGCACATATCTTTAATGTGAGAAAATTTCCCCCATTCTACATCTCCCTTACCCCTTATCCTTATGCATCCCTCTTTTTCACCCCTTCCTTTTTTTTGGAGACCATGCCAACATAATTGACTCACACCCATGCCCTCTATGTAGACTCCTTCTAACTACCCTAATAATGGTAAAGTTCTTAGGAGTTACATATATCAGCTTTCCATACAGGAATATAAACAGTTTGACTTTATTGAGTCCATTATGATTACTCTTTCATGTTTACCTTTTTATGCTTCTCTTGAGTCTTAGGTTTGAATGCCAAATTCTCTGATATTTTCATCAAGAATGCTTGGAAGTCTTCTATTTTATTAAATGTCCATTTTCCCTTTGATGAATTAATACTCAGTTTTGCTGGATGTGTTATTCTTGGTTATAATCCTAGCTCTTTTGCCCTCTGGCAAATCATATCCCAAGCCCTCCTATTATTTAATGTGGAACCTGCTAAATCTTGTGTCATCCTGACTGTGGCTTCACAATATTTGAACTGTTTCTTTATGGCTACTTGAAATATTTTCCCTATAACTTTGGAGTTCCAGAATTTGGCTGTAATATTCCTGGGAGTTTTCATTTGGGGATCTCTTTTAGGAGGTGATTAGTAAATTCTTTCAATTTCTATTTTACCTTCTGAATCTAAGATATCAGGGCAGTTTTCCTTGATAATTTCTTGAAATACATCTAGGTTCTTTTTTTAAGGATGGCTCTCAGGTAGTCCAATAATTTTTAAATTGTCTCTCCTGAATCTATTTTCTAGGTCAGTTATTTTTCCAATGAGATATTTCACATTGTCTTCTATTTTTCCATTCTTTGACTTTGTTTTATTTTGTCTTGATGTCTCATGAAGTCATTAACTTCCAGTTGCCCAATTCTAATTTTTAAGGAATTGTTTTCTTCAGTGATATTTTGTCCCTCTTTTTCCATTTGGCCAGTTCTGCTTTTTTAGGAGTTCTTTTCTTCAGTGACTTTCTGTGCCTCTTTTACCATTAGGCCAATTCTAGGGTTTTTTTTTTCCTTTTTTTTCTATAGTATTTTATTTTCCCCCAATTACATGTAAAAACAATTCTCAGCATTCATTTTCAAAACTGAGTTCCAAATTCTCTCCATCCCCTCCCCACCCCTGTCATTGAGAAGACAAACAATTTGATATAGGTTTTACATGTGTAGTCACGCAAAACATATTTCTATAATAGTCACGTTGTAAAAGAAAATGTAGACCAAAATAAAGACCCAAGAAAAATAAAGTAAAAGAGTATGCTTCCAGATTCCATCAGTTCCTTCTGTAGTGATGGATACAGCTAAATCATCTTATAATATGATCATCTTACAATATTGCTGTTACTGTATACAATGTTCTTTTCACTTTGCATCAGTTCATGTCAGTCTCTCCAGGTTTTTCTGAGAGCATCTAGCTCATCATTTCTTACAGCATAATTGTATTTATTACATCACAATCATATACCACAACCTATTGAGTCATTCCCCAATTGATGGATATCCCTTCAATTTCCAGTTCTTTACCACCAGAAAATATAATTTTTTTTTACATATAGGTCCTTTTCCTTTTTGTTTTCTATCTTTTTTGGGATACAGATCTAGAAGTGGCATTGCTAGGTCAAAGGAAATGCATAGTTTTATAGGCCTTTGGGCATAGCTCCAAATTGCTCTACATATATAGCAGTAAGGCAAAATTAATGACCTCGGAGAGAGCCATGGATATGCCTGAATGGTTCAGAATCACGAAGTATAAGGAATTCTCTAGGTAGAAGACAGAGGAAGTATAACATTTATTTATACTCCAGAGGATCAGATCCAAGGACCAATGCCCCCAATTTGATATTGTAGCAATAATATTCCAAAACCAATAAGCCCACCTCACTATAGTAACAAGGAAATTATAACAAAATATTATAGCAAGGAACCCAAGCCATATTTGTAACTTCCCCTGCTAGGACCTTCCTATAAAAGATCACTCACAAATCCTAATTCTCCACTCAGCAATCTCTCCTGCAACTCTATTGACTCCAAGTTCCTTATCTCTGCAACTCTTTCTTGTTCAATATTCTCCACTTTGCACTCTCTCTCATGCTGGCTCTCTGCTTCTGAATCCTGCCATTCTTGGCTCTGCTGCTCCCAGTTCTCAGTTCTGCTGCTCCCAGTTCTGGGTTCTCTTTTTATATGATCCTAGCTGTCATCTGATTGACTACAACTCAGCACACACACACACACACACACACACACACACACACACCATTTGCTCTGGTCTTAGCAACTTCCCTTAGGCCCCTGAGGGCTTCATGCCCACATCTGCTTAGCACCTAGTAAGTAGGGGCTTTAGACCTACTTACAAACAAAGATATAATCAGGCCTTCCCACCTAGACCCACCTGAGTCCTATTGAATGAGTGGGGAAGATCTTTGATCAGATTAATACTACAACCTAATAGTTGAATCAGTTCACAACTCCACCAACATTAGTGTCTCAACCTCTCACGTTTTCCTCCAACATTTGTCATTTTCCTTTTTTGTTCTATTAGTCAATCTAATAGGTGTTAGGTAGTACCTCAGAATTGTTTCAAGTTGGATTTCTATAATCAGTAGCAATTTAGAGCATTTTTTCACATGGCTATAGATAGTTTTGATTACTTCATCCAAAAACTGACAGTTCATATTTTTTTTTATCATGTATCAATTGGGGAATGGCTCTTCTTTTTATGAATTTGAATCTTCTCGATGTATTTGAAATATGAGGCTTTATCAGAGAAACTTGCTTCAAAATTTTTTGATTACTAACTGTATTTCTCTCCATCCTATCCTACCCCTGGTTTATTCTATTCTCTGTCCCTTTTTACCCTTTCCTTCCTCAAAAGTGTTATGTTTCTGATTACTGCCTCCCCCAATTTGCCCTCCTTCCTACAAAAGCTTACTTTCCTGCAGAGGAAGATGGATGTCTATACCAAATTGAGTGTGTATGTTATTCCCTCTTTGAACCAATTCTGATGAGAATAAGGTTCAAACATTCCCTGCCACCTCTCTCATCTTACCCTCCACTGTAAAAGCTCTTTCTTGCCTCTTTTATATGAGATATTTTACTCCATTCTACCTCTCCCTTTCCCTTTACCCCAGTGCATTCCTCTTTCTCACCCTTAGTTTTATTTTTTCCCATCATATTCAATTCACACCTGGGCCTTCTGTCTAAATATACTCCTATCTGCCCTAATAATGAGAAAGTTATTATGAGTTACAAGTATTGTCTTCCCATGTAGGGATGTAAACAGTTTAAACTTATTAAGTCCCTTATGATTTCCCTTTCCTGTTTACCTTTTTATGCTTCTCTTGAGTCTTGTGTCTAGAAGTCAGATTTTCTATTCAGCTCTGGTATTGATCAGGAATACTTGAAAGTCCTCCATTTCATTGAATATCCATTGTTTCCTCTAGAGGATTATACTCAGTTTGTCAGGGTAGGTGATTCTTGATTGTAATTATAGCTCCTTTGACTTCTGGAATATCATATTCAACCCTCCAATCCTTTATGTAGAAGCTTCTAAATTTTGTGTGATCCTGACTGTGGCTTCATGATACTTGAATAGTTTCTTTCTGGCTGCATTTTATCCTTGACTTGGGAGGTCTGGCATTTGGCTATAATATTCCTGGGAATTTTAGTTTTGGGATCTGTTTGAGGAGATAATGGATGGATTCTTTCAATTTCTATTTTATCCTCTAGTTCTAAAATATCAAGGCAGTTTTCTTTGATAATTTCTTGAAATACGATGCCTAGGCTCTTTTTTTAATGTGGCTATCAGTAAGTCCATTAATTTTAAAATTATTTCTCTTGGATCTATTTTCCAGGTCATTTGTTTTTCCAACGAGATATTTCACATTATCTTCTATTTTTTTCATTCTTTTGGTTTTTATTGTTTCTTGACATTTCATAGTCATTAACTTCTACTTGCTCAATTCTAATTTTTAAGAAATTATTTTCCTCATTGAGCTTTTTCCATTTGACCAATTTTACTTTTTAAGGAGCTCTTCCTTCAGTGAATTTTTATATATCTTCTATTTGGCCAATTCTGCTTTTCAAGGCATTCTTCTCCTCATTGGATTTTTATACCTTTTTTTACCATTTGACCAAGTCTGGTTTTTAAAGTGTTATTTTCTTTAGTATTTTTTATGTCTCCTTTACCAGGCTGTTGACTCATTTTTCATGATTTTCTTGCATCACTCTCATTTCTTTTCCCAATTTTTCCTCTACCTCTCTAGCTTGATTTTTAAAATCCTTTTTGAGCTCTTCCATGGCCTGAACAATTCATATTTTTCTTAGAGACTTTGGATGTAGGAGTTTTGACCTCATTGTCTTCTTCCAGGCATGTGTTTTGATCTTCCTTGTCACCATAGTAACTTTCTATAGTCAGAATTTTTTCTGTTCTTTGCTCATTTTTCCACCTAATTTCTTGACTTTTAATTCTAAATTAAATTCTAGCCTAATTCTTGACTCTTAATTCTAAAGTAGGACTCTGCTTCTAAGGTAGATGCAACACTGTCCCAAGCTTCAGGGATTTTGTGCAGCTGTTTTCAGAGATACTTCTAGGGACCTGTAAGTTTTCAGTTTTTCCAAGATGGTATGATCTAAAGTGAGATGTATTTACTATTCTCCTGGCCAGTGCTCTAGTCTATGAGCAACCACAATCACTCTTTTCTGCTCCAGAACTGTGACAAGGGTTCCTTCTCCATTGTGGCTGCAAGCTCTGGTATGCTAGTGCTCCTTCTTGCCCTGGGACTGCCTCCCAGGACTGCAACCTAGATCTGAGTATGAGCAAAGCAACAGATTCCTACTCCAAGTGCCAGCAGAGATCCTTATAATCTCTTTCTGACTAGGTGTTCATACCCCTTACTGTCTTTGGGCTCTGGAAGCAGCCATTGCCACTGCTGAGATCTGCTCCTGGTTTTCTGGGGTGCTGTCTGCACTGGACTATCCTCCACTCTCACCGCATTGGAACGGACATTTCCTGCCAATCTTCCAAGTTGTCTTTGGCTGAAAAATTGCTTCAGCCCACCCTTTTGTGGGTTCTGATGCTCCAGAATATTTTTAGGGAATTATTTAAAGGTGTTCAGAGAGGTTTTGGGGAGAACCTAGAGGAGCCCCTGCCATTTCTCCGCCATCTTGGCCCTACTCCCTAATTCCGTTTTTTAAGGTGTTATTTTCTTCAATATTTTTTGTGCCTCCTTTACCAAGATGTTAACTCTCTTTTCATAATTTTCTTGTCATTTCTTTTCCCAATTTTTCTTCTACCACTCTTATCACATTCTTTAACTCTTCCAGGAATTCTTGTTGGACTTGGATCTGATTAGCATTTTTTCTTTGAGGCTTTTTTGGTAGCTGTTTTCACATTGTTGTCTTCTTCTGAGTTTATGTCTTGGTCTTCTCTGCCACCACAGTAGCTTTTTATAGTCGAATTCTTTTGTTGTTGTTGTTTGCTCATTTTCCCAGCCTGTTTCCTGACTTTGAATATTATGTTAAAGTTTGGCTCTGCTTACCCTGGGAGTGGGGATGCACTGTCCTAAGCTTCAGGCTTTTTCATGCTGCTATTTTCAGAGCTAGTTCTGGGGATCTGCAAGTTTTTAGTGTTTTCAACATAGTGTGATCCTGAGAGATGTGTGGTCACTGCTCTCTGATCTTTACCAAGGAAGGGTCTCTGGTCACCTGCAGCTGCCCTGGCTAGTACTCCTCTGTGCCTTGGAACTGTGACTTTGGCCTCTGGTCCCTTGTGACCATTGTTACTCTCTGCCCTGGGATTGAGATCCAGAATTACATATAGGCAGTAGAGGTGACAATCAGCACCAGCTGCACCCAGTACCAGCAGGGGTTCCCCTGTAATCTCTTTCTGACCAGTTGTCTGTCCCCCTTACCGTCTCTGACTGAGAGTTCCTGAAGCAGCTGCTGCAGCTACTGATAAAGCTGCTGATGTAACTGCTGCAGCCACTATTGCCACCTTTGGGGTATGTGTGTGTGTGTGTGTGTGTGTGTGTGTGTGTGTGTGTGTTTTGGACAGACTTCTACTAGACTCCCACCCTGGTATTACAGGCTTCTGCCTACTTCTTAAGTTTTCTTAGGCTGGAAAAATATCTCACCCCGACTTTTTGTCAGCTCTATTGCTCCATAATTTGATTTTGGGTACTTTAAAGTTTGGGTATTTTAAAGCTGTTTAGAGCTGAATGTTGGGAGAATTCAGCTGGGTGGCTGCCCCTCTCATAACTTTGAATGTGAATGGATTAAACAGGACAATAAAATGAAAACAATAACAGATTGTATAAGAAAACAAAATCCCACCACCTGTTGTTACTTACAAGAAACACGTCTAAGAAGCCAAGACATCCACAGAATTAAAATGAGAGGCTAGAACAAAATTGACAATGCATGAGGTAAATCCAAAAAAGCTAGAGTTGCAATCATGCTATTAGATAAAGAAAAAACAAAAAAACATTGTAAACAGAATAAAAGATAAATAAAAAACTACTTTAGACTGAAAGGAACCTTAGCAAGATTAAACTCATATGTTCCAAATACTTTCACACCTAAATTTGTAAAGGAAAAATTAACTGAATTGCTGGTGAGTGTGCCAGTAAGGCAAAATGGGCTTAGTTTAATGGGTGTGCTTAAGGAGTTTGGCTTTAGTTTATGGTGAAAGTACTTTCACCTGTTAAACGCTAAGCCCCAGGCCCAAAGCCCTATCAGGTGTGAAACCCCTGTGGGCGTAGATTAAAGACTTAAAAGGGGCCAATTCGGGAAGCAATGGGTCTCTGGACTCTGGTCTCTAGTCGTTGACTTGAGAACGCCAGAGGCTTGGCTGCGAGGAGAGGCGACAAAACTATA